>CM055119.1:239325588-239420135 GCA_029206835.1 Rana muscosa
ATACTGATCTGGAGGTGTTAACTTTACATTGACTGACATTAGTAAAAAATGATAAATAATATTAGTAATAAGACACTATGTGAAAAAAAACACGAGAATATATACTGAATCTCAAATAGTGAAAGTGAAATTGTACTCCAAAGGCAAGTATTAATTTGAAAATTAAAATTTTAAAGATGAAATTGAAAAAAAATGTCAACACATTTAAATTCCAAAAGGTGAGATCCACTTGCTTCATATGGATAAGGAATATCCAAAAGGGAGCCTTACTCTATAAATGTTCAGCGATGAAAGATAATCTTAAAGCCGCTTACCAGATAGACGGGACCTCAGATCATAGAGGTCACAAAGGCGTGTGGCATCAGCCTGCCGGCAGCGATGGGATTCACCTGTTCCTTTACCCCAGGTGGCCTGTCCTCACTCCACCAGGTAATCAGAAGTCCTGACACAGTATCCCAAATAAAAAAGGTAGGCGGGAATAGGAGTATACCTGGAAGTTGGAGCGATCCTAAGAGCTGGTTCAACTCAGCAAGGAAGGATTTAAAGAAAGGACTTCATGGTGCAGTAATTTCAAAAAATTCAAAGGATTTATTGTAAAAACACACAGCAAAAAGCCCAAACCAAAAAGTCCACATCTAATCCACCAACAGTGTAATAGGCAGGGAAACAGCAACGTAACAAGGGTAAAAAAGGTTTCTAATGTTTCCGTATGCTAGTCAGAGAGCAAACACTGACTGCATCAATACATCAATATCGAATACTTGATGACGTTAGGAATCCTGGCTCCACCCGACACGTTTCCCCAAAAATGGCATCAACTGGGAACGGAGGCTAATTACCAGCGTCATTACTTCACGTATATATACTCATAGGCCAGCCGTGACACCGGAAGTAACATTTAGAGATATATCTCTGGAGTCACCAAAAATAGGATAAAAAAAAATAAAAAATTGTATTTTACATATTAACCACTTAACGACCGCCCACCGCCGATTTACGTCGGCAGAATGGCACGGACAGGCAGAATCACGTAGATCTACGTGATCGCCTTTGTGCAGTTGGGGGTCCATCCGGACCCCCCTTCACTGCAGTGAGCGGCCGTTAAGTGTTCGGGAGCGATCAGGCATGAGGGGGCGGCCGCTCGATTCCGCCCCCCCCTCGCGATCGCTCCCGGCCAATGAAAATGCTTCCTCCGCCATGTGATGTAAACAAGGCTGGAGGAAGTGATGTCATCTCCCTCGCCACGGTCTTTCCGTTCCCGGCGCCGAGCAGAGAAGAAGCAGGTTAGTGCACCAACAGTCCACTGACACGTAGGTACACATAGGCACACAAATCACCCCCCAGTCACCCCCAGATCACCCCCCAGGTCAACCCAAAGCCCCCAATCACAGTGTCACTGATTGCAGTGATCATTTATTTTACTGATCACTGCATTTAGTGTCATCTGTGATTGTAAAAAGTTGCAGGGCAGTTAGGATTAGGCCCCTTTAGGTCCAGGGTAGCCCCCTAACCCACCTACCCCCCTAATAAAGGTTTAACCCCTTGATCACCCCCCAGGTAACCCTTTCACCCCCTAACTTCAGCGTCACTAAGCGATTGTTTTTCCGATCGCTGTATTCGTGTCGCTGGTGTTTTAGATAGGCAGTTATTTTTTTTTAGGTTCGCCGCAGGTTTTTATTAGTGTCAGGTACCCCCATATATTATTTTAACCCCCTGATTGCCCCTAGAGTTAACCCTTTCACCAGTGATCACCATATAAAGGTTACGGGTGACGCTGGTTGATTAGTTTGCTTTTTATAGCATCAGGGCACCCGCCGTATATAACCCAATAAAGGTTTAACCCCCCTGATCGCCCGGCGGGTGAGATCAATTAGGTTTTAGCACCAGAGAGGGTCTGCGTCGCCCCAGGCAGTGTTAGGTTAGTGCCAGTAACGCTAACACCCACGCGCAAAGCATACACCCCCCTTAGTGGTATAGTATCTGATCAGATCTATACTAGCATCCCCAGCGGTTTAGGGTTCCCAAAAACGCAGTGTTAGCGGGATCAGCCCAGATACCTGCTAGCGCCTGCGTTTAGCCCCTCCGCCAAGCCCAGCCCACCCAAGTGCAGTATCGATCGATCACTGTCACTTACCAAACACAACACACATAACTGCAGCGTTCGCAGTGCTTGGTTTTTGGGGCCCTGTACGCGGCTAGGCTCCCAAAAAGTCCCACACATGTGGTATCCCCGTACTCAGGAAAAGCAGCCGAATGTATTTTGGGGTGCAATTCCACATATAACCATGGCATGTGTGAGCAATATATCATTTAGTGACAACTTTTTGTAAATTTTTTTTTTTCTTTTTGTCATTATTCAATCATTTGGGACAAAAAAAAAAAAAAAAAAATATTCAATGGGGTTAACATGCCTCTCAGCAAATAGCTTGGGGTGTCTACTTTCCAAAATGGGGTCATTTGGGGGGGGGGGGTTTTGTGCCATCTTGGCATTTTATGGCCTTCAAAACTGATAGGTAGTGAGGAGTGAAATCAAAAATTTGCGCCCTTAGAAATCCTGAAGGCGGTGCTTGGTTTCCGGGGTCCCGTACGTGGCTAGGCTCCTAAAAAGTCCCACACATGTGGTATCCCCGTACTCAGGAGAAGCAGCAGAATGTATTTTGGGGTGCAATTCCACATATAACCATGGCATGTGTGAGCAATATATCATTTAGTGACAACTTTTTGTAATTTTTTTTTTTTTTTTTTTGTCATTATTCAATCACTTGGGACAAAAAAAAATATTCAATGGGCTCAACATGCCTCTCAGCAATTTCCTTGGGGTGTCTACTTTCCAAAATGGGGTCATTTGGGGGGGTTTTGTACTGCCCTGCCATTTTAGCACCTCAAGAAATGAGATAGGCAGTCATAAATTTAAAGCTGTGTAAATTTCAGAAAATGTACCCTAGTTTGTAAACGCTATAACTTTTGCGCAAACCAATAAATATACGCTTATTGACATTTTTTTTTACTAAAGACATGTGGCTGAATACATTTTGGCCTAAATGTATGACTAAAATTGAGTTTATTCGATTTTTCTTATAACAAAAAAGTAGAAAATATCTTTTTTTTTCAAAATTTGTTCTTTTTCCATTTATATCGCAAAAAATAAAAATCGCAGAGGCAATCAAATACCATTAAAAGAAAGCTCTATTTGTGGGAAGAAAAGGACGCAAATTTCATTTGGGTACAACATTGCATGTCCGCACAATTTACAGTGAAAGCAGAGCAGTGCCGAATCCCAAAAACAGGCTTGGTCCTAATGGCCCGAAATGGTCCGGGGCTTAAGTGGTTAAATTATACCAAAAAAATCTTTTAACATATCCTCAGCTCAATAAAAACAAATGGGAAACATATTATAAATACATAAAAACTATAATTATAGTTTTTTCACCCTTGTTACGTTGCTGTTTCCCTGCCTATTACACGGTTTGTGGATTAGATGTGGACTTTTTGGTTTGGGCTTTTTGCTGTGTGTTTTTACAATAAATCCTTTGAATTTTTTGAAATTACTGCACCATGAAGTCCTTTCTTTAAATCCTTCCTTGCCGAGTTGAACCAGCTCTTAGGATCGCTCCAACTTCCAAGTATACTCCTATTCCCGCCTACCTTTTTTGTTTGGGATACTGTGTCAAGCCTTCTGATTACCTGGTGGAGTGAGGACAGGCCACCTGGGATAAAGGAACAGGTGAATACCATCGCTGCCGGCAGGCTGATGCACACGCCTTTGTGACCTCTATGATCTGAGGTCCCGTCTATCTGGTAAGCGGCTTTAAGATTATCTTTCATCGCTGAACATCTATAGAGTAAGGCTCCCTTTTGGATATTCCTTATCCATATGAAGCAAGTGGATCTCACCTTTGGAATTTAAATGTGTTGTGGACATTTTTTTCAATTTCATCTTTAAAATTTTAATTTTCAAATACATACTTGCCTTTGGAGTACAATTTCACTATTGAGATTCAGTACATAGACTCGTGATTTTTTCACATAGTGTCTTATTACTAATATTATTTATCATTTTTTACTAATGTCAGTGGTTGCGCGCTTGTCCTTTTACACATGTTTTTTGAGTTTTAGTATTTTTTACTTTTTACTTGCAGCAGCACCACATTTTTTTGATCACTTATTTATTCAAAATTTTTTTAAAATATACTTTCGGTTTAGCGCAGGTTTTTCCAAACTATATATAAAACTTTACATTGACACTTGCAGTAGTTCTCTCAGGTACGATGTGGGAACCCGCACTGAATTTGCACAGTTCTCGCATCGCACTAGTGTGAACCGGGCCTAAATCTGACTGCCCATAGAGTAGAGTGGGGCTGTGTCTGTGTTCGCTCAGCAGAAACTGAGCAGATATGGGCTTGTCATCCCCCTGCACTCAGCGGACAGATACCCCACTGAGTAAAGCCCACCCTGTGTCTTCTGTTTTGTCCCCATTAACTTTGCTCTGTCCCCATGTCCCCCCCCCCCCCCCTTTTCCCTTGCTCCATGTCCCCAACTATTCCTCATGAGTTCACTTCTCTATTCTAGAGGGTCCCCATGATGTACATGCTGCAGCTGGAGGCTGCATATTCAGAGAACAGAGTCACAGAATGAGGCATCTAATCCATGTACTACCTTCCACTTAGGATTGCCATCCGTGCCATGCCATTCCAGAACCTGTTCCTGCTGGCCCCGCCCCCTGGAATCACTCGGGTCCTCCCTCTGGTTTTACTCGTCCCGGGCTCCCTCTCATCTCACTCGCCTCTAGTTTAGCAGCGTTTGTCTGTTCTGCACTGAAGGTGGGAGAAGATTGGTCATAGGGCTGGCGGGAGGCAGAGAAGGGGAGGGGTTCAGTAACGAGTGGCCATCATCCATCCTGCATCTTACTGGGAGAAAGGAGGGGCCGGGGGAGCAGAAGAGTTTGTGGGAGGCAGCAGCTGAAATTCACAGTGCCTGGGGCTGTTCTGCTTGTCACCGTGCGCCGTGTCAGCTGTGCTGAGCGAGGAACAAATGGGAGCCGCGCCGCTGTGCTAATCGGCCTAATTGGCTTAATAATCGGCCGAAGTCTCTTCTAAACTCCGGTCCAATATCAGTGATCCAACCTAACACCCAGCAATGATCATGGACAACTGTGTATACGGTCACCATGCCCTCACATACACAGGAATTACATTTTCCAAGAAAATTAAAGAATATGTGCCTGCTGTACCATGTATCCTTTTCTCTTTGTATTGCTTCCTTTTTGTGAAATCCCTGGTGTTCCTGCCAGTCCCTCTATACTTTCCTATTAAAAACTGACCATGCTAGGCATAAGAGCATTCATAAAGTATTCAGACTCCTTTAGCTTTTTTTTTTTAATTTATTTTTAATTGTGTTATGTTGCAGCCTGATACTACAGTTGTTTAAATTCACCTTTTTCTCATTAATCTACACTCAGTACCCCATAATGAAACACAGAATTTTTGAAGTGTCTGAATTAAAAAGGAAAAAAAAAAAAAAAAAAAAAAAAAAGGAAATAAATCACATGTACTTAAGCATTCAGACCCTTTACTACTTGTACTGAACTTTGTACAGTACTTGCTGCATTTTGTTGAAGCCCCTTTGGCAGCAATTACAGCCTCCAGAATTTTTGGGTGTGAGCGACAATAACTTATGCATCCACCGTTTACACACAAAAGTTTGGCCTTTCATTTCTATTTGAAACTGAATGGGTTGTCTTAGAAGATGAGGGTTTACATACATTTTAATGATATATTAACGGCATACGAGTTATTAACATTGGTATGTTGGCTGCAAAGATATAACCTTGCTGTTCTATCCTTATCTAAAGCTGGCAGAATTACCTTTTTTATGATATATAGAATTAAAGATATAAAATGGTTTCACGATATGTAAACAGATATCACCAGTTTAAATATAGAATTTATATATTAAAGTAGTATTTTAAAGACTGTTGGCATGTAACTGGTCCATCTACAAGAAAACAGCGTCATTAGTTTTACTCACTCAGCTCAAAAGTAAAGTCCATCTTCTCCCTTTTTATTTTTCGAGAGTCTGTATCCTTGGAAGACCGGGAGGACCTTCCCTCCCTAGGTCTTTCTCTGTCCCGGGATCTCTTTCGTCTCTCGCGCTCACGTTCCTTATGTTTGTGCTTCTTGTGTTCCCTGTGACGATCTTCCCCACTACCTGCAGCAAAGGCGCCATCTCGATCCCGTTCCTTTTCCTTCTCCTTATGCTTCTTTGAAGATCCCATTGCTATGGAGAAAAGTAAAATATTAACTGTGCAAGTGATGTCAATAGATCAGTTTATTGTGTTTCCTCACACTGTAGTGAAGGAATAATTGCAGACTGAGACCATGTACCACATAAACAAAACATGAGCCTAGTCAGCCAAGCAGCCAGTTCAGCTATTCAACCCCAACACTGTCATGCTTTGTCTCCACCTTCGAGAATCTCTTTTCCTGTTCATTATTGTATTTACATAAGAAAAACTTCACAACACTGGGAGTAAGAGTTGTTATAATTATATAGAAGGCACCAGACTTCACACTGAACCCGCTTGCTAGATGACCAATGGTGTAAACTTTGTATTACTTTTAATCCATGGCCTCTTCACTAACTGAAGTAGTGATTTTGGTGGTTGCATCATGGCCCGTTTACTTCTACAAACATCTCCGGTATCTTTAGTATAGAAAAATCCATAGACACTCACAGCCTGGCTCAGTCATGCCCCCGCTTCCTACTTACAGGATTTGACAGACAGTAGCATGAGCTTATGGTCCCCACTACTCAGTGTCCTGTGAAGAGTCAGCCAGGGAAGCAAATGATCGAACACAAGCACAATGTTTGATCAGCTGCTTTGCAGAGCAAGAGACAGGGACTAATAGACCCCTGATAACCCCATACTTGTTACCTGCCCAAAACTGTCACAAGGGGGCTTGTTCATCCCCTGGTGATAGTAATAACGTTACATGAAGAAAAAAAAAAAAAAAAAAAAAAAACACACAACAATCTAAAAAAAATTTATGAAATATAATTAAAAAATGAAAAGCACCCCCACCCTATGTAGGAATGCATACCACGAGCGTAGGTCTGGCACACATCCGTAAATGGTGATTTTACCACACGTGGAGGTATCACCGTGAACGTAGGACTGACAGCAAGCATTCAAGGGCTATAATTCACATTTAGCGCTAAACTGATAACCTGTAAAGGCTTTTAAAATGTCACCTATGGACAGTTTTAGGTACCGTCGTTTTTGCCACTTCATGGGTGTACGCAAGTTTAAATCTCAACTTCTGGTACCTATTTACGCAATGCGCCATCTTTTTTTTTTTTTAAAGAATGAGTATTATATTGGGCTTGTGTAATTAAGTTAAGTGCATTTCTTCCTGAAAAGTTGTGTTTGATAAACAGTTGTGCAAATATAGTCTGAAATATAAAAAAAAAAAAAAAAAAAAAAAAAACACACACACAACTGCAACAAACATTTTATACTCCGCTTTCAGAAGAGACATAATGCTTGGATCACCTCTGCGGTCTATTTTTTGCACCATATTTAATAAAAAAATGTTTTATTTACTTTCTGCTATAAAACACATCCAATAATTTTTTTTATTTTTATTTTTTAAATAAATCATAATTTCTTTATCAATTTAGACCAATCTGTATCATATATTCTTCGTAAAATCCCAATAAGCGTTGATTGGTTTGTGCAAAAGTTGTTGCGTCTACAAACTATGGGATAGATTTATGGCATTTTTTTTTTACTAGTAATGGCAGCGTAGATTTTTAGCGGAACTGCGACATTGCGGCGGACAAATTGGACACCAAGTGACACTTTTTGGGGGACTAGTGACACCAATACAGTGATCAGTGCTTAAAAAAATGCATCACTGTATAGATGGCACTTAAGGGGTTAACAGCAAGGGCGAGCAACGGGTTAAGTGTGCTCCTAAGGAGCGATTTCTAACTGTGTGGGGATGGACTGACGGGAGGAAGAGAAACATCTGTGTTCCTGATTAGCAGGAACACAAGATCGATCTGACGGCCTGCCTTGTATACATAGGCAGACCGCTGTTTTGCCTCTCCACAGAACGGTCGGCGGGTCCCGGTGGCAATCGCAGCAGCAGGACCCGCTGATTGGCTCCCGCTGTGTCACCAGGGGGCATGCGCCCAGCGAGCAACGTACAGGTACGTTGTTTCGCGCAGCCAGGCCACTCATGCTGCAGCATATGTGCTGTGGGCGGTCCAGAAGTAGTTAACCACTTCAATACCATGCACTTATGCACCTTCCCGCCCAGACCAATTTTCAGCTTTCAGTACTCTCACACTTTGAATGACAATTACTTAGTCATGCTACACTGTATCCAAACAAAATTTTTTATCATTTTCTTCTCACAAATAGAGCTTTCTTTTGGTGGTATTTAATCGCCACTGGGTTTTTTATTTTTTGCGATATAAGCAAAAAAACAGCAATTTTTTAAAAAAAAAAAACACTTTTGTTTCTATTGTAAAATTTTGCAAATAAGTAATTTTTCTTCATAAAATTTGTGCCAAAATGTATACTGCTACATATCTTTGGTAAAATGAACCCAAATTAGTGTATATTTGGTCTTTGTGAAAGTTATAGAGTCTACAAACTATGGTGGCAATCACTGAAAACTTATCACATCTGATCACGCCTGATGTACTGAAGGCATATCTCATTTCTTGAGACACTAACAAGCCAGGAAAGTACAAATACCCCAAAATTACCCCTTTTTGGAAAGTAGACAGTCCAAGGTATTTACTAAGAGGCGTGGTGAGTTTTTTGAAGTTGTATTTTTTTCCCCACAATTCTTGGGAATATATTATTTTATTTTTTTTACACAAACTGGTCATATTAACAGTTTTTTTTCTCTCACAGCATATGCATAATTGCAACTACACCCCAAAATACATTCTGCTACTCCTCCTGAGTGTAGCGATACCACATGTGAGACTTTTACACAGCCTGGCCACATACAGAGGCCCAACATTGAAGTAGCACTTTCAGGCGTTCTACAAGCATAAATCGCACATATATCCTTTCTCAACCACCTATTACACTTTTGAAGGCCCTGGAGCACCAGGACAACGGAATTTTTGACAAAATGACCCCATTTTGGAAAGCACACACCCCAACGTATAATCTATGAAGCATTATGAGTCTTTTGAACGGTTCATTTTTTTCCAGAAGGTTTTGGAATATGTGGAGAAAAAATGAAAATGCATTTTTTTTTTTTTTTTTACACAAAGTTGTCCATTTATAAGATATTTCTAACACATAATATGTACATAGCAAAAATGACAACCCAAAATGCATTCTGCTACTCCTCCTGAGTATGGCGATACCACATGTTTGAGACTTTTACACAGCCTGGCCACATACAGAGGCCCAACATCCAAGTAGCACCTCCAGGCATTCTAGCAGCATTAATTGCACATATCATTTTCTGACTACCGATCACATTTTTGAAGGCCCTTCATATATCTAACACATAGCAGGTACATACCAAATAACAAAAGATTACCTGTGGTTTTAGAAGTGCAGTGGTCCACAGAGGAGAGCATCGGTCCAGGCAGCAGGCAGGGATGAGGTCAGCGACAGCAAAAGCAATCATCCAGGCAGGAATACTGTCCATAGTTCGCACAGGCAGAGATACTGTCAGCACAGCCAGAGCACAGCCAAAGCACAGGTCCAGGTAGCAGGCAGAGGTGTCCCGGCAAAAAAGCTGTCCAAAGTCAGTAGAGGCAGCAGGCAGATATATGGTCAACACAGCCAAATTATTGGTCCAAGCAGCAGGAAGAAACATGGTCCATAATGTCATGGGTCATTACAGGCAGTAATATGCTCAGCACAGCCAAATTATTGGTCCAGGCAGCAGGAAGGACCATCAAGCTTAGGGCCAGGGGTAGAGGCTTCTCCCACCCAAATCGCTTTGAAGCCTCCGGGCAACCAGACCCTGTTCTTGGAGCACAGAAAACGAAAAACTGTTTTTCTCTACTCAGAACGCTATTCTGAAGCCCCTCACATATGTGAGACCCCTGTGTACTAAAAGTAGATGGCCAAAAGATCAGTCCAAGTGGCAGGCAAAAACATGGTCGATTAACAGGCCAAGGTTGGTGCACGTGGAGGTCAGAAACGTGGTTTAAAATCGGCAAGCAAAGACGTCGTCGGTAAACAGGCCAGAGTCAGTTAATTAACATGGAAGGTAGTTAGTAACATGGTAGCAGGCAAATGGGGAAATGGCAGTCCGTTAATAATAAGGGGAACTAATGGATGTATGATAATTTTTGAAGCAATTTCCGATGCACAGGCCAGGTTGGGAGGGACAATCGGGACAATAATAGCTGGTGTCTCTTCTTACTCCTCCTCTGCTGCATACATGGCATTTCTTTTGGCGTCTTCTTCCAGATTCTGTGGGGGGGGATGCTAAAGGGATAGTGTCGCTCGTGAAGCCGACTCACACTATCAGAGCGAATGCTTCCTGGGGCGGGATCTTGTTGGTAAATGAGGGCATCGATGATATCTTCGATATATTGGAGGTAGTGGAGTCTGTGATTTTGAGTTGCTTTTTGGTAGCAGACAAACGAATTAAAAAGGGCCATGTGAAACGCAACTTTTTTGTGCCAATAATGGGACTTTCTGGTTGATAAGTAGGGCTGTAGCATCTGGTCGTTTAAATCCACCCCCCCCCCCCCCCATGTACAAATTGTAGTCGTGGACACATTCAGGCTTTACAATGGAGCCGCGTCTTCTTGGGATCTCCACCATGGTGTCATTGTGGATCGTAGAGAGGATGTGGACATCTTTCTTGTCCCTCCACTTCATGGCCAACACCTCCTCGTTCCTCATGGATGCCGATTCTCCAGGTCGCAATTTTTTTGTCAATAAATTTTGTGGGAATCCCTTCCGGTTTTTTTTGAAGGTACCGCAGGCCGGGGTTTGTTTACTGTAAAGGTGGCGAAAAAGGGGCAGGCTGGTATAATTAACATATAAATGGTAACCTTTTCCGAACATGGGGTATGCCAACTCCCAGACAATTTTCCCACTGGTTCCAATATATGTGGGGCAATCACAGGGCTGGAGCTGGGAGTCTTTGCCTTCGTAGATCCTGAATTTGCAGACGTATCCAGTGTCTCGATCGCATAATTTATTTAATTTTAACCCATACCTGGCTCTCTTGCTTGGTATGTACTGCTTGAACTGCAGTCGGCCGGTGAAATGTACGAGGGACTCGTCCACAAAATTTTTTTGGTCTGGGATGAAAACTTCTTCAAATCGCTGGGAAAAAGGCATTGATTAGGGGGCGTATCTTGTACAATTTGTCGTAGTTGGGATGATCTCGGGGAGGGCACTGTGAATTGTCATTGAAGTGGAGAAAGCGCATAATCATGTCGTATCTTTTCCTGGACATGACAGCGGAATATATGGGCATGTGTTGGATGGGGCGTTTGGACCAATATGAATGGACTTTGTTCTTTTTTGTAAGCCCCATATTGAACATAAGGCCCAAAAATAATTTAAATTCCTACAATGTTAGACGCCGCCACTGGAACATGCGGGCGTAGGAAGAATCGGGGTTGGCAGCAATAAATTGGGATGCATACAGATTCGTTTGATCCACTATATTCTGCAGCAAATCTTGTGGGAAAAACAAAAATAATCAAATTTAGAAAAACTTGTAGTGTCGGGCTGCACACCTGGCTGTGCGGTGAAAGGGGGGGGGGGGGGATGATAGCGGATCCTGAGTTGGCAGGCAACCATAAGGGGTTTGTCAGGGCATCGGGAAGGTAGGATTGGGGCTGGATTCTTCGGGTTGGGCGTGCATTTCCATTGCTTGTACTGGGCTCCTCTTCCTGGGGTATGGCGCTGCTGGTGGTGGGCAGTTCTCCTGATCTTGGTGCTGATCTTGGTGCCGATCGCATTCTTTTGGGAGGGACGGTTTCCTCCGGGGACTCGGACTCTGAGCCACTATCCTCCACTGGCTCGTATTCCGAACCAGAATCGGATAATGGGAGCTCCCCGCTGCTCTCATCATCCGACATGGCAAGAATGGCATATGCCTCCTCAGGTGTGTAAACCCTTTGGGATATTATGGCAGTGCTTATTGGTGGGCCTGTGTAATGGTACTGCTGGTGGTGGTCTGTGTGGTAGTACCGATGGAGGTATTAGTGGTGGGCCTGTGTGGTGGTACCGATGGCGGTACGGGTGGTGGTGGTACCGATGGCGGTACGGGTGGTGGTGGTACCGATGGCGGCACTAGTGGTGATACTGGTAGCGGGCCTGTGTGGCAGTATAGATGCTGGGCCTGGTGGCGGTACCGATGGAGGTGGGCCTGTGACAGATGGGCCGGCCGATTGATGTGCTGGGCTGTGTGACAGGTCCTCTTTATGGGGGGGGGGCGTGTTGTGCACTGTAAACTTATGTAAACAAACTACACTGAGCTAACTTACTGATCTCTTCTCTCCTCACACCGATCTGTGAGGAGAGAGCAGGGATCAGGTAGTAACTCCTGTGGAGTTTGTTTACATTTGTGACCGGCTGTGATTGGACACAGCCGGTCACGTGGTAAACAGCCAATTCATTGGCTGTTTACTCTGATCGGGGACGCGCTGTGTCCAAGGGACACTCGCCTTCCCCGATCCCCGCTCTGCAAGCCTGTGGCGGCGCGCACGGAGCGCGCCGCCGAGTTTGTTTTGACAGGTGATCGGCTGTGACTTTGACACAGCCGATCACATGGTAAACAGCCAATGAAATTGGCTGTTTACCGTGATCGGGGAAGCGCTGTGTCTGAGGGACACATGCCGTCCCCGATCACCGCGCTGCGCGCGCCCGCGGGCGCGCAAGGCATTATCCTGCAGGACGTCATATGACGTCCAGTATCGATATTGCAACCACTTCCCGGACGTCAATTCGCTATTGACTGGGCGGGAAGTGGTTAAAGTGTAAGTTCACCTTTTCAGAAAATCTGTAAGGTGACCTTACACTAGACTGTACTGTAGTCCTGGGATTCTGCTCTGTCAGAAGCATCGCTTCACTGGTCTGGGGATTTGAAATACCTGCAGCTTATTCTCCAGAGGCATTCTGACAGAGCAGGCTCCCAGGACTACAGTATAGCGAGACTGGAGGGCAGGGGGTCCAGTGTAAAGTCACCTTACAGATTTTCTGTAATGGTGAACTTACACTTTAACCACTTCAGCCCTGGAAGGATTTACCCCCTTCCTGACCAGAGCACTTTAGGCGATTCGTCACTGCGTCGCTGTAACTGAATTGCGCGGTCGTGCGACGTACCCAAACAATTTCCGTCCTTTTTTTCTTCCCCCCCAAATAGAGGATTTCTTTTAGCGGTATTTTATCACCTCAAAAAAACCGCAAACGCACACCACCACACGTATATTGATTTGCGCAAAAGTTATCATGTCTACAAAATAGGGGATAGATTTATGGCATTTTTCTTATAAAATGTTTTTTCTCTTATCGTCCATGGACTGACACAGCCTCTTAACACTTTACCCGTGGGTTTATGTCCCTGCTTGCAGGAGAAGACCTAGGCAGAATGTGAGATGTTACACATACATTCTAAAAGCCAGAGCTGAACAGCCCCACCCATGGGGGCTGTCCCTCCTCACATAACCCTCCCACCTGCAGTCAGCAGCCCTCGGTTTTTTTCATGCCTAGCAGAAGACGTGGCGGCTCTCTCAGGAGCCAGTCTCCTGACCGATTTTTATTCCTTTTTGGAATCTGTTTTATTTGAGAACTTCTATCAACTGTCTGCTAGGCAACACGTTGGACACACTAGTATCCTTGTAGTCTTCCCTGTCCGACCATCGAGCGCGCTGATCCTCGCCTTGTGTGCGTGATACTCAGTTCACGACATGCCCCACGACTCCAGGGGTGGCCGTGGGCTTTTTTGCTCCGCGGTCCTCTCAAGATTGAACAGTCCTGCTGCATCTTTCGCGGTGGACCGGGCCGACAGCTACTCAGTACCGCACTGAGATAGTCCTGTCAGAAACACACCAGTGGGTCCCTCAGGGGACAGGTAAGTAGTCTCTCCTGGCTGCAGGTGAGTACATGCTGTGTGTTTCTCTGTCTCCCCCTGGTTATTGCTACTCTGTCACCATTGCTAGCGCTGTGCTGTCTGGGGGTCATTCTGTCCCGGGGGGCTCATGGCTGTCTGCAATCGTTGGGGGCTGTTTGTGTGTTTTGGGGCCTGGGCGCCATGTTTGGTGCTCTTTACATTTTGTTTGTATGGCGGCCATCTTGCCGTGGATCGCACTGCGGCGGCCATTTTCTTGAAGCCGCGCGTGTTTTTTACATTGTTTGGCCTCCATCGCTGCTGAAACGGCGCAATTCTTCCCACATTCTTCTCACAGCTCACTCGCGCTGGTACATTGCGGTGCAGGCAGCGGAACTGAGCGGTCCTGGTCCGGGTTGGCGGGTCCCCTGGGCATCCCCTCAGTCAGCGCAGCCAGTAGGTGGACTTTTTTTCTCAGAGAAGGGCAATTATGGAGTTTCACCAGCTTCCCCATGCATGTCAGAGGCAACAGGCAGTGCTCTAGCACCTGCGGCCCCTACGGACCAGTTGTCGGCAGTCCTGGAAACATTTCTTACCAGGATGGAAGCGGTGTGCAAGCGCAGGGGAGCAAAAAAGCACCCTCTCCCCACATTATCTCCACAAGGGGAGTGCTCCGATTCAGATATGGGCCTAGCTGCTGCTCAGGACCCTAGCTCTGAATATTTTGATGGTTTTTAACAGGACATTCCTTGTGAGGAAGACTCCAGTTCTGAGTCAGTAAATGGCAGGGCGCTTGCAAGTGAACTCATTGATGCTGTGAGGGACACTCAAGCTGCGGAACCTCAGGTGGAGGCTGTCTCCTTTGTTTTTTTTAAGGCCAAGCCTTCTAAAAAGGTTTTTCCATACACACCTTTGACAGGTTCGGGAAAAGCCGCAGAAGACTTTTATGGTCCCGCAGCGTCTATCAGATACCCCTTTGAAGAGGCCCTGCTTAAAAAGCGGGCCTCTCCCCCAGTCGCCCGTTTGAACAAGGCCACCACTCTGCCAATGGAGGAGACTCCTGCATTTAAGGACCTCACTGACAGGAGGTCAGAAGTGGTGAGCAGAGCCATGTTTGCCTTGTTGGGATCCGCCTTACGTCCAGTGGCGGTGCATCCATAGAGGATGCCGGAGCGCCGCCCCCTCTCGCTCCTGCACCGCCACTGAAAGACAATACACAGATTTATGCATTGCATGAATCTGTGTATTTTCGCCACTGCCCACTATTCAGATGGCCGGCCTCCTGGTGAGCGCCGGCCATATGAATTAGAGCGGTGGGTGTGACTTGGAAGTGTCTATCAGAGCCAACGGCTCTAATAGGCTTTCCGAATACAGCTCTCATGCTGTAATCGGCTTCCAAAAACTCCAAGGTACGCACGGGGGTGCGTTCCTTGGAGAAGACTGTGGGGGTTTCAGCCAATCAGGTTCACCGGATCTGGTTACCGGTAACCTGATTGGCTGAAGCGACATCAAGGGCGGCGCGGACCCGAGGAAGGTAAGGGGGGGGGACGACAGGCTGTATATGGGGACAAACTGGCGGCGTTTAATGGGCACAGTGGCGGCAATTGATGTTTTTTTTCAGTTTGTTTGCGCCCCTCCAAAAATTTTGAGCACCAGCCGCCACTGCTTATGTCCTATCGTTGCGGCGACCCTTGTGTCTCAGACACTCATGGAATGGGCAAAGGTTTTGCACCAGACTGTGCAGGAGCATAATCTTCCTCCAGACACTATTGCGCTGGCCCACCAACTGGTGCAGTGCCTGGTATATGTGTGCAACGCCACTTTGGACGCAGCCCCTTTAATATCCAGGGCCTCCGTCTCTGCGGTACTGTTACGTCGTCTTATCTGGTTAAAATGCTGGTCTACTGACCTAGCCTCCAAGAAGCTCCTGATGGATCTGCCCTTTAAGGGCGGTAGGCTTTTTGGTGCTGCCCTGGGATGACATTATTAAGGATGTCACGGGAGGTAAAAGCACTCTCCTTCCTCAGACTATCAAGTGAAAGGAGCCCTGCCGTAAGCCGTGTCCCTCCTTTCCAGCAAAAAAGTTTTTTTTCCCCCGTCAGAGCCCACGGGTAAGCCCTCCCAGACTGACAACAGTGCGGCTGGTGGACAGAAGCGTCCTTGGGTGCGTAAGCTGAACAAGCCGGCTCTCAAGCCCGCCACCCGCCCAACTCTGGGGTGGGGGACAGGTTCACGGATCGGTGGACCTCCCGGGTCTCCGACCGGTGGGTGTGCGAGGTGGTCTCCTCAGGATACAGGATAGAGTTCCGTTCCTGGCCCCCAGACAGATTCTCTCCCTCTGCCCTCTTGGGGGCTGTACAGGATGTGCTCAGGTACGGAGTAATTGTGCCGGTGCCGTCACAGGAGAGGTTTCAGGGGTTCTACTCGAATCTCTTTGTTGTTCCGAAAAAGGACTGTTCGGCCAATCCTGGACCTCAAAAGGCCTTGAATGCCTTTGTGAAGGTGCAAAAATTCTGTATGGAATCCATTCGCACGGTGATCGCTACACTCCATCAAGGGGACTTTCTGGCATCCTTGGACATCAAGGACCGCTACTTGAATGTTCCGATCTGCGCAAGTCACCAGAAGTTTCTGCGCTTTGCGATCGGCGAAGTCCACTATCAATTTGTGGCTCTTCCCGTCGGCCTAGCCTCGGCACCATGGGTTTTCACCAAGGTGCTTTCTCCGGTTCTAGCTTTGCTGAGACAGCGAGGCATTGCCATCGTGGGCTACCTGGATGATCTTCTTCTAAGAGCAGACAATGGCTCAGAATTAGAAAACAGTGTGACTATTGTCAGTCAGACCCTCCGGGACTTCGGGTGGCTCCTGAACATTCGGAAATCGGTCCTGGTCCCGACTCAGCGTTTAAGGCAGGGCTCGACAATCCCCAGGCCGCAATTGCGACTAGAATTAGCGACCTGGCACCTGGGGCAGCACAGCTGAGGTTACCTGTATCTCCGTGCGCCCCCCCCTCCGCGATCGCGTCGGCCGTTAATTGAGGCCGCGGCTTTGCGGCCTTCTGCAGGCCTAGGCTTCATTCTGTAATCTGGCGCCATCTTGTGGTGGCCGTTGGTATGACAAGTCAACCAGCAATGCTTGCCTGTTTCACTGCCCGCCCATCTCCTTCCCTTTACTTAGAATAAAAAATATATATAATGTTTGGGGGTTAACTTCTAACACCCTAGAGAATAAAATGGCGGTTGTTGCAATACTTTGTCACACCGTATTTGCACAGCGGTCTTACAAGCGCACTTTTTTTGAGGAAAAAAAAAAAAAATACACTTTTTTAAATTAGAAAATAAAACAGTAAAGTTAGCCGAATTTTTTTTTTTTTTTTATATTGTGAAAGATAATGTTACGCTGAGTAAATTTGATACCCAACATGTCACGCTTCAAAATTGCGTCCGCTCGTGGAATGGTGACAAACTTTTACCCTTTAAAATCTCCATAGGCGGCATTTAAAAAATTCTACAGGTTGCATGTTTTGAGTTACAGAGGATGTCTAGGGCTAGAATTATTGCTCTCGCTCTACCAATCGTGGCGATACCTCACATGTGTGGTTTAAACACTGCTTTCATATGCGGGCGCTACTCGCGTATGCGTTCGCTTCTGCACGCATTGGTCGTAAAAAAAAAAAAAAAAAAAAAAAAAAACCTGGCTCCTAACTTTTTTAGCTGGCTCCTAGATTCCAAGCAAATTTGTCAAGCCCTGGTTTAAGGAGTCCAGGATCAGACCTAGATACTCCAGAGGAGAAAGGTATTCCTACCCCCAGAGAAGTTACTGACACTTCAGTCTGCAGTGCGGGTCCTGACGTCCCGAAAATGGTCGTCAATCCGTTTTTGCATGAGTCCTGGGACTCAGGGTGGCCTCTTTCGAGGCAGTTCTGTATGCCCAATCACACACATGGGCATTGCAGAAGGAGATCCTGTCCACTTGGGACAAATCCTGGTTGTCCTTGGATCTTCAGATCCAGGTAAGTCACCCGCTCAGGGCGTCCCTGACGTGGTGGTTGAGGTCCCCGGCTCTTCGGTCCAGGAAGTCATTCCTCCCCATCCAGTGGACGGTGATCACGACAGATGCCAGCCTTACGGGCTGGGGTGGAGTCTGGGGAGTCCTGTCAGCCCAAGGGCTTTGGACTCCGGACGAAGCCCATCTACCAATTAATGTCCTGGAACTACGGGCAATCAGACTGTGCCTCGCCTCGTGGTCAGAGAGACTACAGGGCCGCTCCCTCAGGATCCAGTCGGACAATGCCACGGCAGTGGCGTACGTCAACCATCAAGGGGGGACCCGGAGCTCAGCTGCGTCATCCAAGGTCGCCCACATCCTAAGGTCGGCCGAAAGAAGCGTGCCGGCTCTGTCGGCCGTCTACATTCCAGGCGTAGAAAACTGGCAGGCGGACTGAGTCGCCAGACGCTGAACCAGGGAGAGTGGTCCTTGCACCCGGAGGTTTTTCATCTTCTTTGCCGGTGGTGGGGCACGCCGGATGTGGACCTGATGGCCTCTCGACTCAATCGCAGGAGGACCTTCTGTCTCAAGGTCCTATATTTCATCCTGCTTTACAGTCTCTGGCTTTAACAGCATGGCTATTGAAAGCCAGGTGCTGAGGGACCGAGGTCTCTCGGATTTGGTCATTTCGACCATGTTAAGGGCACGGAAGTCTTCATCCAGAAAGATATTTCACCGTACCTGGAAAGCTTACATCGCTATGTGTGAAGAGCTGGACTGGCGTCCACGGACGTATTCCGTCCCCAGAATCCTGCGGTTCTTGCAGCGTGGCGTGACCCAAAAGCTTGCTTTGAGTACCATTAAGGGTCAGATTTTGGCCTTGGCTGTCTTCTTTCAGCAACCGCTAGCAGGCCATTCTTGGTTAGCACCTTTGTTCAGGGGGTTCGCCATGTGCTCCCTCCTTGGGATCTGAATTTGATGCTCTCGGTTCTTCAGGAACCTCCCTTTGAAAATATCAGAGATATTCCTGTTAACCTGGTCTCAGAAGGTGGCTTTCTTAGTGGCCATTACTTCTGTTATACTGGTGTCTGAGTTGGCGGCCTTGTCCTGCAAGTCACCTTATTTGGTCATCCATAAGGATAAGGCGTGTTGCGTCCGTGACCTTCTTTTCTGCCAAAGGTGGTCTCGGTCTTTCACCTTAATGAGGACATTGTCCTCCCGTCCTCACCCATCGCATCCCAAAAAGAGTTTGCGCTTCACACGTTGGATGTGGTACGAGCCTTAGGGGTGTACCTGTCTGCTACTGCTTCCATTCGGAAGTCTGACTCACTGTTTGTGCGTCTCTGGTCCAAAACAGGGCCAAGCGGTTTCATCTGCCACCATTTCTAGGTGGATCAGACAGACAGTCGTTCAGGCCTATGCCCTTAAGGGGCGGGCGCCTCCCTTTCCGGTTACGGCGCATTTCACCAGGGCAGTTGGTAATTCCTGGGCTTTCCAACATCAAGCGTCGGTTGCACAAATGTGCAAGGCGGCCACCTGGTCGTCCGCTCATACCTTTTCTAAGATTTTCCATTGACATCTATAGAGTGATCGGTGCTATAAAAAAAATGCACCGATTACTGTATAAATGTCACTGGCAGGGATAGGGTTAACACTAGGGGGGCGATCAAGGGGTTAACTGTGTGGGGATGGGACTAACTAGGAGAGATGACAGATCGCTGTCTCTACTTAGTAGAAACACACAATCTGTCTTCTCTCCTCTGACAGCACAGGGATTTGTGTACACGCACAATCGCATGTGGCCGGCGGCCATCGCGCCCTCCAACCACACGCATCGGGTCCCCCACCGTGAAGCACGTGCCTCCGGCAGTGCACGCTCTGGCGGCTCTTAAAGAGGCAACGTACACCTATGATTTTGTGCAGCCGTGCCACTTGAGCCGGTCGGCAAGTGGTTAAAGCTGAAATTCAGCCACTTTGTAAAATGTGCTGGCATACTATAAGTTAAAGTGGTTCCGACGGCTTAAGTTTTTTTTTACCTCAATGCACTATGGTAAAAAAAAAACATTCTGGATGCAGCTCTCCCCTTATACTTACCTGAGCCCCATTTTGATCCATAGATGTACATGAGAGCAGCAGGGGGGGGTCTCTCTCTCTCTGCCATTGACTCCATTACACAGAGCAGACAAGTATAACTTTTTTCCCCCCTAGACTTTACTTTAAAATCACTAAGTTCACCAAGGTGCATGCCACCTCATGGACGGATATCTTACAGTCTTGCAGAGCTCCAGGAGTACAGCAATGACTAAACATCGGATGCTCCGAGATGAGACACCACGCTCCTATACAGCGGCAGCTCTGCTCACCCCTCCCTTCTGCTGTCCATTCATAGAGGGCTTTGAATGGCTTCACATAATACAAGGTGCTCTGGGGTAGGGCAGAGCAGCTGCAGGTGGAACCTGATGGTCCAGGGTCAGAAGTATAACAATAGCTGTACTACCGGCACTTAGCCTGGGGCTGCAACTTTGCCATTGGGCCCAGCACCTTTAGCTGGGGCTCAGCTCTAAGAGGAGGAATCCCAGGGTGCCCCGGGAGAGGGGACCCGCTCTAAGAATTAGAGACTGGGGGGAGGACCTTTTCTGAGGGACCGGTGAGAGTTTCACGGTGAAAGAGGCCCGGTAAACTTCTGGAGGGATTTCACTAATCATCTGAGGCCTTGTAATGCGCAGCAACTTGCACCTGTTCATTAATTACAAGCGCTGAGAGGTTTGGGGCTCAGAGATACTGTGGCAGTGAATCTCCCGATCGTATCTCCAAGGGAAAATTGAGAAATAAAGTTTGTGCATCACTCCGGCTGCTAGACCCATGAGAGGGGACTATCCGGGTGAGCAGAGCCCATCCGGGATTGAGTGGTGATACCAAGTGCCTGAACCCGTCTCCGTTTCTTTATTCTTCAACTTTCCTATCCAGTTGTCAACATAAAGAAAATAAACCTTCCTTAAAGGTTTAACCTTGTCTGAACATTGGCCTTATTGGTGCACCTACAACAGACTCTTCCCTAAACTCTAAGTGGGAGATACCAACCAAGGGAAGGTAACTCGCTGCGGGACCCAACAATTTCCGAACACCGCTCACCCTCTTATTCAAGAAGGAACCTGGGCATTGTGGTACGGTGTGTCCTGCCCTGAGGAGGTAAGGCCAGGGGTGTGTCTCTCTAGTATGACCCAGATGCACTATTGGTAGAACAGGGCTATGTTCTATTCGTGTGAGGACATCAGTGGTGTTAAGTTCCCTGCGGCTCAGTAGGTGGCACTGTCACTTTGAGCCGGGGTTGAACCACTACTGCAGTGCCGTACCCTTTGTGACCTCTCGCGGCAGCTGTACTGCAGGGCGGGGAACCCGCTGTGCTTGCTAGGGGAGGGTATAAAGGGGACGGACATCTTCACCACGAGGTCCGAGTCCCAGGCACCTTTAGCCTGAGGGCTGCTGTCCGTGATCAGTGTCCAGGCGCCCTTGGCCTGTACACATGAAGTTCCTGTTCCATCACAGACACCTTCAGTCTGGGGTGAGGTACTCAGCCGGAGGCCCAGTACCTTCCACTGGGTCCCACGAGGGAGGGCTTGTCCTAAGCCAGAGGAGGGATTCAACCGAAGATCTGGTGCAGCATATTGCCAGTGCCGGGTGAACCTCTGGAGACCGTCCGGATGGATATCTTTCCCGAACAGGGGCCCAATTCAGCGGGAAGGTGGTTCATGTTCTATGACCGGTGGCAGCGGTTCATCTAGTCAACTCAGGTCGGTGGCAGAGACCCGCTATTAGGCCTGTGGCAGGGGCCTCAACAGTTCACCTGGTCGGTGGCAGCGACCAATCTCACGGTCGGTGGCAGAGACTGTGCGTCAAGCCTATTTGCAACGAAAGGAATAGGAGAGTTCACTGTGCCTGGACCTACTCGTATCCACACCCTGTCTGTTCATTTAAAAGTTCAACTGATGCTGTGCACTTGAGAGAAATAAAGAAGGGGGTTGGACTTTTTATGGTGTGGGGCTCTATCACTAACAGTTAAACTCCCACAGGAGAAGCAGAGGCTCCATCCAGAACACAGGCCCGAAGGTAAAATAAGTGTTGGCTTTCACCTCTGCTCATTAGAGGACATAGGCCGTAGTGAACTTCATCCTCCTCCCACATACCCCTAGACAAGCCAGCCGGTTTATTAACAAGGGGACGGGGGAGGCCGCCCCACACACACATTTTATATATATATATATATATATATATATATATATATATATATATATATATATATATATATATACACACACACACACACACATAATCAGTGCTCGACAAACCCTGGGCGCCAGGTCGCCATTGCGACTAGAATTAGCGACCTGGGGCAGCACAGCTGAGGAATCCTGTCTCTCCGTGCCCCCCCCCCCTCCGCAGGATCGCGTTGGGCCGCGCCAGCCGGTAATTGGGGCCGCGCCAGCCGGTAATTGAGGCCGCGGCCTTCTGCAGGCCTATACTTCCTTCTGTGATCTAGCGCCATCTTGTGGTAGCCGTTGGTATGACAAGACAAACAGCAATGGTAATGTTGTTTCCCTGTCTGTTTTCACTGCCATCTCCTTCCCTCTAATTAGAACCCCCCCCCCCCCCCCCCCACACACACACACACTTTTTTTTATTCTAACACCCTAGAGAATAAAAAGGCGGTCGTTGCAATACTTTCTGTCACACCGTATTTGCGCAGCGGTCTTACAAGCGCACTTTTTTTTGAAAAAAAAAAAAAACAAACACACCTTTTTTAAATAAAAAAAAAAAAAAAAAAAAAAAACAAGACAACAGTAAAGTTAGCCCAATTTTTTTTAATATTGTGAAAGATAATGTTACGCTGAGTAAATTGATACCCAACATGTCACGCTTCAAAATTGCGTCCGCTCGTGGAATGGCGACTAACTTTTACCCTTAAAACCTCCATAGGCGACATTTAAAAAAAATTCTACAGGTTGCATGTTTTGAGTTACAGAGGATGTCTAGGGCTAGACTTATTGCTCTCGATCTACCGATCGCGGCGATACCTCACGTGTGGTTTTAACACTGCTTTCATATGCGGGGGGGGGCTACTCACGTATGCGTTCGCTTCTGCCCGCGAGCTTGGCGGGACGGGGCGCGTTCCTGGCTCCTAGATTCCAAGCAAATTTGTCAAGGGGTGTGTGTGTGTGTGTGTGTGTGTGTGTGTGTGTGTGTGTGTGTGTGTTGATGATAGAGATATATCTATTTAATTTATATATTCTTAGCAAGTTTCTAGCAAGAAAATACTGCTTTTAAGCTTGTAAACAAAAAATGCCAGAAAATGCCTGGTCTCCAAGCGGTTAAAGGGATAAGTTGCTGGACTTGACACATAGTAATCTAGAACATTTTAGAAAGTGTCTGAACTCCTGGAGTTGGGCTTTGTAGGAGATCTCTGGGAAAAGGAAACCATTTTCAGGAATGAGAATATGAATAGTATGGAATCCCTTCTCCCTGAATGGTCCCTGAATACTTCTGCCATGGTTGGAGAAAAATCTGATTTCGGTCTCAGGTTTGGAAACTCTTAGCTGGCTAGATCTTGTGCTCTACAAGGGAGAGCCAGGCAATGGCTTGACTGTTTAGGATTATTTCAGACAACTGCTGTTCTATAAGGGCCAAACACACACAATTGTTCCTCGTACATCTTTAGTTCCTAACGCAGCTACCTGAATCTTTCCACCGCCACACTTGTAACACTGAACCTGACCAGCCACAGCACTGCCAGACCACCCTCCGAGAACTACGAACAAACCGGTATAGCAAACAAAACCAACACAAGCTAGGAACATTTCACCAAAACACAGGCATTTCTCTACATTACTCACCGTTGCCGATTCGTTTCCAAGATGTCTGCGCAGTTGTCGCTCTTCTATTACTACACGGAGCCCCGCCCACTTCCGCCCTTGCGCGATAGCACCCGGTAGTAATGCGTTCCAAAGTGGTTTTGGCTTATAATTTAGGTTTTGTACGGGTTATTTTTATACTGTACGGCCGGTGACAAGATCCTTATCTTCATTCACACGACTCGTGCCCTCCTTCCTGTTATACAAAGGATTGCCGAAGTTACAACGTACATTTTTATTATTGTATTTAGCATGGAAGACTAATGAGGCCATCTAGTGGCTAAAAGTGAGATGACCCAGTCAGAGCTAATATGTCTCAATTAATAATTTCAATTGACACGTAACCATATCCTTATTGTCTAAACATAATCCATCCATACACATCCACGACTTAAAGCGGAGGTCCGCCGATTTTTATTTTTTTTTTTAAAAGCCAGCAGCTGCAAATACAGCAGCTGCTGACTTTTAAGACTTGGACACTTACCTGTCCAGCGCGCCCACAATGTCGGCACCCGAGGTCGACGCGTGCCTCGGTCATCGGATGCTGCCGCCGCCATCTTCGTTAAGGGAATCAAGAAATGAAGCCTTGCGGCTTCACTTCCCGGTTCCCTACTGCGCATGCGCGAGTCGCGCTGCACAATCAAAATGGTCCCTCCTGTCTTCTATCTCCCAGATAGGGTGACCACGTGTCCCGGATTGCCCGGGACAGTCCTGCATTTTGCAGGTCTGTCCCGGGCACATTCATTCCAGGACAATACAGTGTCCTGGAATGAAATTGACACAGCCACTCCCAGGGCCAATCTGATGCCCCCAAAAAAGGCCGCCACATCACCGTTTTACTCACTGACAGTACTTGCCCTGCCCGGGAATGCCTGGAGGAGCACAATCCCCGCCCCCTGCTTGTGATTGGAGAAATCATAAATCCTGCCTCTTGTGTCTAATCACTGTGCTGTGATTCGTTACAGCACAAGCTGATTTTTGGGAAGGGAGGGTGTCCCTGAATGGTAGTTTGGAAATGTGGTCACCCTACTCCCAGAAGACATGGGGGGGGGGGGGGGAGAAAGGAAGTGGCGTAGATTATCCGCAGATTCTGCAGATATCTATGCCCGGAAGTGGGTGCAAATACCTGTATTATACAGGTACCTGCACCCCCCCCTTCCCCCTGAAAGGTGCCAAATGTGACACCGGAGGGGGGGAGGGTTCCGAAAAGCGGAAGTTCACTTTTTGTGTGAACCTCCGCTTTGAAGAGGAAATAAACCCTAAGGCCCCTTTCACACTGGGGCGGCGGGTGCGTCGGCGGTAAATCGCCGATATTTTTAGCTGCGCTTTATCGTCAATTTTGTGGCGCTATTCGGCCGCTAGCGGGGTACTGTGAAAGTGGCAGAGAAAGGGTTAAAACCTGCTGCAGCGGCGCTTTGCCGGCGGTATAGCCGAGGTGCTCATTCATTTCAATGGGCAGGAGCGGTGGAGGAGCGGTATACACACTGCTCCTTCACCACTCCAAAGATGCTGCTAGCAGGACTTTTTTTACTGTCCTGCTAGTGCACCGCTACAGAGTGTAAGCCCTCTGGGCTTTCACACTGGAGAGACAGCATCGGCTCTTTCAGGGCGCTTTGCCGGCGCTATTTTTAGCGTTATAGCACCTGCAAAGCGCCTCCGTGTGAAAGGGGTCTTATGGAATTGACTTCCTCTTTATTCCCCTGCAAAGTAAAAGTATAATTCCATACTAGCCCATTATGTTGCACTTACCTGCAAATAAAGGCCGTGATGTCCCCTCTGGTGGAAGCATCAATCCTCATCCCTCTTTCTTCCGGGGGCACGGACTCCGGCTCTGTGACTGTCTGGAGTCGCGTGATGTCACTCCCGCGCATTAGCGGACTGTCACGACACAGGCCCTATAGAAACGGCACGATCGTGCCCTTTCTAAAGTGCGCATGCGCCGATGACATTGGCGCAAGCGTATATGGTAAATATCTCCTAAACTGTGCAGGTTTAGGAGATATTTCCAGTACCTACAGGCAGGGCCGGATTAACATAGGGGCTATTGGAGCTGCAGCTCCAGGCCCCTTCCTCAAGATAGGCCCATTTGCCCAAAAAAAAAAAAAAAAAAAAAGATCGGCTTCGAGGATTGTAGCTCGGCGACCAGGGGCCACAGATACCCCATATTTGGAGGGTATGCAGCTGAAGACCCACCCCACCACTGGTCAAAATATGGGGCTGCTATCATTTAGGGTTCCGGAGATACGAGGATGCTTGCACAGCCTGTCAGAAGCTATATACAGAACGGACAGTTTAAATACAAGCTGACACACTCTGCAGCAGAGAGGATGAGCTCACAGTTCTTATAATAATTATTTGTATATCACTAAGACTGCGTTCACACTATGCCGCCCCGAGCGTTGGCGGTAAAATAGCGGTAAAACGCTGCTATTTTACCGTCGGATTTGCGGCACATTTCGGCCACTAGCAGGGCGCTTTTAACCCCCGCCATCGACCGAGAAAGGGTAAAAAACGCCTGAGATGTGCCGCTACAGCGGCGTATTTCCGGCATACGGCGGTGCTGCCCATTGATTTTAATGGGCAGGAGCGCATTAGGAGCGGTGAGTTCACTGCTCCTAATGCACTCTAAAGAAGTTGCTGGCAGGACTTTTTCTGACGCCCTGCCAGCGCACCGCTCCAGTGTGAATAGAGCACCTGTTTAAGGGCGGATTGCAGGCGCTATTTTTAACGCTATAGCGCCTGCAAAACGCCCTCAGTGTTGAAGGGGTCTTATAGTAATTAACCCCTTGCCACCCAGGCCAATTCTGAAACTTCTCTCCTACATGTAAAAATCATCATTTGTTTTTTGCTAGAAAATTACTCAGAACCCTTAAACATTATATATTGTTTTAGCAGAGACCCTATGGAATAAAATGGTGGTCTTTGCAACTTTTTATGTTACACGGTATTTGCGCAGCAATTTTTCAAACCTGTTTTTTTTTTAAAGAGACTGTTTGTTTGATTCATAAAAAAAAACAAAAAAAAAACACTAAAGTTATCACGATTTATTTTGTTGTATACTAAGCGATGCTTTAAATTTTTTTACAGGTTACATGTTGAGAGTTACAGAGGGGGTCTAGTGCTAGAATTATTGTTCTCGCTCTAACGATCGTGGCGTATGTAACCTGTGTGTATCTGGCTCTGATACTAGCCAGGGCCTGCCCAGCCACTGAGTAGTATCTCTCCCCAGCCTGTCCCCACACAACCTCTCACCTGCTGACCTGTGGATGGGGGAATCACTCCTGCAGTGTTATTGTGTTCTGCCTGCGAATACAATGATTAGTGTTGCTAACTATAGCTGGCAGCACTGATTGTTTTGGGAAAAACCTGACAGGCTGGTTGTACTCAAGTCAGATAATAGATTGACTTGTGTAAAACCAGCTAGCCCATACATAGATCGACTATGGCTGGTCTCTGCTTAATTGGCGTAATTTTAATCCATGTATGGCCCGCTTAACCACTACGCAGTCACTAAACATTCTTCCACAAACCTTTACATTTTTCCTTCCCAGATTCCCTTTATTCTCTTCACCTGTAAATACTCTCCACACTTCTCTCCTGCTCATAATGCTCACTGTCATACCCTCCACACTTCTCTCCTATACATAGTGCCCACTGTCATACCCTACACACTCCTCTCCTGTACATAGTGCCCGCTGTTATACACTTCTCTCCTGTACATAGTGCCCACTGTCGTACTCTCCACACTCCTCTCCTGTACATACAGCTCACTGTCATACGCTCCACACTCCTCTCCTATACATAGTGCCTACTGTCATACCCTCCACACTCCTCTTCTATACATAGTGCCTACTGTCATACCCTCCACACTCCTCTCCTATACATAGTGCCTACTGTCATACCCTCCACACTCCTCTCCTATACATAGTGCCTACTGTCATACCCTCCACACTCCTCTCCTATACATAGTGCCCACCGTCATACCCTCCACACTCCTCTCCTGTGCATACTGCTCACTGTCATACCCTCCACGCTCCTTCCCTATACATACTGTTCACTGTCATACCCTCCACACTTCTCTCCTATACATAGGGCCCACTGTCATACCCTCCACACCTCTATCCTGTACATACTGCCCATTGTCATATCCTCCCCACTCTTCACTGTCATACCCTCCACACTTCTCTCCTATACATAGTGCCCGCTGTCATACCCTCCACACTCCTCTCCTGTACATACTGTTCACTGTCATACCCTCCACACTTCTCTCCTATACATAGTGCCCACTGTCATACCCTCCACACCTCTATCCTGTACATACTGCCCATTGTCATATCCTCCCCACTCTTCTCCGTCATACCCTCCACACTCCTTTCCTGTGCATACTGCTCACTGTCATACCCTCCACGCTCCTTCCCTATACATAGTGCCCACTGTCATACCCTACACACTCCTCTCCTGTACATAGTGCCCGCTGTCATACACTTCTCTCCTGTACATAGTGCCCACTGTCGTACTCTCCACACTCCTCTCCTGTACATACAGCTCACTGTCATACCCTCCACACTCCTCTCCTATACATAGTGCCCCCTGTCATACCCTCCACACTCCTCTCCTATACATAGTGCCCACTGTCAAACCCTTTACACTCCTCTCCTATACATAGTACCCACTGTCATACCCTCCACACTTCTCTCCTATACATAGTGCCCACCGTCATACCCTCCAAAATCCTCTCCTGTGCATACTGCTCACTGTCATACCCTCCACGCTCCTTCCCTATACATAGTGTCCACTGTCATACCCTCCACACTTCTCTCCTATACATAGTGCCCACCATCATACCCTCCACACTCCTCTCCTGTACATACTGTTCACTGTCATACCCTCCACACTTCTCTCCTATACATAGTGCCCACTGTCATACCCTCCACACCTCTATCCTGTACATACTGCCCATTGTCATATCCTCCCCACTCTTCACTGTCATACCCTCCACACTTCTCTCCTATATATAGTGCCCACTGTCATACCCTCTACACTTCTCTTCTGTACATACTGCTCACTGTCTTACCCTCCACACTCATCTCATGTACATACTGCTCAGTATCATACTGTCCACACTCCTCTCCTGTACATACTGACCACTTTCATAAACTCCTCTATTGTACATAGTGCCGGCTGTCATACCCTCCACACTCCTCTCCTTTACATACTGCTCGCTCTCATACCCTCCACATTCCTTTCCTGTACATACTGCCTATTGTCATACCCTCCTCACCTGTACATACTGCCCACTGTCATTCCCTCCACACTCTTCTCCTGTACATACTGCTCACTGTCTTACCCTCCACACACATTTAATGTACATACTGCTCAGTATCATACCGTCTACACTCCTCTCCTGTACATACTGCTCACTGTCATACCCTCCACACTCCTCTCCTGTACATACTGCCCACATTCATAAACTCCTCTATTGTACATAGTGCCGACTGTCATACCCTCCACACTCCTCTCCTGTGCATACTGCCCACTATCATACCCTCCACACTCCTCTCCTGTACATACTGCCCCCATTATACCCTCCACACCCCTCTCCTGTACATACTGCCCACTCTCATACCATCCACACTCCTCTCCTGTACATACTGTAACCCAACCTTACCCTCCACACTCCTCTCCTGTACATACTGTAACCTAACCTTACCCTTCACACTCCTTTCCTGTACATACTGCCAACTATCTTTCTCTCCACATTTCTCTCCTGTACATACTGCCCCCATCATACCCTCCACATTCCTTTCCTGTACATACTGCCCACTGTCATACTCTCCACACTGCTCTTCTGTACATACTGCCCACTTTCATACCCTCCACACTCCTCTCCGGTATATACCACCCTCTGTCATACCCTCCACACTCCTCTGCTGTGCATGCTGCCCACTGCCATACCCTTCAAACTCCTCTCCTGTACATAGTGCCTTCTGCCATACCCTCCACACTACTCTCCTGTACATAGTGCCCACTGTTAGACCCTCCACATTCCTCTCCATTACCTGCACATACTTCCCAGTTTTATACCGTCCATACTCCTCCCCTAAGCCTCTTACCCACAAAAAACAGTTATTTAAAATTATACAGAATATCCTCAATGTTACCAGATCTAGAATAGGCACAATTTTGTTAGTTCAACTGAAGGAAATCTTCTCAGTCCTCATATTTGTTCTGCCCCATTATTAGTACTCATTTAATTTTGTGATTACTATTGTGATGTATAGAGGAACAATGGGGATCTCAGCTACTCTAAATATAGCACTGGTGAAAAAAGTGCCCCTTAAAAATATTTTTGAAATGTTGGCAACTATGCACTTAGGCACTGACCAAAGGCCACCGGGTCAGTAGGGGGCCCCATGAGAGGCTCCTGGGATCCTGTGATAATAAAGCGGTAGTAAACTTCGCTAACATTACTACTTTTTAGAGGCCCTGAGGTAGGTTTTGCCATAATGTACAAGTATGCACAGCATATTAACACATTAGGGTACATTTAAATTGTCAGACTGAGCCCTCCAGCGCTGTGATCAATCCAGCGGGTCCTGAGCGCTTCCATTTTCACCCGGTCTTCCTTCTGGGCTCTGTGCCTTCGGTCACTTGCCTTGGCCGGGCTGTGTTGATGTCATTCCCACGCATGCTCATGCGCATCCTCTCTCTCTCATCCCCCCTTTCTTCCTCATCCTCCCTCCCTTACCCCTCACCCCTCTCTCACCCTCTCTCTCTCTCTCTCTCTCTCTCTTTCTCATCCTCCCTCTCTCTCTCTAATTTAATTTGTTATAACAAAAAATTGTTTGCATATTTATTTATTTATTATTTATAAAAGGCCCACCAAAATCCTCAGCACCAGGCCCATGATGTTCTTAATCTGGCCCTGCCTACAGGTAAACCTTATTATAGGCTTACCTGTAGGGAAAAGTGGTCTGTAAGGGTTTACAACCACTTTAAGTGTCACTAAAGACAAAACATTTATTTTTCTTTTGGACTAACGTAAGGGATGGTTATAACTCCTGTGAGTTTTTTTTTCTTTCTTTTTTTTGCCATCTGTGTCCCATAGGGGAGATTTTCCTTCACTTCCTGTCCCACAGCCAAAACAAGAAGTAAGACGAAATCCCTTCAAAGTTAGGGAATCCTGGGGTGTCACCAGGGTCATTGGAATCAGTGTCCCCATTGGAAAATTTCCCTTTTATCCCTGTTCTGATGTCACCCCAGTAGTGTAGTGGTTAGCACTTTCGCCTAGCAGCAAAAGGGTTGCTGGATGTAAATCCCAACCACGACACTACCTGCCTGGAGTTTGCATGTTCTCCCTGTGTCTGTGTGGGTATTCTCTGGGTACTTTGGTTTCCTCCCACACTCCAAAGACATGCTGGTAGGTTAAATGGCTCCTGTCTAAATTGTCCCCAGTATGTGTATGATGAATGTGAGTTAGGGACCTCAGATTGTAAGCTTCTTGAGGGTAGGGCCAGATGCGAATGCATACCTCCCATCCCAACTGTCCCTGATTTCGAGGGACTGTCCCTGATTTGGAGCAATGTCCCTCTGTCCCTCATTCCTCCTCATTTGTCCCTCATTTTGGTCTGATCTATATGGTTGTATACAGGCCCGGACTGGGACAAAAAATAGGCCCGGGCATTTTAGACTGAGCAGCCCGGGGGGTGCGGCAGCGGTTAATGATGGGATGTGGGGTTCCAGCACCTTGTATCTCTGGACCCCTTTACATTACACAGCACCTTGCACCTCTGGACCCCTTTACATTACACAGCACCTTGCACCTCTGGACCCCTTTACATTACACAGCACCTCTGGACCCCTTTACATTACACAGCACCTCTGGACCCCTTTACATTACACAGCACCCTGGACCCCTTTATATTACACAGCACCCTGGACCCCTTTACATTACACAGCACCTTGCACCTCTGGACCCCTTTACATTACACAGCACCCTGGACCCCTTTACATTACATAGCACCGCACCTCTGGACCCCTTTACATTACACAGCACCCTGGACCCCTTTACATTACATAGCACCGCACCTCTGGACCCTTTTACATTACACAGCACCCTGGAACTCTGGATTCCTTTACATTACACAGCACCCTGCACCTCTGGACCCCTTTACATTACACAGCACCCTGCACCTCTGGGCCCCTTTACATTACACAGCACCCTGCACCTCTGGACCCCTTTACATTACACAGCACTAGGGATGAGCTCGGTGTTCGAGTCGAACATAGGTTCGACTCGAACATCGGCTGTTCGCAGCGTTCGGCGAACAACGAACGATTTGGGCCGTTCGCGCCAAATTCGAGTGACGCGAACGGCCCACAATACACTGCGCCATCGCAGTGTAATCCCGGCGCTGTGATTGGCCAAGCATGCACTGTGACCCTGCATGCTTGGCCAATCACAGCACCGGCAGCGAGGAGAGCAATGATCGGCCACAGGCAGGATGCCTGTGGCCAATTATAGCTGAGGGGGTTTAGTACACGCCCCACACTATAAAAGGCCGCCAGCGCGGCGGCCTCGTGTAGTGTGTTCCGGAGCAGGGAAAGTGAAGGATAGGCAGGGACAGTGTCAAATCTTGTCAAATCTATTCTTTGCTAAACCTTGTGTGTAGGGACAGAGAAGGATAGGCAGGGAGAGTGTCAGTGCCATATTCTTTGCTAAACCTTGTGTGTAGGGAGAGAGAAGGATAGGCAGGGAGAGTGTCAGTGTCATATACTTTGATAAACCTTGTGTGCAGGGAGAGAGAAGGATAGGCCGGGGACAGTGTCAGTGTCATATTCTTTGCTAAACCTTGTGTGCAGGGAGAGAGAAGGATAGGCAGGGAGAGTGTCAGTGTCATATACTTTGATAAACCTTGTGTGCAGGGAGAGAGAAGGATAGGCAGGGGACAGTGTCAGTGTCATTCTTGCTAAGCCTCCTGCACATTATACACCTGAAGTTAGCCCGTATTGCTGCTTTTTCCTGGTGTGTTACACCAACAGGATTTTGCGGCACTTACAGCGGGCGGAGTGTGCCTCCTGACCATATTACACCTTAACTTAGCCCGTATTGCTGCTTTTTCCTGGTGTGTTACACCAACAGGATTTTGCGGCACTTACAGCGGGCGGAGTGTGCCTCCTGACCATATTACACCTTAACTTAGCCTGTATTGCTGCTTTTTCCTGGTGTGTTACACCAACAGGATTTTGCGGCACTTACAGCGGGCGGAGTGTGCCTCCTGACCATATTACACCTTAACTTAGCCTGTATTGCTGCTTTTTCCTGGTGTGTTACACCAACAGGATTTTGCGGCACTTACAGCGGGCGGAGTGTGCCTCCTGACCATATTACACCTTAACTTAGCCTGTATTGCTGCTTTTTCCTGGTGTGTTACACCAACAGGATTTTGCGGCACTTACAGCGGGCGGAGTGTGCCTCCTGACCATATTACACCTTAACTTAGCCTGCATTGCTGCTTTTTCCTGGTGTGTTACACCAACAGGATTTTGCGGCACTTACAGCGGGCGGAGTGTGCCTCCTGACCATATTACACCTTAACTTAGCATGTATTGCTGCTTTTTCCTGGTGTGTTACACCAACAGGATTTTGCGGCACTTACAGCGGGCGGAGTGTGCCTCCTGACCATATTACACCTTAACTTAGCCTGTTTTGCTGCTTTTTCTTGGTGTGTTACACCAACAGGATTTTGCGGCACTTACAGCGGGCGGAGTGTGCCTCCTGACCATATTACACCTTAACTTAGCCTGTATTGCTGCTTTTTCCTGGTGTGTTACACCAACAGGATTTTGCGGCACTTACAGCGGGCGGAGTGTGCCTCCTGACCATATTACACCTTAACTTAGCCTGTATTGCTGCTTTTTCCTGGTGTGTTACACCAACAGGATTTTGCGGCACTTACAGCGGGCGGAGTGTGCCTCCTGACCATATTACACCTTAACTTAGCCTGTATTGCTGCTTTTTCCTGGTGTGTTACACCAACAGGATTTTGCGGCACTTACAGCGGGCGGAGTGTGCCTCCTGACCATATTACACCTTAACTTAGCCTGTATTGCTGCTTTTTCCTGGTGTGTTACACCAACAGGATTTTGCGGCACTTACAGCGGGCGGAGTGTGCCTCCTGACCATATTACACCTTAACTTAGCCTGTATTGCTGCTTTTTCCTGGTGTGTTACACCCACAGGATTTTGCGGCACTTACAGCGGGCGGAGTGTGCCTCCTGACCATATTACACCTTAACTTAGCCTGTATTGCTGCTTTTTCCTGGTGTGTTACACCAACAGGATTTTGCGGCACTTACAGCGGGCGGAGTGTGCCTCCTGACCATATTACACCTTAACTTAGCCTGTATTGCTGCTTTTTCCTGGTGTGTTACACCAACAGGATTTTGCGGCACTTACAGCGGGCGGAGTGTGCCTCCTGACCATATTACACCTGAACTTAGCCTGTATTGCTGCTTTTCCCATTTCCCTGTAAGCCATTAGAATGTCTGGAAGGCAAACAAGGAGAGGCAGACAGTCAGGAGCCAATAAAAGAGGGCAAGCAGGCTCTGTGTCTAGAGACAACAGTGCTGGTCGTGGACGCGGTGCATCGCCATCAGCACGTGGCCATGGGACACGCTTGTCCTTCTTTTCGGCAGCTGGACGTGTTGAGCCGCATCATGCCAAAGACTTGGTAGAGTGGATGACCAAGCCCTCCTCATCCTCCTCATCCTCTCTCACCCAGGCTCAGGGTACTGGCAAAGCAGCTGCCAAAGCGTCCTCTTCCCTGGTATCAATGTCATCATCAGTCACTCCTTCCCTAGACCAACCATGTCCTCCTGAGGAGTCCCCCGAACTGTTTGAGCACAGTGTTGGGTACATGCTCCAGGAGGATGCCCAGCGTTTCGAAGGGTCTGATGATGATACCCAGCTAGAGGAAGGCAGTAGCGTGAGAGCAGAGAGAGGGGATGCTCAAGAAGGACAGCAATCTGGCAGTCATGTTCCAGCAGCTGCAGCATACTGCCAGATTGGCTCCAGTGATGAGGAGGGAGGGGATGATGAGGTCACTGACTCCACGTGGGTGCCTAATAGGAGAGAGGAGGAGGAGGATGAGGAGGAGGCACATCTCCAACGAGGCAGGATGCCCTCGGGGGGCCAGCGTAAGGGCAGCACACCGACGGAATCACACCGCAGAGCTCCGCCTGTGCAGGGCGCTGCCTCTGCCCGTTATTCAAAAAGTTCTTTGGTGTGGGCCTTTTTTGAGTCGAGTGCATCAGATCGCACAGCTGTTGTTTGCAACATATGTCTCAAGCGTATATCGCGTGGCCAAAACATCACCCGCTTGGGCACCACATGCTTGACCAGACATATGTTGACCTGCCATGCAGCTCATTGGCAAGCCTACCTTAAAGACCCACACCAAAGAACAAAGCTGACCTCTTCTTGCACCGCATCAGCTGGGATCTCCAACCCCACTATACCTTCAGTCCTCTCTGAAACCTGCTCTGAGAGGAACGAAGGTGTAGAATTAGGTGTGTCACAGCCAAGTACTTGCGAGCACTCTGCTAGCAGTACACCGACGTCCGATTCTAGCAGGCAAATTTCCCTGCCCCAGCTGCTGGACCGTCGAAAGAAGTTCACTCCCAGCCATCCACATGCCCAGCGGTTGAATGCTAGCTTGGCTAAATTGCTAGCGCTTCAACTGCTGCCTTTTCAGTTGGTTGACTCGGCCCCCTTCCGTGAGTTTGTGCAATGTGCGGTTCCTCAGTGGCATGTTCCCAAACGCCACTTTTTCTCACGGAAGGCGATTCCGGCTCTCTACCGGCATGTGGAAGGCAATGTCTTGGCTTCGCTGGACAGGGCGGTCAGCTGCATATTACCGCTGACTCATGGTCCAGCAGGCATGGACAGGGACGTTACCTTTCTTTCACGGCCCATTGGGTCACTCTTTTGGCAGCTGGGAAGGATGCAGGACAAGGTGCAGTAGTGTTGGAGGTTGTTCCACCGTCACGCCTCCAAAATGCTACTACTGGTTGTGACACACCTCTGTCCTCCACCCCCTCCTCTTCTTCTTCCTCCGTGGCCTCTTCCTGTGCTTTGTCCTCGGAACCAGCGGTGCTCCGTAGGCGTTCAAGGGGCTACGCAAGTACGCAGGCAAAAAGATGCCATGCCTTGCTTGCGCTGGTGTGTTTGGGGGACAGGAGCCACACTGGGGCAGAGGTTCTGTCTGCTCTGCAGGGGCAGGCCGAGAGGTGGTTGACGCCACACCAGCTTAAGCCAGGAATGGTAGTTTGCGACAATGGCACCAACCTCCTCTCCGCTCTCCGACAGGGACAACTGACCCATGTGCCCTGTGTGGCTCACGTCCTTAACCTGGTGGTGCAGCGGTTCTTGGGCAGGTACCCGGCTTACAGGATGTCCTGAGGCAGGCCAGGAAAGTCTGTGTGCATTTCCGCAGATCTTATAATGCCAGTGCTCGCCTGGCTGAGCTGCAAAAGGAGTTGAACCTGCCCAAGAACCGCCTTATATGTGACATGCCCACCAGGTGAAACTCAACGTTGGCCATGCTGCAGCGGCTGCACATGCAGCAGAGGGCCATCAATGAGTACCTGTGCGACTACGGCACCAGGACAGGGTCAGGGGAGCTCGGTTTTTTTTCACCACGCCAGTGGGGCATGATCAGGGATGCATGCACTGTCCTGGCACCATTTGAGGAGGCCACGAGGATGGTGAGCAGTGACAGTGCATGCATCAGTGACACTGTACCTCTTGTCCACCTGTTGGAACATACGCTGCGTGGAATAATGGACAGGGCACTTGAGGCAGAACAGAGGCAGGAAGAGGAGGACTTCCTTGCCTCTCAAGGCCCCCTTTACCCAGACAGTGTTCCTTCTGTCCCACCCATCGCACAGGAAGAAGAGGAGGAGGAGGAGGATTGTGTCAACATGGAGGTGGAGCCTGGCACTCAGCATCATCAGCAGCAGTCTTTTAGGGATGATTTACAGTCCCAAGAAACCAGTGGACTTGTACGTGGCTGGGAGGAGGTGGCTGCGGATCATGTTGTCCTTAGTGACCCAGAGGACTCCGGACCGAATGCCTCAGCTAACCTACGCTGCATGGCCTCCCTGATCCTGCAAAGTCTGCGGAAGGATCCTCGTATTCTTCGGATCAAGGAGAGGGACCATTACTGGCTGGCCACTCTCCTTGATCCACGGTACAAGGGTAAGGTTGCGGACCTTATCTTACTGTCGCAGAGGGAGCAGAGGATGAGACAACTCCGGGAGGCCTTGCAGAAAGGTCTGTGCAACGCGTTCCCAGAGACTGGGAGGTTACAAACTCCTGGTCCTGGACAACGAGTTGCTGAGGCTTCGGTCAGTCAAAGAAGGAGCGGTGGGGAAGGTGGCCGTCTGACCGATGCATTCAGACAATTCTTTAGTCCGCAGCCCCAAGGTATGATCGGTTCCAGCAACCATTGCCAGCGTCTGATATACATGGTGCAGGAATACCTAGGGGCAAGGTCAGACTTGGACACCTTCCCCACCGAAAATCCTCTGGCTTACTGGGTCTTGAGGATGGATCACTGGCCAGAGCTTGCACAGTATGCAATTGAGCTACTGGCCTGTCCTGCATCCAGCGTTCTTTCAGAACGCACATTCAGTGCTGCTGGAGGATTTGTCACGGATCACAGGGTGCGCCTGTCCACCGACTCGGTTGATCGACTGACCTTCATAAAGATGAACCAGTCTTGGATCACCACCAGCTACCAAACACCTGAAGCTGATATAACAGACTAATTTATTTTAAAATGTCACATCCCTTCAAGACTGATGCTGATGCTGAGAGACTGTCCTGTTATGTTGACTGACTATCCTCCTCCTCCTCAATGATCCGATTGATGATGATAGCTTGGAAGAACATTTTTGTTTCTGGGTGCCGCCACCAGTGGCTAAGGCCCAATTTTTCAGCCCCTGTATAACAGGGGCGTGTAATTAAAATTTTTGATGCAATACTTTGCAACAGGGCTCATTGCTGTGCTCCAAGTACAGTATCTGTGAGGGGTTGCAGTGTTGTGGCACCAGTGCCTAAGGCCCAATTTTTATGCCCCTGTTTAACAGGGGCATGTAATTACAATTTTTTATGCAATGCTTTGCAGCAGGGCTCATTCCTGCACTCCAACTAGAGTATCTGGGAGAGGTTGCAGTGTCGTGGCACCAGCACCAGTGGCTAAGGCCCAATTTTTCAGCCCCTGTTTAACAGGGGCGTGTAATTACAATTTTTGATGCAATACTTTGCAACAGGGCTCATTGCTGTGCTCCAAGTACAGTATCTGTGAGGGGTTGCAGTGTTGTGGCACCAGTGCCTAAGGCCCAATTTTTCTGCCCCTGTTTAACAGGGGCATGTAATTACAATTCTTGATCTAATAATTCACAGCAGGGCCCATTCCTGCGCCCACCAAGACTAACTGTGAGGCCTTACAGTGTTGTGTCAACACCACCACCACCACCACCACCGAAGGCCCAATTTTTCAGCCCCTGTTCAACAGGGGCATGCAATTACAATTCTTGATCTAATAATTCACAGCAGGGCCCATTCATGCGCCCACCAAGAGTAACTGTGAGGGCTCACAGTGTTGTGGCAACACCAACATGTAAGGGGCAAATTTCAGCTGAGTATATACGGCAGGCCCCTACTTTCAAACATCCAACTTACAAACGACTCCTCCTTGCAAACGGAAGGATACAACAGGAAGTGAGAGGAAATCTACCCCTAGGAAGACAAATTCTCTCCTTGTAAGAGTTAATATGGGAAAAAAAGTGTCTCCTCTCCACTGATGCTTTATCACCAATTCTTGTTTCAATAAAAACCCCAAATTTTCAAAAAACATTTGTCATTAGGACGGAAAGTGAGGTGAACTGTTCTGAACAGGTGCACACTGCACAGACAGCAAAACAAATGTTACAGGGGTGATAACCCTTCCCTATGTTTTCCAAAAAGCTTAAAAATAGATTTTTTGGCTGGAGCTACACTTAAACAATGTACCTGTTCAAAATTACAAACAGATTCTACATAAGAACAAACCTACAGTCCCTGTCTTGTATGCACCGCCTGTATACGGCTGTTCAGAGTATATAGGGCCTTTTTTATTTTGTGTGCGGGGTTCCCCTTAATATCCATACAAGACCCAAAGGGGCTGGTAATGGGCTGGGGTAGGGGGGCTGTGATGGGGTAGCTATGCCATTTTTCTTAAAGATTTTCATCCATATTACCGGGACCAGACATTACATTAAAGCCGCAAGCAGTTTTAAATGGCTTTTTTCCCTTTAGAAATGTAATTTTGTGCAGGGACAGTTCTAAATACGGGAAACACGTGGCACTTCACAGGCATACTTTAGACACCCCCCAGGTACGATATTTAAAGGAATATTTGACTTTTTTTTTTTTCACTTTATGCATCATTAAAATGACTGCTTCCGAAAAACGGCCGATTTTAAAACTTCTTTTTGCATTGATACATGTCCCCTGGTGCAGAACCCGGGTTCCCAAACCCTTTTTTAGGACAATAACATGCATAATAGTCGTTATAATTAGCACTTTAGATTTCGAACGTTCGCATCCATTGTATTTAATAGGGTTCTAAAGTTCGTGCAAACTTTCGGTCCGTTCGCGGGTTCTGGTGCGAACCGAACCCGGGGGTGTTCGGCTCATCACTACACAGCACCTTGCACCTCTGGACCCTTTTACATTACACAGCACCCTGCACCTCTGGACCCCTTTACATTACATAGCACAGCATCTCTGGACCCCTTTACAGTACACAGCCCCCAGAGTTTGTTACACAGACACCCCCCTAACAGTTCTGGACCCCCTGCATGTTACACAGACCTCCCTACAGTACAGACCCCCTCCCTACAGTACAGACCCCCTCTACAATACAGACCCCCCTACATTACAGGCCCCCCTACATTACAGACCACCTCTACATTACAGACCCCCTCCCTACAGTACAGACCCCCCCCCCACACATTACAGACCCCCTCTACAATACAGACCCCCTCTACATTACAGACCCCCCTGCATTACAGACCCCCCTACAATACAGAACCCTGCCTACAATACAGACCCCCCTACAATACAGAACCCCCTACAGTTCAGACCCCCCTACAATACAGAACCCCCCTACATTTCAGACCCCCCTACAATACAGAACCCCCTCTACATTACAGACCCCCCTACATTACAGAACCCTCCCTACAATACAGAACCCCCTCTACGTTTCAGACCCCCCCACAATACAGAACCCCCCTACATTTCAGACCCCCCTACAATACAGAACACCCCTACAATACAGACCCCCCTACAATACAGAACCCCCTACATTACAGACCCCCCCTACAATACAGAACCCCCTACATTTCAGACCCCCTACAATACAGAACACCCTACATTTCAGACCCCCCCTACATTACAGACCCCCCTACAATACAGAACCCTCCTTACAATACAGAACCCCCCTACATTTCAGACCCCCCTACAATACAGAACCCCCCCTACAATTCAGACCCCCCCTACAATTACAGAACCCCCCTACATTACAGACCCCCTACAATACAGAACCCCCCTACAATACAGAACCCCCCTACATTTCAGACCCCCACAATACAGAACCCCCCTACATTTCAGACCCCTCTACAATACAGACCCCCCTACAATACAGACCCCCCTACATTACAGACCCCCCTACATTACAGAACCCCCCCCCCCCTACATTACAGACCCCTCTACAATACAGAACCCCCCTACATTTCAGACCCCCTACAATACAGAACCCCCCTACATTACAGACCCCTCTACAATACAGAACCCCCATACATTACAGACCCCCCCTACAATACAGAACCCCCCTACATTTCAGACCCCCCTACAATACAGAACCCCCCTACATTTCGGACCCCCCCTACAATACAGAACCCCCCTACATTACAGACCCCCCTACAATACAGAACCCCCCTACATTTCAGAAACCCCCCTTCAGACCCATAATGTACCTCAGATCAGCGCGGGACTACATGTGTAGACATAAAGGAGGAGGGGGAGGCAGCTTCACTCTGCTCGGCTGTGTGAGACAGCCGAGCCGAGACTGATCAGATCATCAGAGCCACGGCCACCGTGCCAGAGAGAAGTGTCCCAGGCAGCAATAAAACCCTGACAGGTGTTTTAATTCCTCTCTACAGTTTTGCCTTTAGTGACACTTTAACCACATTTACTGCTACATCGACAATTAAAAAAAGGGGGGGTGCAACCGCCGGACCTGTCTTCTTATCAAATCCTGCCTCTTCATCCTATCCTTCCTTCTCCCCCTCGACCTCCTCCTCCTCTCGTCATTGTGCGGGAAAATATCAGCTCTTGCGGGAGTGCGGGAAGAAGTTGTCATTGCGGCTTATTACTAGTGATGAGCCGAACACCCCCGGGTTCGGTTCGCACCAGAACCCGCGAACGGACCGAAAGTTCGTACGAACATTAGAACCCTATTAAATACAATGGATGCGAACGTTCGAATTCTAAAGTGCTAATTATAACGACTATTATGCATGTTATTGTCCTAAAAAGGGTTTGGGAACCCGGGTTCTGCACCAGGGGACATGTATCAATGCAAAAAGAAGTTTTAAAAACGGTCGTTTTTCGGGAGCAGTCATTTTAATGATGCATAAAGTGAAAAAAAAAAAGTCAAATATTCCTTTAAATATCGTACCTCGGGGGTGTCTAAAGTATGCCTGTGAAGTGCCACGTGTTTCCCGTGTTTAGAACTGTCCCTGCACAAAATGACACTTCTAAAGGAAAAAAAAGCCATTTAAAACTGCTTGCGGCTTTAATGTAATGTCTGGTCCCGGTAATATGGATGAAAATCTTTAAGAAAAATGGCATAGCTACCCCATGACCCCCCCCCCCTACCCCAGCCCATTACCAGCCCCTTTGGGTCTTGTATGGATATTAAGGGGAACCCCGCACATAAAATAAAAAAGGCCCTATATACTCTGAACAGCCGTATACAGGCGGTGCATACAAGACAGGGACTGTAGGTTTGTTCTTATGTAGAATCTGTTTGTAATTTTGAACAGGTACATTGTTTAAGTGTAGCTCCAGCCCAAAAATCTATTTTTAAACTTTTTGGAAAACATAGGTAAGGGTTATCACCCCTGTAACATTTGTTTTGCTGTCTGTGCCCCTGTTCAGAACATTTCACCTCACTTTCTGTCCCAATGACAACTGTTTTTGAAATGTGGTGTTTTTCTTGAAACAAGGATTGGTGATAAAGCATCAGTACAGAGGAGACACCTTTCTCCCATATTAATTCTTACAGGAGAGAATTTTCCTTCCAAGGGGTAGATTTCCTCTCACTTCCTGTTGTCTTCTTGCGTTTGCAAGTAGGAGTCGTTTGTAAGTTGGATGTTTGAAAGTAGGGACCTGCCGTATATACTCTGCAGAAATAGGCCCCTTAGTTGTTGGTGTTGGCACAACACTGTAAGCACTCACAGTTACTCTTGGTTGGTGCTGGAACGCCCTGCTGTCAACTATTATATCAGGAATTTTAATTACATATAATTGTTGAACAGTGGTAGTAAAAATTGGGCCTTTGATGGTGGTGCTAGTGCCACAACACTGTAAGCCCTGACAGTTACTCTTGGTGGGTGCAGCAATGGGCCCTGCTGTGAATTATTAGATCAAGAATTGTAATTGCATGCCCCTGTTGAACAGGGGCTGAAAAATTGGGCCTTTCGTGGTGGTGGTGGTGGTGGCGTTGCCACAACACTGTAAGCCCTCAAAGTTACTCTTGGTGGGTGCAGCAATGGGCCCTGCTGTGAATTATTAGATTAAGAATTGTAATTACATGCCCCTGTTGAACAGGGGCTGAAAAATTGGGCCTTAGGCACTGGTGGCACAACACTACAACCCCTCACAGATACTGTACTTGGAGCACAGCAATGAGCCCTGTTGCAAAGTATTGCTTCAAAAATTGTAATGACACGCCCCTGTTAAACAGGGGCTGAAAAATTGGGCCTTAGGCACTGGTGGCACAACACTCCAACCCCTCACAGATACTGTACTTGGAGCACAGCAATGAGCCCTGTTGCAAAGTATTGCTTCAAAAATTGTAATGACACGCCCCTGTTAAACAGGGGCTGAAAAATTGGGCCTTAGGCACTGGTGGCACAACACTCCAACCCCTCACAGATACTGTACTTGGAGCACAGCAATGAGCCCTGTTGCAAAGTATTGCTTCAAAAATTGTAATTACACGCCCCTGTTAAACAGGGGCTGAAAAATTGGGCCTTAGCCACTGGTGGCGGCACCCATAAACAAAAATGATCTTCCAAGCTATCATCATCAATCGTATCATTGAGGACTCGGAGGAGGAGGATAGCCAGTCAACATAACAGCACAGGCACTCAGCATCAGCATCAGTCTTGAAGGGATGTGACATGTTAAAATCAATTAGTCTGTTATATCAGCATCAGGTGTGTGGTAGCTGGTGGTGATCCAAGACTGGTTCATCTTGATGAAAGTCAGTCGATCAACCGAGTCGGTGGACAGGCGCACCCTGTGATCCGTGACAAATCCTCCAGCAGCACTGAATGTGCGTTCCGAAAGAACGCTGGATGCAGGACAGGCCAGTAGCTCAATTGCATACTGTGCAAGCTCTGGCCAGTGATCCATCCTCAAGACCCAGTAAGCCAGAGGATTTTCGGTGGGGAAGGTGTCCAAGTCTGACCTTGCCCCTAGATATTCCTGCACCATGTTTATCAGACGCTGGCGATGGTTGCTGGAACCGATCATACTTTGGGGCTGCGGACTAAAGAATTGTCTGAACGCATCGGTCAGACGGCCACCTTCCCCACCGCTCCTTCTTTGACTGGCCGAAGCCTCAGCAACTCGTTGTCCAGGACCAGGAGTTTGTAACCTCCCAGTCTCTGGGAACGCGTTGCACAGACCTTTCTGCAAGGCCTCCCGGAGTTGTCTCATCCTCTGCTCCCTCTGCGACGGTAACATAAGGTCCGCAACCTTACCCTTGTACCGTGGATCAAGGAGAGTGGCCAGCCAGTAATGGTCCCTCTCCTTGATCCGAAGAATACGAGGATCCTTCCGCAGACTTTGCAGGATCAGGGAGGCCATGCAGCGTAGGTTTGCTGAGGCATTCGGTCCGGAGTCCTCTGGGTCACTAAGGACGACATGATCCGCAGCCACCTCCTCCCAGCCACGTACAAGTCCACTGGTTTCTTGGGACTGTAAATCATCCCTAAAAGACTGCTGCTGATGATGCTGAGTGCCAGCCTCCACCTCCATGCTGACACAATCCTCCTCCTCCTCCTCTTCCTGTGCGATGGGTGGGACAGAAGGAACACTGTCTGGGTAAAGGGGGCCTTGAGAGGCAAGGAAGTCCTCCTCTTCCTGCCTCTGTTCTGCCTCAAGTGCCCTGTCCATTATTCCACGCAGCGTGTGCTCCAACAGGTGGACAAGAGGTACAGTCTCACTGATGCATGCACTGTCACTGCTCACCATCCTCGTGGCCTCCTCAAATGGTGCCAGGACAGTGCATGCATCCCTGATCATGCCCCACTGGCATGGAGAAAAAAAAACAAGCTCCCCTGACCCTGTCCTGGTGCCGTAGTCGCACAGGTACTCATTGATGGCCCTCTGCTGCGTGTGCAGCCGCTGCAGCATGGCCAACGTTGAGTTCCACCTGGTGGGCATGTCACATATAAGGCGGTTCTTGGGCAGGTTCAACTCCTTTTGCAGCTCAGCCAGGCGAGCACTGGCATTATAAGATCTGCGGAAATGCACACAGACTTTCCTGGCCTGCCTCAGGACATCCTGTAAGCCCGGGTACCTGCCCAAGAACCGCTGCACCACCAGGTTAAGGACGTGAGCCACACAGGGCACATGGGTCAGTTGTCCCTGTCGGAGGGCGGAGAGGAGGTTGGTGCCATTGTCGCAAACCACCATTCCTGGCTTAAGCTGGCGTGGCGTCAACCACCTCTCGGCCTGGCCCTGCAGAGCAGACAGGACCTCTGCCCCAGTGTGGCTTCTGTCCCCCAAACACACCAGCGCAAGCACGGCATGGCATCTTTTTGCCTGCGTACTTGCGTAGCCCCTTGAACGGCTACGGAGCACCGCTGGTTCAGAGGACAAAGCACAGGAAGAGGCCATGGAGGAAGAAGAAGAGGAGGGGGTGGAGGAGAGAGGTGTGTCACAACCAGTAGTAGCATTTTGGAGGCGTGGCGGTGGAACAACCTCCAACACTACTGCACCTTGTCCTGCATCCTTCCCAGCTGCCAAAAGAGTGACCCAATGGGCCGTGAAAGAAAGGTAACGTCCCTGTCCATGCCTGCTGGACCATGAGTCAGCGGTAATATGCACCTTACCGCTGACCGCCCTGTCCAGCGAGGCCAAGACATTGCCTTCCACATGCCGGTAGAGAGCCGGAATAGCCTTCCGTGAGAAAAAGTGGCGTTTGGGAACCTGCCACTGAGGAACCGCACATTGCACAAACTCACGGAAGGGGGCCGAGTCTACCAACTGAAAAGGCAGCAGTTGAAGCGCTAGCAATTTAGCCAAGCTAGCATTCAACCGCTGGGCATGTGGATGGCTGGGAGTGAACTTCTTTCGACGGTCCAGCAGCTGGGGCAGGGAAATTTGCCTGCTAGAATCGGACGTCGGTGTACTGCTAGCAGAGTGGCCGCAAGTACTTGGCTGTGACACACCTAATTCTACACCTTCATTCCTCTCAGTGCATGTTTCAGAGAGGACTGAAGTTATAGTGGGGTTGGAGATCCCAGCTGATGCGGTGCAAGGAGAGGTCCGCTTTGTTCTTTGGTGTGGGTCTTTGAGGTAGGCTTGCCAACGAGCTGCATGGCAGGTCAACATATGTCTGGTCAGGCATGTGGTACCCAAGCGGCTGATGTTTTGGCCACGCGATATACGCTTGAGACATATGTTGCAAACAGCAGCTGTGCGATCTGATGCACTAGCCTCAAAAAAGGCCCACACCAAAGAACTTTTTGAATGACGGGCTGAGGCAGCGCCCTGCACAGGCGGAGCTCTGCGGCGTGATTCTGTCGTGTGCTGCCCATACGCTGGCCACCCAAGGGCATCCTGCCTCGTTGGAGATGTGCCTCCTCCTCATCCTCCTCCTCCTCCTCTCTCCTATTAGGCACCCACGTGGAGTCAGTGACCTCATCATCCCCTCCCTCCTCATCACTGGAGCCAATCTGGCAGTATGCTGCAGCTGCTGGAGCATGACTGCCAGATTGGTGTCCTTCTTGAGCATCCCCTCTGTCTGCTCTCACGCTACTGCCTTCCTGTAGCTGGGTATCATCATCAGATCCTTCGAAACGCTGAGCATCCTCCTGGAGCATGTACCCAACACTGTGCTCAAACAGTTCGGGGGACTCCTCAGGAGGAGGACATGGTGGGTCTAGGGAAGGAGTGACTAATGATGACATTGATACCAGAGAAGAGGACGCTTTGGCAGCTGCTTTGCCAGTACCCTGAGCCTGGGTGAGAGAGGATGAGGAGGATGAGGTGGGCTTGGTCATCCACTCTACCAAGTCTTCGGCATGATGTGGCTCAACATGTCCAGCTGCCGAAAAGAAGGACAAGCGTGTCCCATAGCCATGTGCTGATGACAATGCACCGCGTCCACGACCAGCACTGTTGCCCCCAGACACAGAGCCTGCTTGCCCTCTTTTTTTGCCTCCTGACTGTCTGCCTCTCCTTGTTTGCCTTCCAGACATTTTAATGGATGGCCTGCAGGGAGATGGGAAAAACAGCAATAAGGGCTACCTTCAGGTGTATACTGTGCAGGAGGCTTAGCAACAAAGACACTGACACTGTCCCCTGCCTATCCTTCTCTGTCCCTAAACACAAGGATTTGCAATATGGTTCAGCAAGATTGGTTTAGCACAGAATAGCACACTGATAGTTTCCCTCACTGACCTTCTCTGTCCCTACAAACAAGATTTAGCACAGAATAGCACACTGATAGTTTCCACGAGTGTCCTTCTCTGTCCCTAAACTCAAGGATTTCAAATATGGTTCAGCAAGATTGGTTTAGAACAGAATAGCACACTGACAGTTTCCCTCACTGTCCTTCTCTGTCCCTACAAACAAGGATTAGCACAGAATAGCACAATGATAGTTTCCACGAGTGTCCTTCTCTGTCCCTAAACTCAAGGATTTCAAATATGGTTCAGCAAGATTGGTTTAGAACAGAATAGCACACTGACAGTTTCCCTCACTGTCCTTCTCTGTCCCTACAAAGAAGGATTAGCACAGAATAGCACACTGATAGTTTCCACGAGTGTCCTTCTCTGTCCCTAAACTCAAGGATTTCAAATATGGTTCAGCAAGATTGGTTTAGAACAGAATAGCACACTGATAGTTTCCCTCACTGTCCTTCTCTGTCCCTACAAACAAGATTTAGCACAGAATAGCACACTGATAGTTTCCCCGAGTGTCCTTCTCTGTCCCTAAACTCAAGGATTTCAAATATGGTTCAGCAAGATTGGTTTAGCACAGAATAGCACACTGATAGTTTCCCTCACTGTCCTTCTCTGTCCCTACAAACAAGGATTAGCACAGAATAGCACACTGATAGTTTCCACGAGTGTCCTTCTCTGTCCCTAAACTCAAGGATTTCAAATATGGTTCAGCAAGATTGGTTTAGAACAGAATAGCACACTGACAGTTTCCCCGAGTGTCCTTCTCTGTCCCTAAACTCAAGGATTTCAAATATGGTTCAGCAAGATTGGTTTAGGACAGAATAGCACACTGACAGTTTCCCTCACTGTCCTTCTCTGTCCCTACAAACAAGATTTAGCACAGAATAGCACACTGATAGTTTCCACGAGTGTCCTTCTCTGTCCCTAAACTCAAGGATTTCAAATATGGTTCAGCAAGATTGGTTTAGAACAGAATAGCACACTGATAGTTTCCCTCACTGTCCTTCTCTGTCCCTACAAACAAGGATTAGCACAGAATAGCACACTGATAGTTTCCACGAGTGTCCTTCTCTGTCCCTAAACTCAAGGATTTCAAATATGGTTCAGCAAGATTGGTTTAGAACAGAATAGCACACTGACAGTTTCCCCGAGTGTCCTTCTCTGTCCCTAAACTCAAGGATTTCAAATATGGTTCAGCAAGATTGGTTTAGGACAGAATAGCACACTGACACTTTCCCTCACTGTCCTTCTCTGTCCCTACAAACAAGATTTAGCACAGAATAGCACACTGATAGTTTCCACGAGTGTCCTTCTCTGTCCCAAAACTCAAGGATTTCAAATATGGTTCAGCAAGATTGGTTTAGAACAGAATAGCACACTGACAGTTTCCCTCACTGTCCTTCTCTGTCCCTACAAACAAGGATTAGTACAGAATAGCACACTGATAGTTTCCACGAGTGTCCTTCTCTGTCCCTAAACTCAAGGATTTCAAATATGGTTCAGCAAGATTGGTTTAGGACAGAATAGCACACTGACACTTTCCCTCACTGTCCTTCTCTGTCCCTACAAACAAGATTTAGCACAGAATAGCACACTGATAGTTTCCACGAGTGTCCTTCTCTGTCCCTAAACTCAAGGATTTCAAATATGGTTCAGCAAGATTGGTTTAGCACAGAATAGCACACTGATAGTTTCCCTCACTGTCCTTCTCTGTCCCTACAAACAAGATTTAGCACAGAATAGCACACTGATAGTTTCCACGAGTGTTCTTCTCTGTCCCTAAACTCAAGGATTTCAAATACGGTTCAGCAAGATTGGTTTAGAACAGAATAGCACACTGACAGTTTCCCTCACTGTCCTTCTCTGTCCCTACAAACAAGGATTAGCACAGAATAGCACACTGACACTTTCCCTCACTGTCCTTCTCTGTCCCTACAAACAAGATTTAGCACAGAATAGCACACTGACACTTTCCCTCACTGTCCTTCTCTGTCCCTACAAACAAGGTTTAGCACAGAATGACACACTGACACTCTCCCTACCTATCCTTCTCTGTCCCTAAACACAAGGAATCCAGGATTAGTAAAGGAAAAAAATGACACTGTCCCTGCCTATGCTTCTCTTTCCCTGCTCCGGAACACACTACACAAGGCCGCCACGCTGGCGGCCTTTTATAGTGTGGGGCGTGTACTAAACCCCCTCAGCAATAATTGGCCACAGGCATCCTGCCTGTGGCCAATCATTGCTCTCCTCGCTGCCGGCGCTGTGATTGGCCAAGCATGCGGGGTCACAGTGCATGCTTGGCCAATCACAGCGCCTGGATGACACTGCGATGGCGTAGTGCATTGTGGGCTGTTCGCGTCACTCGAATTTGGCGCGAACGGCCCAAATCGTTCGATCTTCGTCGAACGATCGAACAGCCAATGTTCGAGTCGAACGTATGTTCGACTCGAACACGAAGCTCATCCCTACTATCCACTAGTAAAAGCACCTCCCCCACTACACTGAAACACCAGCTAGGCATACATTTAACCCTTTGATCGCCCCTGATGTTAATCCCTTCCCAGCCAGTGTCATTGGTACAGTGACAGTGCACATTTTTAGCACTGATCACTGTATTGGTGTCACTGGTCCCCAAAAAAGTGTCAGGTGTCCAAGTTGTCTGCCGCAATATCACAGTCCTGCTATAAGTCGCTGATCGCAACCATTACTAGTAAAAAATAAATAAAAAATTCCATGAATATATCCCATAGTTTGTAGACACTATAACCTTTGCACAGACCAATTAATATACGCTTATTGGAATTTTTTGTACCAAAAATATGTAGCAGAATACATATTGGCCTAAATTGATAAAGAATTTTGAATTTTTTTATTAGATATGTTTTAGAGCAGAAAGTAAAAAATACAGTTTGTTTTTAGTTTTCAAACTTGTCGTTCTTTTTTTGTTTATAGAGCAAAAAATAAAAACTGAACAGGTGATCAAATACCACCAAAAAAAAAAGGTCTATTTGTGAGAAAAAAAGGACATAAATTTTATTTGGGTACAGCGTCGTATGACCGTGCAATTGTCAGTTAAAGTGACACGGTTCCGTATCGCAAAAAATGGCCTGGTCAGGAACTATGTAACTATTTTTCAGGAGATCATTTCTTACTGTGTTTTTCCATCTCCTTGTAACATCCTCTGTGAGCCCCAAACCTCTCCTTTCCCCCCTCATTTCTATTTGTTTGGAACGAGCAGTGCGTGTTTGTGGCAGTTATGTGCACTGCCGTATACGCAAATGTTTCCCTGCCCAGTCAGGCACACAGTTGTCTTTCACCCTCAGGCAGAGAACCAGTCCTTGAACCTTTTTTTTTATTTTTATTGAGGGGTATTACACTTGGATGGGGTAAGGGAGTATGGGATGCCCACTTGATTGAAGTACAATTTATACAGGACACAACTATATACACTTCCTGTATACATACCTCCAAACTAGGGTGCCCACGTGTCCCGGATTGCCCGGGACTGTCCCGCAATTGACATATCTCTCCTGGGTCCCAGGCACCTTCATTCCGGGACAATACAATGTCCCGGAATGAAATAGAGGACACAGCCACTCCCTACTAACTAATAACTACATTTCCGGAACTGGTTGCTAGGGCCAGCACTGCCTGGCATCTTGCAACCAGTGACAATTTACTCTCAGAATGTGAGACCAGGAGTGAGGCCTGCGCCTAGTGCAGCACTGCTGTCCCCACCCACCTCGGCACCTCCTCCTTCTCTGGCACCCAGCGGCAAGCAGCAGGGACTGGTGTGATCTTCACTCTCCAGATAGTGACGCCACTCCTTTCCTTCTACGCACGTGGCTCATGCAGAGGGAGTGACAGCAGCATTGCATCTGGTGGCAGGCTATGGGTGGCAAGCGGCACTGCATCTGGTGGCAAGTGGCACATTCACCTGACCAATAACCCGCCGCCAAATTCCCCATGAACCCTGAGACTACATTACCCCCCCTCATCTTTTTTTGGGGTAGGTGAGAGAGGGGGTGTGTCCCTGAATGGCAGTTTGGAAATGTGGTCACCCTACTCCCAACACGCACGGATTCTGCGTAACTTTCCCGCATACACACTGTTCTCCCATGATAGGATACATTTTCCTGCAAAACGAAGATCAGCGAAGGAGGCAGGAAGACATGTCGGGCGGTAGGTGGTAGCTCCCCCATGTAAACGTTATTGATTGTCGGCGGTCGACCGGCCCCAACAACTCTGATGGTGGGACCCCCCCCACTCAACAACTCTGATGGTAGAGTTGAATGAATGTCCCGCAGTGGAGGTATGTGTATATACTCCTCTACCAGTGGCGGCTGGTGCTCAAATTTTTTGGGGGGGCGCAAACAAACTGAAAAAAAATAAATCATCAATTGCCGCCACTGTGCCCATTAAACGCAGCCACTGTGCCCAAACGCCACTAGTTTCCCCCCAATAATACAGCCAGTTTCCCCCCAATAATACAGCCAGTTTCCCCCCAATATACAGCCAGTTTCTCCCCCATAATACAGCCAGTTTCTCCCAATAATACAGCCAGTTTGTCCCCCAATAATACAGCCAATTTGTCCCCCAATAATACAGCCAGTTTCTCCCCCATAATACAGCCAGTTTCTCCCCCATAATACAGCCAGTTTCTCCCCCAATATACAGCCAGTTTGTCCCCCAAATGCAGCAAGTTTTCCCCCCAATATACAGCCAGTTTCTCCACCAATATACAGCCAGTTTCTCCCCCAATATACAGCCAGTTTCTCCCCCATAATACAGCCAGTTTCTCCCCCATAATACAGCCAGTTTCTCCCCCATATGCAGCCAGTTTCTCCCCATATGCAGCCAGTTTCTCCCCCATATGCAGCCAGTTTCTCCCCCATAATACAGCCAGTTTCTCCCCCATATGCAGCCAGTTTCTCCCCCATATGCAGCCAGTTTGTCCCCCCTCAGCCCAGCACTTACCTTCCTCGAGTCAGCGCCATCCATCTTCCGTCCTCGATGTCTTCTCCTGCCCTCGATGTCACTTCAGCCAATCAGCCGCTGGCTCTGATAGGCACTTCTAAAGGCCAATCAGACGCTGTTATTCAGATGGCCGGCGCTCAAGGGGCCGGCCATCTGAATAGTGGGCGGCAGCAATACATAGGTTCATGCAATGCATGAACCTATGTATTGTTGTGAGTGACGGCCGGGCGCAGAAGCGAGCGGTAGCGGCGCTTCTGCGCCCACTATGGTCGCGCCGCCATGTGTGGAAAAAAAGACATAAAAAAAAAACTCTTAAAGGGCCGTTTTAAAAAAAAAAAAATATTTTATTTTTTTGGTGACCACAGGAGGGGGGGGGGGGGGGCGGCGCCCGGGCGCCCCCTATGGACGGGCCGCCACTGTCCTCTACACTTCAGCTCCAGCACAGCACTTGCTTTCAGACCTCCAGGACCAGCTAGCACTATATTTTAGGCCCGACACTGGCTCAGCCAGGCCTTAGCAAATGCCCTTTGCAGGCAGGGACTGTGGGCCCCTCTGGTGTAGCAGAAAAATTGTGGTAGTGCTAGCTGTCCATGTGACTACTGATCCCAGCACCACTTATTCAGGCCCTGCCAGTCCTCCTGGTTGTAGCTGCCTCTCTCTACTGCCCGTGCCACTACAGTCCAGACTGCAATCTCCCAGTCCTCTCAGGCGTGCCTCCCCAGTCCTTCCTGACTGTGCGTCACTCACCAGCCCTTCTGGCTGTGACCTGTTATTCCTCCCTGGAGATTTTGCCTGACATTGCTCTCCTTCTCTCCTTTCCTTGCTCCTGTGCCACCTGTCTAGAACACCTCTGTGTATCGTAAAAAGGGTCCTGTCCGCAACCGAGCCCCAGGCCCAAGGTCACCCCCCGAGACTGGGGAGCTGCCTCAAGGCCATGACCTGCTTGGCACTCCATCTCCAGCTTCCACCCAAACAACCCCTCCCCAGCTGGGCTGACCCTGAGTATTTAAGGAGGCTTTCCCCCTGCCAATCTAAGTTGGGGATTGGTCAGGGCTCCTCAGAATACCCCAGGCAGCTCCACCTTTCCTCTCCTCCTTCCTCTCAGAAGATGGTAGAATATTCCAGAAAAAAGTTGGAGGTCTTGGTGATGCTGCCTGTGAGACACCAGCTCTGCCTGAGTCACTCAACCCTGACCCAGAAGAAAAACACACAGGCCTTGCTGCCAATTTACCTATCCTGGTCAAAAAAAATCCTACTCACTATCTAGCAACCTTGAGGTTGCTACACTCCCCCGCCCCCTCCTAACATCCAGCCAGTCCCTTGGCTGGGAAAATATCAAAAATCAGCTCCTGGGCCCATCCCATAAGAATACAACTTTTGAAGGGGAAAGGGAACAAACTGGGACAGGGCTATACACAAATAAATATCAATGTAAAAAAATAGAGACATTTGTTTGTATTCACATATTTACATCACATTATTCGCATCCTAACTACAGGTTCCTGTAGCTAGTGGCAACCGCATAACACTGTACATGAGCCAGAGCACCCACCCCCCCCCCCCCTCAAGGGAGGCACTTGACTCCATCCGGAACAGAATAGACAGCTGTCCATACTGTCCATACTGGAACCCTGCAGTAGGAAAAGACAGGAAAACACAACATCCTATCTATAACAGCTGTCTACACATTTACATAGTTTTCTGTCAGTAGAGGGTTATCGGCCTGCTGACAGAAACATAAACACCAAATCCACAGGTATCACTTTATGCACAGTTTTCTTTCTTTTGTTCCATCAGGAGTTTTTTTTTAACCTGCTGACAGACACAAACAGAAGGGGGAAAAACACAGCACAAAAGTGAACAGTTGTCTTTGGAGTTCCTGATGGGAGGGGCCTGACTACATAGTTGCCAACATTGCAAAAAAGAAATCCGGGACCCTTTTTTTCATGTAGGCGGAGCCTTTCTATAATTAGGGGGCGGGGCATTCGTTTGTAGGCGTGTCACACCCCAGTATGAAAATGTGCCGCGCTCAGCGCGCCGTGGCGGAAAATGGGGCGTGGTTTACGTGGGTAGTGGGGGTGGCTTAAATGGGTGTGGCTCAAAGGGTGTGTGGTTAGAGTCTGAGATGAATGAGGGATGGAGGGAGAAATAAAGGGAGAAAGAAAGAGAGAAAGAAAGAGGGGGGGAAGGAGAGAGAAGGAAGGAAGGAGGGACAGCAGGCCCAGATCCTACACCACAATAGAAATATGTGTATTCCAGAGTTTAACAATCAGCAGATAAAGATAATCCAAACACCTGGTGTTAGCGCTTCAATCATCCCGGCACCATGGTTGTTATGGTGTCAGGATGATTGAAGCGCATTATTTCTATTATTACATTGTAATATAGAATGAAATTATTCAACTCACCATAATGCCGAATCTGTGTTAGCCCCGAGTGTGTCACCTGCCACGTCGCCTGCCACCAGATGCCATCAGGTGCCCCCCAGCGGAGTCCGTCCTTACATCAGGTGCCCCCAGCGGAGTCCGTCCTTACATCAAGCGTACCCAGCGGAGTCCCTCCTTACATCAGGCATTCCCAGATGTCCCCCCTTACATCAGGCATTCCCAATGGAGTCCCTCCTTACATCAGGCATTCCCAGCGGAGTCCCTCCATACATCAGGCAATCCCAGTAGAGTCCCTCCTTACATCAGGCATACCCAGCGGAGTCCCTCCTTACATCAGGCGTACCCAGCGAAGTCCCTCCTTACATCAGGTGTACCCAGCAGAGTCCCTCCTTACATCAGGCGTCCCCAGCGGAGTCCCTCCATACATCAGGCGTCCCCAGCGGAGTCCCTCCATACATCAGGCGTCCCCAGCGGAGTCCCTTCATACATCAGGCGTACCCAGCGGAGTCCCTCCATACATCAGGCGTACCCAGCGGAGTCCCTCCATACATCAGGCGTACCCAGCGGAGTCCCTCCATACATCAGGCGTACCCAGCGGAGTCCCTCCATACATCAGGCGTACCCAGCGGAGTCCCCCCTTACATCAGGCATACCCAGCGGAGTCCCTCCTTACATCAGGCGTACCCAGCGGAGTCCCCCCTTACATCAGACATTCCCAGCGGAGTCCCTCCTTACATCAGGTGTCCCTTTATTGGAGCCCCCCTTAATCAAGTGTTTCCCCCATCGGAGCCCCCCTTAACCAGGTCCCCCCCATTGGAGCCCCCCTTAGTCAGGTGTCCCCCAATTGGAGCCCCCCTTAATCAGGTGTCCCCCATTGGAGCCCCCCTTAGTCAGGTGTCCCCCCATTGGAACCCCCCTTAGTCAGGTGTCCCCCCACTGGAGCCCCACTTAACCAGGTGTCCCTCCATTGGAGCCTCCTTAGTCAGGTGTCCCCGCCATTGGAGCCCCCCTTAGTCAGGTGTCCCCCTATTGGAGCTATCCTTGCATCGGTATCTCCTGTCTCGGCTGCAAAACCTGTTTCCCGTTCCCCGAGGGGGAACAAAGTAGAGGCGGAGCCGGCCGCGTGGCTGCAATAGAATTAAGCTGCGGTGCCGGCCACCCCGCCCCTTTCCATAACAGACGGACCTGCAGCGGGGCGGGGGGGGGGGGCGCCGCAGCTTAAAAACACGGATGGCTAGTACAATAGAAAATAAAGCTGCTGCGGCCCCGCCCACCCCCATCCCTTTCCATAACAGACGGACCTGCAGCAGCTTTATTTTCTATTGTACTAGCCATCCGTGGTCTTCTTAAAAAGACAACGGGCGTGGACCTCTAGTGGCGGCGGCATGCGTCGGCGGCCTGCGTCGGCGAAAAATCGGATTTCCCGGGACAAAATAAATCCAGGAAAAGAGTGTAAATCCCTGGAAATCCGGGACAGTTGGCAACTATGGGGCTGATTTACTATAATCCAGGAAGTACTGAGCACTATCGCAAATAATAGCTCCCATTTTTGCCAATTAAAAATTCAATGCGCGAATTTGCGAATGAAAAAGAGCGCTATTAGCAGCAAACAAGTGTTAGTAAATGTGGAATCAGCGCTAATTAGCTAATCCGCGTACGTGCAAATGCCAATTTCCACTAAGTTTTTATATAGCACTGCACTGTAACCATGATCCATGTATGTGAAAGAAACATTTTTATATGAGATGTGCTCTATCTATTGATGTATATTGCAATTAGTATTCCTAGTTTTTTTCCTTCTTTTGTTGTATGTTATTTTTTTCATGTTTTTTTTTTTTTTCATTTAGGTGGCTATAAAGCGGTAATTATTTATGTTCATTCTTTAATCATACTACACTATTATGCAGGTCTTGTACTTAGCACAATGGCTTAGTGGTCTGCTCAGATGTCTCCACAGCTCTCATGGTACAAGTTTAAATACCAGCCAACCTACCATCCAACAGCTATGTTTATTATTTGCACAAGCGTAGCACAAACATCTACTAGTGTGTGTAGGTTAAGGAGATATTTCTTGCACCTACAGGTGAGCCTTAATCTAGGCTTACCTGTAGATGCAAGTTGTCTAAGTGGGTTTACAACCACTTTAATATTATAGTAACAACCATGCTCACAGATATAAATGGTACACATTGAAAATCATGGGGTATGACTTGTCATGCAACTCTGATGACCAAAGTCACAGGAAAAGTCGCTCAAGTGTGAAAGGGGCCTCAGCCCGACTTTGTGAGCGATTTCAGAGACATCAGTGCACTTTCCTGCACAGATGTCTAGTGAAATCACATAGGTCTGAACTGTCCCTGATTTGGAACAAAGTCCCTCTGTCCCTCTTTCCTCCTCTTTCAAAAAGGGTTTCCCAGCGCTAAACCTTTCATCTAATTTCTAAATTGCTTTGTTTGTAAATTCCCAAAGCCAATCTAAAGGGATATTATTGTTAAAAAAAAAGCACTTGGGGGTTTAACTAATATATCTTTTTTGAATAATTCTCCTTTAAGAAGGTGTTTTAGGAGGTGTGTACTATGCCTACATACTTTTGCTAATAGTTGTCCCTTATACCCATCTCAAAAAGTTGGGAGGTAAGAAATCGCCTCCTGAAGTCGCCCAAAGTAGTGTAGGAACTACTTTTGGGAATCTGTGTGGCGTCGCACCAATTCGGACAGTTCTATTGCCGTCAATAGGCGCCGATTTGGCCAGTGTAGCGAGTATGTACTTTCCCGGGGGTAATTCAAACTGGCAGAGACACCAGCGATGTGCAGTTCCTTGCGGTCCAGCGGGTGGCGCTGTCGCCCTGGGCTGGGGTTGAACTATTGCTGTGCCTCCTTTTTTTCCTCCCTCGGCAGCGATATGGTGGGGTGGGGAACCCGCCGTGCTTGCTGGGAGAGGGTATAAAGGGGCCGGCCATCTTTGTCACAGGGTTTGAGTCCCAGGCACCTTCAGCCTGAGGGCGGTGGTTCGTGTTGGTCCTCTAGGCGGCCTAGACCTAGAGCAGTGTTTCTCAACTCCAGTCCTCAAGGCGCCCCAACAGGTCATGTTTTCAGGATTTCCCTCAGATGAAACAGCTGTAGTAATTACTAAGGCAGTGAAACTGATCAAATCACCTGTGCAAAATAATGGAAAGCCTGAAAACATGACCTGTTGGGGCGCCTTGAGGGCTGGAGTTGAGAAACATTGACCTAGAGGACAGCCGGAGGTCGTGCTCCATCCAAGGCACCTTTAGCCTGGGGTGAGGTATTCGGATGGAGGTCTGGAGCTCAGTGCCCAACACTGAGTTCTGTGAGGGAAGGAGGTCCTAGGGAACCCAGGGATTGGGTACCCGAATCCGGAAGGCGTAATGGACCGGGGGGAGCTACTCACTTGAAGACCGGGTGCAGCAGATTGCCAGTGACAGGTGAGCCTCCCATCGGAGACCGCCAGGAAGGAAATCCCCCCTCCGCTCGGAGACCTTAGCCCACTTTCAGGGAGGAAAGTGGAGAGTTCATTGTGTCTGGGCCTATTCGCATCCACACCTCCTTGCTTGTTCTGTTCTTTAAGGGAGTCTAACTGATTATGCTGTTCATTCAAGAAGAATAAAGGAGTGTTGGACTTTAATGGTGTGGGGCTCTTTTCTGGTGGACATTGTTCAAGGTAACTCCAGGTGCACAACACTGACCCGAAGGTAGAGAAGGAACTTTGCTCACACCGCACAGACACATGTGGTGAAGGCTTGGCGTGGTGACCCCGCTCTCTCCCCTCTAAGGTACCCCTAGACAAGAGAAAGACGAGTTGATGCAAAGAGGGGAGTGAGGAGGCCGCTACACCTGCAATTTGACATGTCAATTCAGAGCTATGTGAACATGGGTGAAGTTGCATAGATATGAATGGAACTCATGGGGGGGATACTTTTAATGCGAGGTCCAAAGCTGCATGAAAAGTCACATAAGTGTGAAAGTAACCTAATGAGATTAAAAGATAACACCTTTGAATAAAGCCCCATTTGCACTTGTGCGACCTTAAAATTGCACAGCTTTGCCATGACTTGAAGCAATGTCTGTGTAACTTTGTGGTGTATGGACCTCAAATCGCATCAAAGTCAAACCTATGTAGTGCAGGGATGAATTTTCCCCACTTTCAGGATGCACAAGTGACAATAGGGCCAAATTCAAAGATATCCTTGAATCTCTTTCACACTGCTGCGACCTGAAAGTCACACTAATTTGCATGCCACTTTGTCGCTGCAACTTGGCCCCAACTTCTGGAAATGCCTGTGTAATATTGCGCCCTATGTACCTCAAGTCACATGAGGCTCTGTTTCCACTATTGCAACCCTAAATTCGCATGATTTTGCTGCGATTTTGATGCGACTTGGAGCAATGCCTGTATATTCTTGAGGTCTATGGACCTCAAGTTGTATCAAAGTGGGACCAAAGTAGTGCAGGGTCTACTTTGATGTCGCACAGATATGAACCATACTTATTGGAAATCATAGGGTATGACATGTCATGCGACTTTGCAGTCCCAAGTTGCATGACAAGTCGCACTAGTGGAAACCGAGCCTGAAAGTCACACCAAAGTAGTACAGGGACTACTTTGAAGTTGGTGTGACTTAAAGTAGCACAGATATGAATGGTTATCATTGAGAATCATGACAACTCGCCCAACTGTGAATCAAGTCATATATATTTTAATAGAAAGGAGCTCTCATTTATACCTGCATAGTCCTTACTGATTTACATCAGCAGAACAAATGCAGGAAGTAGTGATGTGTGCACATGGGCCAGAAGCAAACGTGTGGTGATGCCAAACAAATCAATGAAGCCCACCCACACCAAATCCACCCCCACCTTAAATAAGCCCCATGATTTTCAATGTGTACCATTTATATCTGTGAAACTTCAAGTCACACCGACTTCAAAGTAGTCCCTGTACTACTTTGGTCCGACTTTGATACGAGTTGAGGTTCATAGACCCAAAGTTTACACAGGTATTCCCTGAGATCGCAGCACCTCCTCTATGCTAAAGAGGGAGCTCGCCCTGTCCACTAGTGATGAGCCGAACACCCCCGGGTTCGGTTCGCACCAGAACCCGCGAACGGACCGAACGTTCGTACGAACATTAGAACCCTATTAAATACAATGGATGCGAACGTTCGAATTCTAAAGTGCTAATTATAACGACTATTATGCATGTTATTGTCCTAAAAAGGGTTTTGGGAACCCTGGTTCTGCACCAGGGGACATGTATCAATGCAAAAAGAAGTTTTAAAAACGGTCGTTTTTCGGGAGCAGTCATTTTAACCACTTAAGCCCCGGACCATTTCGGGCCATTAGGACCAAGCCTGTTTTTGGGATTCGGCACTGCGCTGCTTTAACTGTAAATTGTGCGGACATGCAATGTTGTACCCAAATGAAATTTGCGTCCTTTTCTTCCCACAAATAGAGCTTTCTTTTAATGGTATTTGATTGCCTCTGCGATTTTTATTTTTTGCGATATAAATGGAAAAAGAACGAAAATTTTGAAAAAAAAAGATATTTTCTACTTTTTGTTATAAGAAAAATCGAATAAACTCAATTTTAGTCATACATTTAGGCCAAAATGTATTCAGCCACATGTCTTTAGTAAAAAAAATGTCAATAAGCGTATATTTATTGGTTTGCGCAAAAGTTATAGCGTTTACAAACTAGGGTACATTTTCTGAAATTTACACAGCTTTAAATTTATGACTGCCTATCTCATTTCTTGAGGTGCTAAAATGGCAGGGCAGTACAAACCCCCCAAATGACCCCATTTTGAAAAGTAGACACCCCAAGGAAATTGCTGAGAGGCATGTTGAGCCCATTGAATATTTTTTTTTTTTGTCCCAAGTGATTGAATAATGAAAAAAAAAAAAAAAAAAAAAATTACAAAAAGTTGTCACTAAATGATATATTGCTCACACATGCCATTGTTATATGTGGAATTGCACCCCAAAATACATTCTGCTGCTTCTCCTGAGTACGGGGATACCACATGTGTGGGACTTTTTAGGAGCCTAGCCACGTACGGGACCCCGGAAACCAAGCACCGCCTTCAGGATTTCTAAGGGCGCAAATTTTTGATTTCACTCCTCACTACCTATCACAGTTTCGAAGGCCATAAAATGCCAAAATAGCACAAAACCCCCCCAAATGACCCCATTTTGGAAAGTAGACACCCCAAGCTATTTACTGAGAGGCATGTTCAGTCCATGGAATATTTTATATTTTGCCACAAGTTGCGGGAATATGACAAACTTTTTTTTTTTTGCACAAAGTTGTCACTAAATGATATATTGCTCACACATGCCATGGGCATATGTGAAATTACACCACAAAATACATTCTGCTGCTTCTCCTGAGTACGGGGATACCACATGTGTGGGACTTTTTGGGAGCCTAGCCGCGTACGGGACCCCAAAAACCAAGCACCGCCTTCAAGGTTTCTAAGGGCATAAATTTTTGATTTCACTCCTCACTACCTATCACAGTTTTGAAGGCCATAAAATGCCAAGATGGCACAAAACCCCCCCAAATGACCCCATTTTGGAAAGTAGACACCCCAAGCTATTTGCTGAGAGGCATGTTGACCCCATTGAATATTTTTTTTTTTTGTCCCAAATGATTGAATAATGACAAAAAGAAAAAAAAAATGTACAAAAAGTTGTCACTAAATGATATATTGCTCACACATGCCATGGTTATATGTGGAATTGCACCCCAAAATACATTCTGCTGCTTTTCCTGAGTACGGGGATACCACATGTGTGGGACTTTTTGGGAGCCTAGCCGCGTACAGGGCCCCAAAAACCAAGCACTGCGAACGCTGCAGTTATGTGTGTTGTGTTTGGTAAGTGACAGTGATCGATCGATACTGCACTTGGGTGGGCTGGGCTGGGCTGGGCTGGGCGGAGGGGCTAAACGCAGGCGCTAGCAGGTATCTGGGCTGATCCCGCTAACACTGCGTTTTTGGGAACCCTAAACCGCTGGGGATGCTAGTATAGATCTGATCAGATCTGATCAGATACTATACCACTAAGGGGGGTGTATGCTTTGCGCGTGGGTGTTAGCGTTACTGTCACTAACCTAACACTGCCTGGGGCGACGCAGACCCTCTCTGGCGCTAAAACCTAATTTATCTCACCCGCCGGGCGATCAGGGGGGTTAAACCTTTATTGGGTTATATACGGCGGGTGCCCTGATGCTATAAAAAGCAAACTAATCAACCAGCGTCACCCGTAACCTTTATATGGTGATCACTGGTGAAAGGGTTAACTAGGGGCAATCAGGGGGTTAAAACCTTTATTAGGTTAAATATGGGGGTACCTGACACTATATAAAAACCTGACGGGTAACCTAAATAACTAAATAACTTACTGGCTAACCAGTGACACCAGTGACGCTTATACGGCGATCATTGGTGAAAGGGTTAACTCTAGGGGCAATCAGGGGGTTAAAATAATATATGGGGGTACCTGACACTAATAAAAACCTGCGGCGAACCTAAAAAAAAATAACTGCCTATCTAAAACACCAGCGACACAAATACAGCGATCGGAAAAACAATCGCTTAGTGACGCTGAAGTTAGGGGGTGAAAGGGTTACCTGGGGGGTGATCAAGGGGTTAAACCTTTATTAGGGGGGGGTTAGGGGGCTACCCTGGACCTAAAGGGGCCTAATCCTAACTGCCCTGCAACTTTTTACAATCACAGATGACACTAAATGCAGTGATCAGTAAAATAAATGATCACTGCAATCAGTGACACTGTGATTGGGGGCTTTGGGGTGACCTGGGGGGTGATCTGGGGGTGACTGGGGGGTGATTTGTGTGCCTATGTGTACCTACGTGTCAGTGGACTGTTGGTGCACTAACCTGCTTCCTCTCTGCTCGGCGCCGGGAACGAAAAGACCGCGGCGAGGGAGATGACATCACTTCCTCCAGCCTTGTTTACATCACATGGCGGAGGAAGCATTTTCATTGGCCGGGAGCGATCGCGAGGGGGGGGCGGAATCGAGCGGCCGCCCCCTCATGCCTGATCGCTCCCGAACACTTAACGGCCGCTCACTGCAGTGAAGGGGGGTCCGGATGGACCCCCCCAACTGCACAAAGGCGATCACGTAGATCTACGTGATTCTGCCTGTCCGTGCCATTCTGCCGACGTAAATCGGCGGTGGGCGGTCGTTAAGTGGTTAATGATGCATAAAGTGAAAAAAAAAAAGTCAAATATTCCTTTAAATATCGTACCTGGGGGGTGTCTAAAGTATGCCTGTGAAGTGCCACGTGTTTCCCGTGTTTAGAACTGTCCCTGCACAAAATGACACTTCTAAAGGAAAAAAAAAACATTTAAAACTGCTTGCGGCTTTAATGTAATGTCTGGTCCCGGTAATATGGATGAAAATCTTTAAGAAAAATGGCATAGCTACCCCATGACCCCCCCCCCCTACCCCAGCCCATTACCAGCCCCTTTGGGTCTTGTATGGATATTAAGGGGAACACCGCACACAAAATAAAAAAGGCCCTATATACTCTGAACAGCCGTATACAGGCGGTGCATACAAGACAGGGACTGTAGGTTTGTTCTTATGTAGATAGTGTTTGTAATTTTGAACAGGTACATTGTTTAAGTGTAGCTCCAGCCCAAAAATCTATTTTTAAACTTTTTGGAAAACATAGGTAAGGGTTATCACCCCTGTAACATTTGTTTTGCTGTCTGTGCCCCTGTTCAGAACATTTCACTTTCCGTCCCAATGACAACTGTTTTTGAAATGTGGTGTTTTTCTTGAAACAAGGATTGGTGATAAAGCATCAGTACAGAGGAGACACCTTTCTCCCATATTAATTCTTACAGGAGAGAATTTTCCTTCCTAGGGGTAGATTTCCTCTCACTTCCTGTTGTCTTCTTGCGTTTGCAAGTAGGAGTCATTGTAAGTTGGATGTTTGAAAGTAGGGACCTGCCGTATATACTCTGCAGAAATAGGCCCCTTAGTTGTTGGTGTTGGCACAACACTGTAAGCACTCACAGTTACTCTTGGTTGGTGCTGGAACGCCCTGCTGTCAACTATTATATCAGGAATTGTAATTACATATAATTGTTGAACAGTGGTAGTAAAAATTGGGCCTTTGATGGTGGTGCTGGTGCCACAACACTGTAAGCCCTGACAGTTACTCTTGGTGGGTGCAGCAATGGGCCCTGCTGTGAATTATTAGATCAAGAATTGTAATTGCATGCCCCTGTTGAACAGGGGCTGAAAAATTGGGCCTTTCGTGGTGGTGGTGGTGTTGCCACAACACTGTAAGCCCTCAGAGTTACTCTTGGTGGGTGCAGGAATGGGCCCTGCTGTGAATTATTAGATCAAGAATTGTAATTACATGCCCCTTTTGAACAGGGGCTGAAAAATTGGGCCTTTCGTGGTGGTGGTGGTGGTGGCGTTGCCACAACACTGTAAGCCCTCAGAGTTACTCTTGGTGGGTGCAGCAATGGGCCCTGCTGTGAATTATTAGATCAAGAATTGTAATTACATGCCCCTGTTGAACAGGGGCTGAAAAATTGGGCCTTAGGCACTGGTGGCACAACACTGCAACCCCTCACAGATACTGTACTTGGAGCACAGCAATGAGCCCTGTTGCAAAGTATTGCTTCAAAAATTGTAATGACACGCCCCTGTTAAACAGGGGCTGAAAAATTGGGCCTTAGGCACTGGTGGCACAACACTCCAACCCCTCACAGATACTGTACTTGGAGCACAGCAATGAGCCCTGTTGCAAAGTATTGCTTCAAAAATTGTAATTACACGCCCCTGTTAAACAGGGGCTGAAAAATTGGGCCTTAGCCACTGGTGGCGGCACCCATAAACAAAAATGATCTTCCAAGCTATCATCATCAATCGTATCATTGAGGACTCGGAGGAGGAGGATAGCCAGTCAACATAACAGCACAGGCACTCAGCATCAGCATCAGTCTTGAAGGGATGTGACATGTTAAAATCAATTAGTCTGTTATATCAGCATCAGGTGTGTGGTAGCTGGTGGTGATCTAAGACTGGTTCATCTTGATGAAAGTCAGTCGATCAACCGAGTCGGTGGACAGGCGCACCCTGTGATCCGTGACAAATCCTCCAGCAGCACTGAATGTGCGTTCCGAAAGAATGCTGGATGCAGGACAGGCCAGTAGCTCAATTGCATACTGTGCAAGCTCTGGCCAGTGATCCATCCTCAAGACCCAGTAAGCCAGAGGATTTTCGGTGGGGAAGGTGTCCAAGTCTGACCTTGCCCCTAGATATTCCTGCACCATGTATATCAGACGCTGGCGATGGTTGCTGGAACCGATCATACTTTGGGGCTGCGGACTAAAGAATTGTCTGAACGCATCGGTCAGACGGCCACCTTCCCCACCGCTCCTTCTTTGACTGGCCGAAGCCTCAGCAACTCGTTGTCCAGGACCAGGAGTTTGTAACCTCCCAGTCTCTGGGAACGCGTTGCACAGACCTTTCTGCAAGGCCTCCCGGAGTTGTCTCATCCTCTGCTCCCTCTGCGACGGTAACATAAGGTCCGCAACCTTACCCTTGTACCGTGGATCAAGGAGAGTGGCCAGCCAGTAATGGTCCCTCTCCTTGATCCGAAGAATACGAGGATCCTTCCGCAGACTTTGCAGGATCAGGGAGGCCATGCAGCGTAGGTTAGCTGAGGCATTCGGTCCGGAGTCCTCTGGGTCACTAAGGACGACATGATCCGCAGCCACCTCCTCCCAGCCACGTACAAGTCCACTGGTTTCTTGGGACTGTAAATCATCCCTAAAAGACTGCTGCTGATGATGCTGAGTGCCAGCCTCCACCTCCATGCTGACACAATCCTCCTCCTCCTCCTCCTCCTCCTCCTCCTCTTCCTGTGCGATGGGTGGGACAGAAGGAACACTGTCTGGGTAAAGGGGGCCTTGAGAGGCAAGGAAGTCCTCCTCTTCCTGCCTCTGTTCTGCCTCAAGTGCCCTGTCCATTATTCCACGCAGCGTGTGCTCCAACAGGTGGACAAGAGGTACAGTGTCACTGATGCATGCACTGTCACTGCTCACCATCCTCGTGGCCTCCTCAAATGGTGCCAGGACAGTGCATGCATCCCTGATCATGCCCCACTGGCGTGGAGAAAAAAAACCAAGCTCCCCTGACCCTGTCCTGGTGCCGTAGTCGCACAGGTACTCATTGATGGCCCTCTGCTGCGTGTGCAGCCGCTGCAGCATGGCCAATGTTGAGTTCCACCTGGTGGGCATGTCACATATAAGGCGGTTCTTGGGCAGGTTCAACTCCTTTTGCAGCTCAGCCAGGCAAGCACTGGCATTATAAGATCTGCGGAAATGCACACAGACTTTCCTGGCCTGCCTCAGGACATCCTGTAAGCCCGGGTACCTGCCCAAGAACCGCTGCACCACCAGGTTAAGGACGTGAGCCACACAGGGCACATGGGTCAGTTGTCCCTGTCGGAGGGCGGAGAGGAGGTTGGTGCCATTGTCGCAAACCACCATTCCTGGCTTAAGCTGGCGTGGCGTCAACCACCTCTCGGCCTGGCCCTGCAGAGCAGACAGGACCTCTGCCCCAGTGTGGCTTCTGTCCCCCAAACACACCAGCGCAAGCACGGCATGGCATCTTTTTGCCTGCGTACTTGCGTAGCCCCTTGAACGGCTACGGAGCACCGCTGGCTTGGTCATCCACTCTACCAAGTCTTCGGCATGATGTGGCTCAACATGTCCAGCTGCCGAAAAGAAGGACAAGCGTGTCCCATGGCCATGTGCTGATGACAATGCACCGCGTCCACGACCAGCACTGTTGCCCCCAGACACAGAGCCTGCTTGCCCTCTTTTATTGCCTCCTGACTGTCTGCCTCTCCTTGTTTGCCTTCCAGACATTCTAATGGATGGCCTGCAGGGAGATGGGAAAAAAGCAATAAGGGCTACCTTCAGGTGTCCTTCTCTGTCCCTTTACTTAAGGATTTCTAAATATGGTTGAGGATGATTGCTTTCGCACAGAATAGCACAACGACAATTTCCCTGACTGTCCAAAAAACAAGGATTTCAAAGATGGTTGATGAGGAATGCTTTAGCACAGTATAGCACAAGGAGAATTTCCCTCACTGTCCTTCCCTGTCCCTACAAACAAGGATTAGCACAGTAAAACACACTGACACTCTCCCTACCTATAGTTTTCTGTCCCTATAAAAATTTTTTTTTTAAAGATGGTTGATGATCAATGCTTTAGCACACTATAGCACAAGGAGAATTTCCCTCACTGTCCTTCCCTGTCCCTACAAACAAGGATTAGCACAGTAAAACACACTGACACTCTCCCTACCTATAGTTTTCTGTCCCTATAAAAAATGTTTTTTTAAAGATGGTTGATGATCAATGCTTTAGCACAGTATAGCACAAGGAGAATTTCCCTCACTGTCCTTCCCTGTCCCTACAAACAAGGATTAGCACAGTAAAACACACTGACACTCTCCCTACCTATAGTTTTCTGTCCCTATAAAAAATGTTTTTTTAAAGATGGTTGATGATCAATGCTTTAGCACAGTATAGCACAAGGAGAATTTCCCTCACTGTCCTTCCCTGTCCCTACAAACAAGGATTAGCACAGTAAAACACACTGACACTCTCCCTACCTATAGTTTTCTGTCCCTATAAAAAATGTTTTTTTAAAGATGGTTGATGATCAATGCTTTAGCACAGTATAGCACAAGGAGAATTTCCCTCACTGTCCTTCCCTGTCCCTACAAACAAGGATTAGCACAGTAAAACACACTGACACTCTCCCTACCTATAGTTTTCTGTCCCTATAAAAAATGTTTTTTTAAAGATGGTTGATGATCAATGCTTTAGCACACTATAGCACAAGGAGAATTTCCCTCACTGTCCTTCCCTGTCCCTACAAACAAGGATTAGCACAGTAAAACACACTGACACTCTCCCTACCTATAGTTTTCTGTCCCTATAAAAAATGTTTTTTTAAAGATGGTTGATGATCAATGCTTTAGGACACTATAGCACAAGGAGAATTTCCCTCACTGTCCTTCCCTGTCCCTACAAACAAGGATTAGCACAGTAAAACACACTGACACTCTCCCTACCTATAGTTTTCTGTCCCTATAAAAATTTTTTTTTTAAAGCGGAGGTTCTGCGGTCCATACATTTTTTTTTTATATAGTCATTCTATGCAAAAAATTATGCATTTTAATTACTCACATCTGCGGCGCTTTTAAACATCCTCCGTCCAGTTTGCGATTAAAAATGACTTTATAAAACACTTCCTGTTATTCCCATTTTGCTTGTGGGCATCTTGAAGCCCACAAGCATATTCTTCCGGGTAGCGATGAATGCTTGTCTCCCGGCATTCATCGCTGGGTCTCGCGCATCCGCAGTGTTGACGGCCAGCAGCACCGTCAACACTTCCTGGTTACCATAACAACGGGCATCAACAGATTAAAGTACACGCCCAGTTGTGAATGGAATTAGATCCGCCCTCGTCACGTGACCGGGTAGACGAGTCACGTGACGATTAAATTCTCGTGATATTTCCAAAGAAGGCGTTACTATATTACTCCTGGGAAGCAGGCGAGTTTGCTCCCAGGAGACATTGCAGGACAGATGCTCTGCAAATGACACGCCTACTCCCGCGGGAGGAAATCCCGGAAGTAGCAATGAAGATATAATACTAAATGAAAACTGCACATTAAAAAAAAAAAAGGTAAGTCTTTTATTTATGTTCATGGTAATGGGGACTGTTTAGAGGTAACTTGCAAATGAGGGTGAACCTCCGCTTTAAAGATGGTTGATGATCAATGCTTTAGCACACTATAGCACAAGGAGAATTTACCTCACTGTCCTTCCCTGTCCCTACAAACAAGGATTAGCACAGTAAAACACACTGACACTCTCCCTACCTATGGTTTTCTGTCCCTATAAAAAATGTTTTTTTAAAGATGGTTGATGATCAATGCTTTAGCACAGTATAGCACAAGGAGAATTTCCCTCACTGTCCTTCCCTGTCCCTACAAACAAGGATTAGCACAGTAAAACACACTGACACTCTCCGTACTGTGACAGCAGGAAGGTAAAGTCACCTGGTTGCATCCAGAGGGGTAGATATATTTCGCCCAGATTCAGGCTTTACGCCGACTTATACAACTAGGTGGAGAGTTGTATAAGGCTAGTGGGCTCATGGATGACTCATACCTCTAGGGAGAGGGCTGGGCGTCGTGCAGACAGGGAGTTGATGAGACCAGCTGAAGCTTGTCAGCTCATTTAGGCCTCTATAAGAACTCCCAGCTTCATTAGATGTTAGCTCATGCCTGGAACCAGACCTGTGTGGACTGTCTAGGGAGAGTGAACCCCTGTGCGGTGAGACAAAGCCTGTGTGGCTATTTGCTTGGACATTTAAAACCAGGGACTTAGGGACTAGGACAGCACTAGGCTGATCCCAGTTGTTAGTTAGGAAACCTGTATGTTTAGTCAGAGGTCAACTTGACCAGGATTTATTTTGGTTATGTTTCTTTTGCTTTGCTGTGTTTTGTCACTGTAAATAGAAAATAAACCGCACCTTTTTGATTTTGAAAACCACAACCTCCGTTTGCTGGGCCTGTTTTGTGTGGGGAGCCCATCCCGGGGGTCACACACACCCGCTGCCGAGCTAACCCCCTCACAGTTGGTGGAGAACCAGTGGCAGTTTTTTTTTAAGCCAGCATGGAGGAGATACTGAAGCAGCTGGCTCTAGCAAATGCCAATCAACAGCAGACAAATGCAGGTTTGCAAAAGAGCCTTGCAGCTCAACAACAGAACTTCGCAGCCCAGCAGCAAGCTCATCAACAGAGCCTTGCAGCCCAGCAGCAGACAAACGCAACTTTGCAACAGAGTCTGGAGGCTCAGCAACGAGCCCAGCAGCAATCTGAGGCCCGCTTCATAGACCTGTTGCAGAAGCAAGAGCAGAGACTACAACAACAGATGGAAGCAGTAATGCAGCAACGTCCGCAGACCAGTGAGGAAAGCCGTCCCACTAATACCGCGTCCTTTGGGGTGAGTCGTTTATTGACAAAAATGACTGGAGAGGATGATCCAGAGGTATTTTTGACCACATTTGAAAGGACCGCTGAAAGAGAAAAGTGGCCTGAGGAGCAGTGGGCTGGACTGGTGGCTCCTCTGTTAACTGGTGAATCGCAGAAAGCTTACTATGACCTAGAGCCTAACCAAGCAAAAGACTATGTGATGCTAAAAGCTGAAATATTGGCAAGGCTGGGTGTCACCCAGGCTGTCCGGGCTCAGCGTGTGCATAACTGGACTTTCCAGCTTGGAAAACCCCCCAGGTCTCAAATGTATGATCTCATTCACCTGAGCAGAAAGTGGCTACAGCCAGAGACTTTGTCCGCACCAAAGATTGTGGAACGTGTTGTAATGGATCGGTTTTTGAGAGCTCTTCCTACTGCCATCCAAAAGTGGGTAAGCCATGGAGACCCAGAGACGGCCGATGGTCTTGTGGATCGTGTGGAGAAATACTTGGCTACAGAGAACCTGACGGCCTCTTCCAGAGACACTCGGACTTTCCACCCTAAGACCAGACCATCCCCAGGGGCGGATAAGAGGATTCCAAGGGGTGAGGGTGGAGAGAGTGAGAGGGTGGGAGCTCTACCCCAAGTTTGGCGAGAACAGCCTGGGAAATCAGCGGCTCAAGAGGCGGCAAGAAGGATCGTTTGCTACCGCTGCCGGCAAGCGGGACATATTGCAGCCAATTGCCCGGTTGTGGAGGAACCCATGCAGTGTGACTTTCTGACGGGCAGACGTCAGTCGCTGTGTGCGACAGTCGCATGCACTGCCATTCGAGGAACTGAGAAACATTTATGCAAAATGTGTGTTAATGGTAGAAATGTTGTGGTATTGCTGGATTCAGGTAGCCTTGTGACCCTGATAAAGGCTGAGTTAGTTAAAACAGAGGTCTCTGGGAATAGCAAGGTAGCTGTTATTTGTGTGCATGGGGACACCCGAGAGTATCCAGTGACTACAGTGTGTTTCGAGACCCCCAAAGGTACCCTCTCTCATCCAGTGGGCTTAGTATCTCAGTTACCGCATGACGCCATTGTGGGAAGGGATTTTCCGAAGTTCTGGGAACTGTGGGATGATCCTGAGCCCCTCACTGGTGCCCCTATGTACCAGGAATGTGATAGCCAGAACTCCCCTGAGAGTGGTGAGGACTCTCCGGAATTTCCCTTATCAGTATTGGCAGGGGAGACTCAAGAAACTGGAGAGGAGCCCACCTCCTCAGACGAAAACCTACCGTCTGTGGAGTTTTCTGATCTTGAGGTTCACAGGGAAAACTTTGCCACAGAACAGTTGAAAGACCCCGCCCTAATAAAGGCATGGGAAAACGTAGTGAAAATAGATGGCGAGTTAGTGAACCCAGATAATACCTGCACTTACCCATACTTCAGCGTAGAGAAGGACCTACTGTATCGGGTGGCAAAAAGGGCAGAAGAAACCGTTGAGCAGCTTGTGGTGCCCAAACCTTACAGGAAGTTGGTGTTGGAGTTGGCCCATGGGCACATTCTTGGAGGTCATCTGGGGACAGAGAAAACCCGAGAGAGGGTATTACAGAGATTCTATTGGCCGGGGGTGATGAAGGACGTAGAAAATTATTGTTCCTCCTGCCCTGTGTGTCAGAGGTTGGCCCCGATGCCACATTTCCGTAGCCCGCTGGTCCCTCTACCCATCATTGAGGTCCCGTTTGAGAGGATCGCCATGGATTTGGTAGGTCCTATAATCAAGTCCGCTAGGGGGCACCAGTACATATTAGTTATAATGGACTATGCCACCCGTTATCCAGAAGCGATCCCTCTCCGAAATACCTCGGCCAAAACCATAGCCAAAGAGCTATCTCTTGTTTTTAGCCGGGTGGGTATTTGTAAAGAACTGCTTACGGACCAAGGTACACCCTTTATGTCCCGGGTTATGAAAGAGCTGTGTAAATTGTTCAAAGTGACGCAATTGCGTACGTCTGTGTATCACCCCCAAACCGATGGGCTGGTTGAAAGATTCAACAAAACCCTAAAACAAATGTTGAAGAAAGTGGTGGATAGAGATGGAAAGGATTGGGACTGTTTACTTCCTTATTTGATGTTTGCTATTAGGGAGGTGCCCCAATCCTCTACGGGATTCTCCCCCTTTGAGTTACTGTATGGGAGACACCCAAGAGGGCTGTTGGATATTGCCAAGGAAACTTGGGAAAGTGAGAGTTCTCCCCACAGGAGTGTGATTGAGCATGTCGCCCTGATGCAAGATCGAATTGCACAGGTAATGCCCATCGTGAAGGAACATTTGGCCCAAGCGCAGTTGGCACAGCAGAGAGTGTACAACCGTGGAGCCAAGACCCGTACCTTTTCCCCGGGGGATAGGATATTGGTACTTGTCCCTACGGTTGAAAGTAAATTCCTTGCCAAATGGCAAGGCCCCTACGAGATAATGGAAAAAGTGAGCAAAGTGAATTACAAGGTCAGACAACCAGGAAGGCGAAAGCCCGAACAGATCTATCACGTTAATCTGTTGAAAGCCTGGAGGGATAGAGAGTCCCTAGTCGCAGACACTTGGTCACCAGCTCAAACTGGTTGCGTGATTCCTGAGGTTGGAATAGCAGCCACCTTGTCACAACCCCAACAACAGGAGGTTAAGGAGTTTGTGCTTCGCAACAAGGAGGTATTCTCTGAGCTGCCGGGACAAACATCTGGGGTAGAGCATGACATCATTACCCCGCCCGGTGAAAGGGTGAAGTTAAAACCCTATCGGATCCCAGAGGCTCGACGGGAGGCAATACGGGAGGAAGTACAGAAAATGCTGAACTTAGGGGTGATAGAGGAGTCCCAAAGTGATTGGTCTAGTCCCATCGTGTTGGTGCCTAAACCGGATGGGAGCTGGCGATTTTGTAACGATTTTCGTCAGTTGAACAAAGTTACAAAATTTGACACCTACCCCATGCCACGTATAGATGAGTTGATCGACCGGCTGGGAACAGCCCGATACATGACGACTCTTGACCTCACAAAAGGGTATTGGCAAATCCCCCTGGCCAAGTCGGCCAAAGAGAAAAACGCATTTGTAACCCCAGACGGGGCGTTCCAATATAAAAGAATGCCGTTCGGGTTACAGAATGCGCCGGCCACATTCCAGCGGAAAATGGACCAGATGCTGAGGCCCCATCGGAAGTATGCTGCGGCTTACCTGGATGACGTAATTGTCCATAGCACAGATTGGGCCTCACATCTGCCAAAAGTGCAAGCAGTCCTGGACTCTGTTCGGGAAGCGGGGTTTACGGCTAACCCCAAGAAGTGTACCATTGGGCAGGAGGAGGCCAAATATCTTGGGTACACCATTGGGAGGGGAGTAATAAAACCCCAACTCAACAAAGTCGAGGCCATCCAGAGTTGGCCACGTCCCAACAGCAAGAAGCAGGTACGAGCCTTTCTGGGAATCGCTGGGTATTATCGGCGATTCATTCCCCACTTTGCTTCTAAGGCTGTGCCCCTAACCAACCTGACGAAGGGGAAAGGGTCGGTCATGATTAAATGGACCCCCGAGGCTGAGGCAGCATTCCAATTCTTGAAACAAGCCTTATGTAGCCAGCCAGTGTTGTACTCACCCGACTTCTCTAAAGACTTTGTCGTACAAAGTGATGCGTCAGATGTGGGGTTAGGAGCAGTATTGTCCCAGGTCTGGAACGGGGAAGAGCACCCAGTCATTTACCTCAGCAGGAAGTTGAAGTCCCATGAGGTAAATTACGCCACCGTTGAAAAGGAGTGTTTAGCGGTGAAGTGGGCTCTAGATTCCCTTCGGTACTACCTGCTAGGTAGGCACTTTGACATGGTTACGGATCACGCTCCGTTAAAGTGGATGGCTCAAAACAAGGAAACAAATAGAAGAGTGAATAGGTGGTTCCTGGCCCTCCAGGAATTCAACTTCACAGTAAAGCATCGCCCTGGCGTTCAAATGGGGAATGTGGATGCTTTGTCTCGAGTACATGAATGCCTGATTGCTGGTGTTCCAACCCCGAGGTTAAAACAAGAGGGGGGGGTATGTGACAGCAGGAAGGTAAAGTCACCTGGTTGCATCCAGGGGGGTAGATATATTTCGCCCAGATTCAGGCTTTACGCCGACTTATACAACTAGGTGGAGAGTTGTATAAGGCTAGTGGGCTCATGGATGACTCATACCTCTAGGGAGAGGGCTGGGCGTCGTGCAGACAGGGAGTTGATGAGACCAGCTGAAGCTTGTCAGCTCATTTAGGCCTCTATAAGAACTCCCAGCTTCATTAGATGTTAGCTCATGCCTGGAACCAGACCTGTGTGGACTGTCTAGGGAGAGTGAACCCCTGTGCGGTGAGACAAAGCCTGTGTCGCTATTTGCTTGGACATTTAAAACCAGGGACTTAGGGACTAGGACAGCACTAGGCTGATCCCAGTTGTTAGTTAGGAAACCTGTATGTTTAGTCAGAGGTCAACTTGACCAGGATTTATTTTGGTTATGTTTCTTTTGCTTTGCTGTGTTTTGTCACTGTAAATAGAAAATAAACCGCACCTTTTTGATTTTGAAAACCACAACCTCCGTTTGCTGGGCCTGTTTTGTGTGGGGAGCCCATCCCGGGGGTCACACACACCCGCTGCCGAGCTAACCCCCTCACACTACCTATAGTTTTCTGTCCCTATAAAAAATGTTTTTTTAAAGATGGTTGATGATCAATGCTTTAGCACACTATAGCACAAGGAGAATTTCCCTCACTGTCCTTCCCTGTCCCTACAAACAAGGATTAGCACAGTAAAACACACTGACACTCTCCCTACCTATAGTTTTCTGTCCCTATAAAAAATTTTTTTTTAAAGATGGTTGATGATCAATGCTTTAGCACACTATAGCACAAGGAGAATTTCCCTCACTGTCCTTCCCTGTCCCTACAAACAAGGATTAGCACAGTAAAACACACTGACACTCTCCCTACCTATAGTTTTCTGTCCCTATAAAAAATGTTTTTTTAAAGATGGTTGATGATCAATGCTTTAGCACAGTATAGCACAAGGAGAATTTCCCTCACTGTCCTTCCCTGTCCCTACAAACAAGGATTAGCACAGTAAAACACACTGACACTCTCCCTACCTATAGTTTTCTGTCCCTATAAAAAATGTTTTTTTAAAGATGGTTGATGATCAATGCTTTAGCACAGTATAGCACAAGGAGAATTTCCCTCACTGTCCTTCCCTGTCCCTACAAACAAGGCTTAGCACAGTAAAACACACTGACACTCTCCCTACCTATAATTTTCTGTCCCTATAAAAAATTTTTTTTAAAGATGGTTGATGATCAATGCTTTAGCACAGTATAGCACAAGGAGAATTTCCCTCACTGTCCTTCCATGTCCCTACAAACAAGGATTAGCACAGTAAAACACACTGACACTCTCCCTACCTATAGTTTTCTGTCCCTATAAAAAATGTTTTTTTAAAGATGGTTGATGATCAATGCTTTAGCACACTATAGCACAAGGAGAATTTCCCTCACTGTCCTTCCCTGTCCCTACAAACAAGGATTAGCACAGTAAAACACACTGACACTCTCCCTACCTATAGTTTTCTGTCCCTATAAATTTTTTTTTTTTAAAGATGGTTGATGATCAATGCTTTAGCACACTATAGCACAAGGAGAATTTCCCTCACTGTCCTTCCCTGTCCCTACAAACAAGGATTAGCACAGTAAAACACACTGACACTCTCCCTACCTATAGTTTTCTGTCCCTATAAAAAATGTTTTTTTAAAGATGGTTGATGATCAATGCTTTAGCACAGTATAGCACAAGGAGAATTTCCCTCACTGTCCTTCCCTGTCCCTACAAACAAGGATTAGCACAGTAAAACACACTGACACTCTCCCTACCTATAGTTTTCTGTCCCTATAAAAAATGTTTTTTTAAAGATGGTTGATGATCAATGCTTTAGCACACTATAGCACAAGGAGAATTTCCCTCACTGTCCTTCCCTGTCCCTACAAACAAGGATTAGCACAGTAAAACACACTGACACTCTCCCTACCTATAGTTTTCTGTCCCTATAAAAAATGTTTTTTTAAAGATGGTTAATGATCAATGCTTTAGCACAGTATAGCACAAGGAGAATTTCCCTCACTGTCCTTCCCTGTCCCTACAAACAAGGATTAGCACAGTAAAACACACTGACACTCTCCCTACCTATAGTTTTCTGTCCCTATAAAAAAAATTTTTTTAAAGATGGTTGATGATCAATGCTTTAGCACACTATAGCACAAGGAGAATTTCCCTCACTGTCCTTCCCTGTCCCTACAAACAAAGATTAGCACAGTAAAACACACTGACACTCTCCCTACCTATAGTTTTCTGTCCCTATAAAAATTTTTTTTTTAAAGCGGAGGTTCTGCGGTCCATACATTTTTTTTTTATATAGTCATTCTATGCAAAAAATTATGCATTTTAATTACTCACATCTGCGGCGCTTTTAAACATCCTCCGTCCAGTTTGCGATTAAAAATGACTTTATAAAACACTTCCTGTTATTCCCATTTTGCTTGTGGGCATCTTGAAGCCCACAAGCATATTCTTCCGGGTAGCGATGAATGCTTGTCTCCCGGCATTCATCGCTGGGTCTCGCGCATCCGCAGTGTTGACGGCCAGCAGCACCGTCAACACTTCCTGGTTACCATAACAACGGGCATCAACAGATTAAAGTACACGCCCAGTTGTGAATGGAATTAGATCCGCCCTCGTCACGTGACCGGGTAGACGAGTCACGTGACGATTAAATTCTCGTGATATTTCCAAAGAAGGCGTTACTATATTACTCCTGGGAAGCAGGCGAGTTTGCTCCCAGGAGACATTGCAGGACAGATGCTCTGCAAATGACACGCCTACTCCCTCGGGAGGAAATCCCGGAAGTAGCAATGAAGATATAATACTTAATGAAAACTGCACATTAAAAAAAAAAAAGGTAAGTCTTTTATTTATGTTCATGGTAATGGGGACTGTTGAGAGGTAACTTGCAAATGAGGGTGAACCTCCGCTTTAAAGATGGTTGATGATCAATGCTTTAGCACACTATAGCACAAGGAGAATTTACCTCACTGTCCTTCCCTGTCCCTACAAACAAGGATTAGCACAGTAAAACACACTGACACTCTCCCTACCTATGGTTTTCTGTCCCTATAAAAAATGTTTTTTTAAAGATGGTTGATGATCAATGCTTTAGCACAGTATAGCACAAGGAGAATTTCCCTCACTGTCCTTCCCTGTCCCTACAAACAAGGATTAGCACAGTAAAACACACTGACACTCTCCCTACCTATAGATTTCTGTCCCTATAAAAAATGTTTTTTTAAAGATGGTTGATGATCAGTGCTTTAGCACACTATAGCACAAGGAGAATTTCCCTCACTGTCCTTCCCTGTCCCTACAAACAAGGATTAGCACAGTAAAACACACTGACACTCTCCCTACCTATAGTTTTCTGTCCCTATAAAAATTTTTTTTTAAAGATGGTTGATGATCAATGCTTTAGCACACTATAGCACAAGGAGAATTTCCCTCACTGTCCTTCCCTGTCCCTACAAACAAGGATTAGCACAGTAAAACACACTGACACTCTCCCTACCTATAGTTTTCTGTCCCTATAAAAAATGTTTTTTTAAAGATGGTTGATGATCAATGCTTTAGCACAGTATAGCACAAGGAGAATTTCCCTCACTGTCCTTCCCTGTCCCTACAAACAAGGATTAGCACAGTAAAACACACTGACACTCTCCCTACCTATAGTTTTCTGTCCCTATAAAAAATGTTTTTTTAAAGATGGTTGATGATCAATGCTTTAGCACAGTATAGCACAAGGAGAATTTCCCTCACTGTCCTTCCCTGTCCCTACAAACAAGGATTAGCACAGTAAAACACACTGACACTCTCCCTACCTATAATTTTCTGTCCCTATAAAAAATTTTTTTTTAAAGATGGTTGATGATCAATGCTTTAGCACAGTATAGCACAAGGAGAATTTCCCTCACTGTCCTTCCCTGTCCCTACAAACAAGGATTAGCACAGTAAAACACACTGACACTCTCCCTACCTATAGTTTTCTGTCCCTATAAAAAATGTTTTTTTAAAGATGGTTGATGATCAATGCTTTAGCACACTATAGCACAAGGAGAATTTCCCTCACTGTCCTTCCCTGTCCCTACAAACAAGGATTAGCACAGTAAAACACACTGACACTCTCCCTACCTATAGTTTTCTGTCCCTATAAATTTTTTTTTTTTAAAGATGGTTGATGATCAATGCTTTAGCACACTATAGCACAAGGAGAATTTCCCTCACTGTCCTTCCCTGTCCCTACAAACAAGGATTAGCACAGTAAAACACACTGACACTCTCCCTACCTATAGTTTTCTGTCCCTATAAAAAATGTTTTTTTAAAGATGGTTGATGATCAATGCTTTAGCACACTATAGCACAAGGAGAATTTCCCTCACTGTCCTTCCCTGTCCCTACAAACAAGGATTAGCACAGTAAAACACACTGACACTCTCCCTACCTATAGTTTTCTGTCCCTATAAAAAATTTTTTTTTAAAGATGGTTGATGATCAATGCTTTAGCACACTATAGCACAAGGAGAATTTCCCTCACTGTCCTTCCCTGTCCCTACAAACAAGGATTAGCACAGTAAAACACACTGACACTCTCCCTACCTATAGTTTTCTGTCCCTATAAAAAATGTTTTTTTAAAGATGGTTGATGATCAATGCTTTAGCACAGTATAGCACAAGGAGAATTTCCCTCACTGTCCTTCCCTGTCCCTACAAACAAGGATTAGCACAGTAAAACACACTGACACTCTCCCTACCTATAGTTTTCTGTCCCTATAAAAAATGTTTTTTTAAAGATGGTTGATGATCAATGCTTTAGCACAGTATAGCACAAGGAGAATTTCCCTCACTGTCCTTCCCTGTCCCTACAAACAAGGCTTAGCACAGTAAAACACACTGACACTCTCCCTACCTATAATTTTCTGTCCCTATAAAAAATTTTTTTTAAAGATGGTTGATGATCAATGCTTTAGCACAGTATAGCACAAGGAGAATTTCCCTCACTGTCCTTCCCTGTCCCTACAAACAAGGATTAGCACAGTAAAACACACTGACACTCTCCCTACCTATAGTTTTCTGTCCGTATAAAAAATGTTTTTTTAAAGATGGTTGATGATCAATGCTTTAGCACACTATAGCACAAGGAGAATTTCCCTCACTGTCCTTCCCTGTCCCTACAAACAAGGATTAGCACAGTAAAACACACTGACACTCTCCCTACCTATAGTTTTCTGTCCCTATAAAAATTTTTTTTTTAAAGATGGTTGATGATCAATGCTTTAGCACACTATAGCACAAGGAGAATTTCCCTCACTGTCCTTCCCTGTCCCTACAAACAAGGATTAGCACAGTAAAACACACTGACACTCTCCCTACCTATAGTTTTCTGTCCCTATAAAAAATGTTTTTTTAAAGATGGTTGATGATCAATGCTTTAGCACAGTATAGCACAAGGAGAATTTCCCTCACTGTCCTTCCCTGTCCCTACAAACAAGGATTAGCACAGTAAAACACACTGACACTCTCCCTACCTATAGTTTTCTGTCCCTATAAAAAATGTTTTTTTAAAGATGGTTGATGATCAATGCTTTAGCACACTATAGCACAAGGAGAATTTCCCTCACTGTCCTTCCCTGTCCCTACAAACAAGGATTAGCACAGTAAAACACACTGACACTCTCCCTACCTATAGTTTTCTGTCCCTATAAAAAATGTTTTTTTAAAGATGGTTAATGATCAATGCTTTAGCACAGTATAGCACAAGGAGAATTTCCCTCACTGTCCTTCCCTGTCCCTACAAACAAGGATTAGCACAGTAAAACACACTGACACTCTCCCTACCTATAGTTTTCTGTCCCTATAAAAAATTTTTTTTTAAAGATGGTTGATGATCAATGCTTTAGCACACTATAGCACAAGGAGAATTTCCCTCACTGTCCTTCCCTGTCCCTACAAACAAAGATTAGCACAGTAAAACACACTGACACTCTCCCTACCTATAGTTTTCTGTCCCTATAAAAATTTTTTTTTTAAAGCGGAGGTTCTGCGGTCCATACATTTTTTTTTTATATAGTCATTCTATGCAAAAAATTATGCATTTTAATTACTCACATCTGCGGCGCTTTTAAACATCCTCCGTCCAGTTTGCGATTAAAAATGACTTTATAAAACACTTCCTGTTATTCCCATTTTGCTTGTGGGCATCTTGAAGCCCACAAGCATATTCTTCCGGGTAGCGATGAATGCTTGTCTCCCGGCATTCATCGCTGGGTCTCGCGCATCCGCAGTGTTGACGGCCAGCAGCACCGTCAACACTTCCTGGTTACCATAACAACGGGCATCAACAGATTAAAGTACACGCCCAGTTGTGAATGGAATTAGATCCGCCCTCGTCACGTGACCGGGTAGACGAGTCACGTGACGATTAAATTCTCGTGATATTTCCAAAGAAGGCGTTACTATATTACTCCTGGGAAGCAGGCGAGTTTGCTCCCAGGAGACATTGCAGGACAGATGCTCTGCAAATGACACGCCTACTCCCTCGGGAGGAAATCCCGGAAGTAGCAATGAAGATATAATACTTAATGAAAACTGCACATTAAAAAAAAAAAAGGTAAGTCTTTTATTTATGTTCATGGTAATGGGGACTGTTGAGAGGTAACTTGCAAATGAGGGTGAACCTCCGCTTTAAAGATGGTTGATGATCAATGCTTTAGCACACTATAGCACAAGGAGAATTTACCTCACTGTCCTTCCCTGTCCCTACAAACAAGGATTAGCACAGTAAAACACACTGACACTCTCCCTACCTATGGTTTTCTGTCCCTATAAAAAATGTTTTTTTAAAGATGGTTGATGATCAATGCTTTAGCACAGTATAGCACAAGGAGAATTTCCCTCACTGTCCTTCCCTGTCCCTACAAACAAGGATTAGCACAGTAAAACACACTGACACTCTCCCTACCTATAGATTTCTGTCCCTATAAAAAATGTTTTTTTAAAGATGGTTGATGATCAGTGCTTTAGCACACTATAGCACAAGGAGAATTTCCCTCACTGTCCTTCCCTGTCCCTACAAACAAGGATTAGCACAGTAAAACACACTGACACTCTCCCTACCTATAGTTTTCTGTCCCTATAAAAAATTTTTTTTTAAAGATGGTTGATGATCAATGCTTTAGCACACTATAGCACAAGGAGAATTTCCCTCACTGTCCTTCCCTGTCCCTACAAACAAGGATTAGCACAGTAAAACACACTGACACTCTCCCTACCTATAGTTTTCTGTCCCTATAAAAAATGTTTTTTTAAAGATGGTTGATGATCAATGCTTTAGCACAGTATAGCACAAGGAGAATTTCCCTCACTGTCCTTCCCTGTCCCTACAAACAAGGATTAGCACAGTAAAACACACTGACACTCTCCCTACCTATAGTTTTCTGTCCCTATAAAAAATGTTTTTTTAAAGATGGTTGATGATCAATGCTTTAGCACAGTATAGCACAAGGAGAATTTCCCTCACTGTCCTTCCCTGTCCCTACAAACAAGGATTAGCACAGTAAAACACACTGACACTCTCCCTACCTATAATTTTCTGTCCCTATGAAATTTTTTTTTTTAAAGATGGTTGATGATCAATGCTTTAGCACAGTATAGCACAAGGAGAATTTCCCTCACTGTCCTTCCCTGTCCCTACAAACAAGGATTAGCACAGTAAAACACACTGACACTCTCCCTACCTATAGTTTTCTGTCCCTATAAAAAATGTTTTTTTAAAGATGGTTGATGATCAATGCTTTAGCACACTATAGCACAAGGAGAATTTCCCTCACTGTCCTTCCCTGTCCCTACAAACAAGGATTAGCACAGTAAAACACACTGACACTCTCCCTACCTATAGTTTTCTGTCCCTATAAATTTTTTTTTTTTAAAGATGGTTGATGATCAATGCTTTAGCACACTATAGCACAAGGAGAATTTCCCTCACTGTCCTTCCCTGTCCCTACAAACAAGGATTAGCACAGTAAAACACACTGACACTCTCCCTACCTATAGTTTTCTGTCCCTATAAAAAATGTTTTTTTAAAGATGGTTGATGATCAATGCTTTAGCACAGTATAGCACAAGGAGAATTTCCCTCACTGTCCTTCCCTGTCCCTACAAACAAGGATTAGCACAGTAAAACACACTGACACTCTCCCTACCTATAGTTTTCTGTCCCTATAAAAAATGTTTTTTTAAAGATGGTTGATGATCAATGCTTTAGCACACTATAGCACAAGGAGAATTTCCCTCACTGTCCTTCCCTGTCCCTACAAACAAGGATTAGCACAGTAAAACACACTGACACTCTCCCTACCTATAGTTTTCTGTCCCTATAAAAAAATGTTTTTTTAAAGATGGTTAATGATCAATGCTTTAGCACAGTATAGCACAAGGAGAATTTCCCTCACTGTCCTTCCCTGTCCCTACAAACAAGGATTAGCACAGTAAAACACACTGACACTCTCCCTACCTATAGTTTTCTGTCCCTATAAAAAATTTTTTTTTAAAGATGGTTGATGATCAATGCTTTAGCACACTATAGCACAAGGAGAATTTCCCTCACTGTCCTTCCCTGTCCCTACAAACAAGGATTAGCACAGTAAAACACACTGACACTCTCCCTACCTATAGTTTTCTGTCCCTATAAAAAATGTTTTTTTAAAGATGGTTGATGATCAATGCTTTAGCACAGTATAGCACAAGGAGAATTTCCCTCACTGTCCTTCCCTGTCCCTACAAACAAGGATTAGCACAGTAAAACACACTGACACTCTCCCTACCTATCCTTCTCTTTCCCTAAACTAAAGGAATCCAGGTTAAGCAAGAAAAAAAAATGTCACTGTCCCTGCCTATGCTTCTCTTTCCCTGCTCCGGAACACACTACACTAGGCCGCCGTGCTGGCGGCCTTTTATAGTGTGGGGCGTGTACTAAACACCCTCAGCAATAATTGGCCACAGGCATCCTGTGGCCAATCATTGCTCTCCTCGCTGCCGGCGCTGTGATTGGCCAAGCATGCGGGGTCACAGTGCATGCTTGGCCAATCACAGCGCCTGGATGACACTGCGATGGCGTAGTGCATTGTGGGCCGTTCGCGTCACTCGAATTAGGCGCGAACGGCCCAAATCGTTCGATCTTCGTCGAACGATCGAACAGCCGATGTTCGAGTCGAACGTATGTTCGACTCGAACACCGAGCTCATCCCTACTGTCCACCTAGATGGAGATCCTGACCAGCACAGGAACTTCCGGGTGTTTACAATGACTCATTTCCGGGTCAGGAGGTGAGACCACGCTCTGTTGATTGCAGCTGCGAATATTTGATCTCAATCACGATTAGAATTTATTTTTGATTTGCAGGTATGCAAATCTGTATTTCTACATATGATATTTGAAGGTAAATTTAAGGGAGTTTGATAAGAAATGGTGTCTCTGGCATAGCAGCAGGTGAATTACAAAGGCAAAAGGCCCAGTTTGACCTCTGCTTCACACTGACAGCGGGAGGAAATCGTTCAGCTGAACTCGCACAATTTCATTCCCACATGTCAGTCCCGACTGCAGGAGGGGGGGGCACATCAGAGACATCTGTGCAGGTTTCTGCACTGATATCAATACAAATCACACCAATTATAACAGTGCAATTGCCACGATCTGACATGTCAAATCACACCAATGTGAACCAGAGCTGACTCACACAACACTGCCTATCCTCCAGCTGAATTCATTACCTGCAATTCTCCACAGCTGTTATATATACAGATTCCACCTTTATCATTTACTTGCAGTTGTGCTGAAGCCTAGGTTTACATTGGGGCGATTTGTCATGCAATTTTCAGAAATCAAATCGCATGACTATTGGTGGCAATGGCACTGTTCCAATCGATGCAACCCCAATTTTGTGGCGCCGCACTGATTTGCCGATTTCAGGTGCGACTTCAATAGACATTTGTGTATGAATCCACACAGATGTCTATCAAGTAGTACCTAAAATCGCGCTAGCTTAAGTGAAGTAGCGCAATTACAAAGTAGCATCAATGTGAACAAGGGCAAAGAGATTCATTTTTTGGTGCACAAATCTATATAGAAATAAAATATTAAGGATCTTGCACTTTGCCAAAACCACAAAAAAAAAAAAACCCACACACACCAGAGCTCAATAATGTACTTTTATTTTGCCAGCAGAAACAAAAATTATGTACATTCATTAGCTTCAAAATTTTTTGGACAGGATACATGGTACTACATTTAGCAATTGGATTTTAAGGGCTCTGCTCATAGGAGCTTACAATCTAAAATTTGTCAAAACCTTAGAGTGCACACAGCTTTACTTTTAGTGTAGAACGGGCAACACATCACATTTTTATCTGCAAGAATCCAGAAACATACTTAAGTCATTCTTACAAAGCATTCCAACATAATATTAAAAAAAGACACATGTTCAAAACACCCACCCCCACAATCCACATATACATACATTGGTGACCATGTTCTGCTGGAATCTGCATTTCTGTGTACACGATTAAGCAATGAGATCAAGAGTAGAAGGTCAGCAGATGCTTCTAAACGATTTTGCATGGTCAGACAGGAACAATACACACACAATTTTTGAATGAAAAAATGCACAAGAATTTCAGCAAATAACACTAGTTGGGGGGTTTGTCAATCTGCACAATATCATTCCTTCTCCCCCCACAAATCACAGCAAAAAAACCTGGCCTTCTCAGACCAAACGATCCCCGATACTGCAGGCCTTTATATAAGAGAGGTTGTATTGTTAGCACACTGACACACGCCCAATAGAAGTACACGCCCACTAGAAGTACATGCCCACTAGAAGTACACGCCCACCAGTATTTTCAATCTGTCTCTTTGTGTATGTCTAAAGTGATTTCACCTGATGGGCAGGAACACATAATACTATTTACAACTGTGTTAGCCCTTGGCTATGTGCATCAAATCTCCAACTACAGGCCAAAGATCCAAATCCATCTGCATGCACATAAACAAAGCAACAGTTTTCTAAGCATATGTACCTGTGCAGTGTAAACCCTACAATTTTAAATGTCCAAGTCCCTGGGCATGATTAGTGCTAACAAACATTAACATCAGTCCCTGGCTCCAATGAGCTTCCAATATAAAGTCCAAAATAAACTTTTTTACATTAGAGACTATTTTGACAGGAGACAAATAATATACCAGCATGTCTTGGGATTGTGGTGACTAACCCACGCATGGAAAACATATAAACTTCAACATAAGCATGTTGGGGAATTGAACCAGCAACCCCAGTGCTGCTAGACGGAATTGCTACCCACTTAGCCACCAGGCAGCCTCACACATGTTCTCTGCATCTCTGTGGTGTGAACCAGCCCTAAGTCCATAGCCAAGTTCCGTGTCTCCAAGCAATATACAATATATTGGCCTAAGTATTGGGACGCCTGCCTTTAAACGCACATGAACTGTAATCTCATCCCAGTCTTAGTCCGTAGGGTTCAATATTGAGTTGGCCCACCCTTTGCAGCTATAACAGCTTCAACTCTTCTGGGAAGGCTGTCCACAAGGTTTAGGAGTGTGTCTATGGGAATGTTTGTCCATTCTTCCAAGTGCACTTGTGAAGTCAGGCACTGATGTTGGATGAGAAGGCCTGGCCTGCAGTCTCCGCTCTAATTCATCCCCAAGGTGTTCTGTTGTGTTGAGGTCAGGACTCTGTCCAGGCCAGTCAAGTTCCTCCACCTCAAACTCACTCATCCATGTCTTTATGGACCTTGCTTTGTGCACTGGTCCAATTCATTTGGTGGAGGGGGATTATGGTGTGGGGTTGTTTTTCAGGGGTTGGGCATGGCCCCTTAATTCCAGTGAAGGAAACTCTTAAGGCATCAGCATACTGAGACATTTTGGACAATTTCATGCTCCCAACTTTGTGGGAACAGTTTGGGGATGGTCCCTTCCTGTTTCAACATGACTGCACACCAGTGCACAAAGCAAGGTCCATAAAGAAATGGATAAGCGAGTTTGGGGTGGAGAAACTTGACTGGCCTGCACAGAGTCCTGACCTCAACCTGATAGAACACCCTTTGGCTGAATTAGAGCAGAGACTGCGAGCCAGGCCTTCTCATCCAACATCAGTGCCTGGCCTCACAAATGCACTTCTGGAAGAATGATCAAACATTCCCATAGACACGCTAAACCTCGTGGACAGCTTTCCCAGAAGCTGTTCTAGCTGCAAAGGGTGGGCCAAATCAAATTTTAGCCCTACGGACTAAGACGCGGCTGCCATTAATGTTCATGTGTGTGTAAAGGCAGGCGTCCCAATACTTTTGGCTACATTTTGTATTTTACAATGGTGGTGAAACCCTCCTACACATAAATACAACATTTAGACTTAGTTTTAGGACCTGGGAGATGAGACAACTTCTCTACATGAAGCAGCATGTTTGGGATTTGAACCCAGACACTCAGGGACACTAAGCAGAAGTTCTAACCTCTAAGCCACAGAGCTGCCACATGTGGAAACCTCACACACATAAATACACATAAATACTGCATTTCTTTGGACATACAGGTGATGGAATTACATTACTCTAGAGTTATTCTTCTTGATTTATTCTGTGATATATGGTGTTTTTTTGTGGGTGAGTTTAGAATAGTGATATTAACCTCAAATTTTGGGGAATTACATTTTGATTTCTGATGTTGGAACACAAATTAAAATTTTGGGGCTCAAATTATGATTATTTAGAAATAATAAAAAGCACAAAAAAAGTGACTAATTTTAAATTTCCATCAGCAATGGTATTGTTTGTGCTTTGTAAAGACACTTGTGTGAGTTTGGGTAAAGATTGTTGTGAGATGGAGAGTAACAAGTGAAAGTGACAGAGAAAAAATGGAAAATTTATTACCAAATACTTACCGTAATTTTCCTTTCCTGATAGACTCCATGGCAGACTACATGTGGGTTAACCCCGCCTCCTCTCCACAGCTATAGGACCCCTTACCCATAAATTTTAGCTCACCTCCACAGACAGGTGTCCCGTAACTAGCAGACTCAAATTTCAACTCTCATATTTTTAATTCATGGGTGGGAACTCCGTCTGCCATGGAGTCTATCAGGAAAGGAAAATTAAGGTAAGTATTTGGTAATACATTTTCCGTTTTCCTGACAGACTCCATGGCAGACTACGTGTGGGAAATAACTAGCCAATCCACACGGGAGGGTATGCTTGAACAAAAATATATTTTAATCTTTCCCGTCAACTGACAGGATTTTTCGTCAAAAATTAACAGAGGAAAGGGAAGCAGGCTCAATACAATAATGAGACATAAATGTATTAATAGAAGACCACGAAGCTGCCTTGCATATCACTTCAGGATGAGAGAGACAGTCCTCAGGAGATAGTGACACTTAGCGAGTTAGGTGCGCATCCCCCCCTTTGAGCCCTTCTATAGCTCAGCAGCGGCGAGGGGGAACAAATTAGAGGCGGAGCCGGCCGGCTACAGTGAGCTGCGGCACCGCCCACCCCTTTCCCCCACAGGTCACAGTCTTAGATGACAGACAGACCGGGGGCGGGGGTGGGCGGCGCCGCAGCGCTATTTCGGCAGGATCCCTCCCTTCTCATCCTGGTCTTTGGGAAAATGGCGGCCGGCGGAGACATTACCCCCGCCGGCCGCGGACCTCTAGCGGCGGCGGCGGGGCCCCGAGTATTACTCGGGGCCCTACGCAGCTTACATAGTCCACGTATAGGGTGGATCGGCCCTGAGTACACACCCAATAGAAGTACACGCCCACCAGTATCTTTCAATCTGTCTCTTCGTGTATGTCTAAAGTGATTGCACCTGATGGACAGGAACACATAATACTATTTGCAACTGTGTTAGCCCTTGGCTATGTGCATCAAATCTCCAACTACAGGCCAAAGATCCAAGACCATTTGCATGCACATAAACAAAGCAACAGTTTTCTAAGCATATGTACCTGTGCAGTGTAAACCCTACGATTTTAAATGTCCAAGTCCCTGGGCATGATTAGTGCTAACAAACATTAACATCAGTCCCTGGCTCCAATGAGCTTCCAATCTAAAGTCCAAAATAAACTTTCTTACATTAGAGACTATTTTGACAGGAGACAAATAATATACCAGCATGTCTTAGGATTGTGGTGAGAAACCCACGCATGGAAAACATATAAACTTCAACATAAGCATTAGCATGTTGGGGAATTTAACCAGCAACCCCAGTGCTGCTAGACAGAATTGCTACCCACTTAGCCACCGGGCAGCCTCACACATGTTCTCTGCATCTCTGTGGTGTGAACCAGCCCTAAGTCCATAGCCAAGTTCCGTGTCTCCAAGCAATATACAATATATTGGCCTAAGTATTGGGACGCCTGCCTTTAAACACACATGAACTGTAATCGCATCCCAGTCTTAGTCCGTAGGGTTCAATATTGAGTTGGTCCACCCTTTGCAGCTATAACAGCTTCAACTCTTCTGGGAAGGCTGTCCACAAGGTTTAGGAGGGTGTCTATAGGAATGTTTGTCCATTCTTCCAAGTGCATTTGTGAAGTCAGGCACTGATGTTGGATGAGAAGGCCTGGCCTGCAGTCTCCGCTCTAATTCATCCCCAAGGTGTTTTGTTGAGGTCAGGACTCTGTCCAGGCCAGTCAAGTTCCTCCACCTCAAACTCACTCATCCATGTCTTTATGGACCTTGCTTTGTGCACTGGTCCAATTCATTTGGTGGAGGGGGATTATGGTGTGGGGTTGTTTTTCAGGGGTTGGGCATGGCCCCTTAGTTCCAGTGAAGGAAACTCTTAAGGCATCAGCATACTGAGACATTTTGGACAATTTCATGCTCCCAACTTTGTGGGAACAGTTTGGGGATGGTCCCTTCCTGTTTCAACATGACTGCACACCAGTGCACAAAGCAAGGTCCATAAAGAAATGGATGAACGAGTTTTGGGTGGAGAAACTTGACTGGCCTGCACAGAGTCCTGACCTCAACCCGATAGAACACCCTTTGGCTGAATTAGAGCAGAGACTGCGAGCCAGGCCTTCTCCTCCAACATCAGTGCCTGGCCTCACAAATGCACTTCTGGAAGAATGATCAAACATTCCCATAGACACACTAAACCTTGTGGACAGCCTTCCCAGAAGCTGTTCTAGCTGCAAAGGGTGGGCCAAATCAAATTTTAGCCCTACGGACTAAGACGGGGCTGCCATTAAAGTTTATGTGTGTGTAAAGGCAGGTGTCCCAATACTTTTGGCTAAATTTTGTATTTTACAATGGTGGTGGAACCCTCCTACACATAAATACAACATTTAGACATAGTTTTAGGACCTGGGAGATGAGACAACTTCTCTACATGAAGCAGCATGTTTGGGATTTGAACCCAGACACACTAAGCAGAAGTTCTAACCTCTAAGCCACAGAGCTGCCACATGTGGAAACCTCACACACATAAATACACATAAATACTGCATTTCTTTGGACATACAGGTGATGGAATTACATTACTCTAGAGTTATTCTTCTTGATTTATTCTGTGATATTTGGTGTTTTTTTGTGGGTGAGTTTAGAATAGTGATATTACCCTCAAATTTTGGGGAATTACATTTTGATTTCTGATGTTGGAACACAAATTAAAATTTTGGGGCTCAAATTATGATTATTTAGAAATAATAAAAAGCACAAAAAAAGTGACTAATTTTAAATTTGCATCAGCAATGGTATTGTTTGTGCTTTGTAAAGACACCTGTGTGAGTTTGGGTAAAGATTGTTGTGAGATGGAGAGTAACAAGTGAAAGTGAAATTACCAAATACTTACCGTAATTTTCCTTTCCTGATAGACTCCATGGCAGACTACGTGTGGGTTAACCCCGCCTCAGCTATAGGACCCCTTACCCATAAATTTGAGCTCACCTCCACAGACAGGTGTCCCGTAACTAGCCGACTCAAATTTCAACTCTCATATTTTTAATTCATGGGTGGGAACTCCGTCTGCCATGGAGTCTATCAGGAAAGGAAAATTACGGTAAGTATTTGGTAATACATTTTCCGTTTTCCTGACAGACTCCATGGCAGACTACGTGTGGGAAATAACTAGCCAATCCACACGGGAGGGTATGCTTGAACAAAAATATATTTTAATCTTTCCCGTCAACTGACAGGATTTTTTGACAAAAATTAACAGAGGAAAGGGAAGCAGGCTCAATACAATAATGAGACATAAATGTATTAATAGAAGACCACGAAGCTGCCTTGCATATCACTTCAGGAGCCACGTGTCAAGCTGCTGCCCATGAGGCTGCCATGCCTCTGGTGGAATGAGCCTTCACCGCCTCTGGAGGAGCCAAGCCCTTCGCCCTGTAGGCCTGTTGAATAGATTGAACGATCCAGGCTGCTATCGTTCTGGAGGAAGCCCTCTTCCCTTTGTTGCTGCCACTATGTAACAAGAACAGGTAGTTTGAGCTTCTAAAAGATGAAGTAACTCGCAAGTATTCTTTCAGAGTCTCGCCCACATCCAAGGGATGAGCATCTGCTGATTCTGGGGAATTGAAAGTAGGAAGGACTATATCTTGATTCTCGTGAAAAACTGACGTGACTTTTGGCTTCGACCCAAGCATGGGAATAAGGACCACTCGGTCCGGGAAGAAAGTCAAAAAGGGTTCTTGACAACCCAGGAAGCTTATTTCTGAAACCCTTTTGGCTGAAGTAATGGCCACTAGAAAAGCCAGTTTGATTGATAAGTCCTTAATGGAAAGATCCTTGTTGTTGAGTGCTGAAAGAGCATCAAGGACGAGCGGAAGATCCCATTTGGGGAATCTGGGTTTCCTCTGAGGCCTGATTCTCGATGTCTCCCGAAAGAACTGTTGAACCAGGGGATGAGTTGCCCATGACGTTCCCGAAAAAGCTTATAAGGCTGAAACTTGTACTCTGAGGGAACTGATCGACAAAGGAAGATCCAAGCCTGATTGGAGAAAACTCAAAATGTCTTGAACACTAGGATTTCTAGATGATTTTCCTGCAGAAGTCGTGAAGCTGACAAACCTGGCCCAGATTCTATTGCAAGTTTTGTTTGTGTTAGGCTTTCTGGAGCTCATAAGGGTAGAGATTACCCCTGAAGAACACCCAAGAGACTCTAGCCTCTCCCTCTCAAGAACCAGACCATCAGTCTCAGTATAGCCGGACAGGAGTGCAGGGTCGCCCCCTGAGAAAGAAGGTCCGGCCTGAGAGGAAGAGGCAATGGGTCCCTGAAGCTCATCAGATTCAGGAGAGGAAACCATGGCCTGCTCGGCCAGTATGGTGCTATTGTTATCACTTCGACTTTCTCCAACTGAAGCCACTGTAGGAATTTTAGCATGATCGGAGGTGGAGGGAAGGCATATGCCCTGTTGAAGTCCCATTGACTCGTTAATGCATCTACTCCGAAAGCTTGACTGCACCGACCTCGAGTGTAGTATCTGTCGATCTTGTAATTGCAGGGGGATGCAAACAGATCCACCTCTGGATCAAATTCCAACGATAGGATCCACTTGAATGTTTGTGGATGCAGTGACCATTCGTTGTTGTCTAGGTTGCTGCGTGACAGAAAGTCCGCTTGAATGTTCTGCTCCCTTGGAATGAAGACTGCTGTCAAGTTGAGCAGATTCCTCTGAGCCCAGGTCATGATGGGCTCGACCTCTTGGAGAAGGGCGGAGCTCCGAGTGCCCCCTTGCCTCTTCACGTATGCCACCGCAGTGGTGTTGTCCATTTTGAGTAGGACCGACTTCCCTTTCAGGAGATGGGAAAAGGCTTGAAGGGCACACCATGCCGCACGTAGCTCCAGAATGTTTGAACCTGGAGTGTGGAGACGGGCATCCCATTTGCCCTGAGCCAGTTCTGCCCCACAATGGGCCCCCCAGCCCGCATTGCTGGCATCGGATGTAACAGTCACCCACTGGATGGGAGCAAGGGAGTGGCAAGTTAACAAGTTCTTGGTTTGAAGCCACCAGAGGAGACTGTTCCTCATTGACTGTGTTATCCGGATCAACTGATTGAGATCGTCCGACTTCCACTGCTGGAGGAAACCTGACTGGAAAAGATGAAGTCTCCACATCGCCCATTTGACCATAGGGGATGTGGCCACCATCGTGCCGATTATCTTCAGGCACTGTGACGCCCTTAGGTGTGAGGAGTCTAGGGCTAAGGAGATTCTTTCCCGAATGATCGGTATTTTTTCTTCCGGAAGAGAGATGGTATTCTCTATTGTGTTGAATTGAGCCCCTAGATATATTAGGCGCTGGGTCGGCTCTAGCTGACTCTTCTCCCGGTTTAGGAGCCATCCGAACTCCAACAGTGTAGAGATCACCCGATCTTTGTGGATCAGCAACTGCTGCTTGTCTTGGGACAGTACTAGTAAATCGTCCAGATAATGATACAGACGCACACCCTGTATTCTGATAAGGGACACAACTGCCAACAGCACCTTGGAAAAGACTCTTGGAGAAGTCGTTAGCCCGAATGGAAGACAAATAAACTGTAAGTGCTCTTGTTCGACCTGGAACCGAAGATATTTGTGAAAATCTTCAGCCACGGGAACATGAAAGTACGCGTCCTTTAGATCTATTGAGATCAACCAGTCGCCTGGTTGAACGACTTTTTGGATAGTTGAGGGTGACTCCATCTTGAACTTCTCGTGCTTTATATATCTGTTTAGAAAGGTGAGGTCTATAACTGGGCGCCAAGAGCCGTTTTTCTTCTGTACTAGAAAGAGGGGGGAGTATACCCCCTGGAATTCCTCGTCCTTTGGCACGGGCACCACTGCTCCTTGATCTTTCAGGACATTGACATATGAAAGAAGAACTTGTTGTTTTTCTTCTGATTGAGGAAGAGAAGTTTGCATTGGTCTGCATGGAGGAATCTTGGTGAAGGACCATGTGTGGCCTGTTGAGACCGTTTTGATGGTCCAATAATCTGAGAGGCCACCCAGACGTGCCAGAAGAGGCATAGGCGAGCCCCTACCTCACTCACCTGGGCGGGCCCAATCTCAAAAGGACTTGGTTGGCTCACGCCCACCGGGCGTCTGTTTCTTGCCAGACTTTTGAAAGGAAGTTTGCCCTCTATTCCAGTTCCAGCTTCTCCTAAAATCCCATCCGGGTTTATAGGAGCATGCCTCCCTCGAACGCTCTGTACTGCGTCTCCGTTGAGGTCTTCTCTGGTTAAACGGGCGCCTGTCCTGGGGAAGGAAACCCGACTTTCCGCCTGTAGCTTTTGAAATGGCGTTATCAAGTTTGTTCCCAAACAATGAGGTCCCTTCAAAGGGAATTTTGCCACGCCTGCTTGGAGGCTGGATCAGCAAGCCAGGGGCGTAACCACAATGCTCGTTTGGCCGTGACCGAAGACAACATTGATCTGGCCAGTAAACGGATGAGGTCAAGTGATGCTTCTCCCAAAAAGGCGACAGCCAGTTTAAGTTCTTGCACTGCTGAACTGTGTGCCAATTCCTCTGAGACACCTTTCAGGACGGAGTCTACATTTTCCACCCAGGCCTCCATTGCTTTGGAGGTAACTGCAAGGGTAAAGCTGGTTTGCATGCCGTTCCAGTCAGGCTATATATTCTTTTGAGGTCTTGGTCCATCTTTCGATCCAGACCATCTTTAAAAGATACAGCATCATCTAGCAGGAGGGTGACATGCTTTGCTAGGCGCATTACTGCTGCATCTACGAGGGGAGCATTTTCCAAATGCTTAACGTCCTCAGATTTAAAGGGATACAGTCTAGAGGTTTTGCTTAACATAGAAACCTTCTTATCTCCCTTGCTCCATTCTTCCTCAAACACTCCTTTCAGCTCAGAGGGAAGTGGGAAATTGGAGCGTTCTTTCCCCAGTTGCTTAAACAGTTTTCTTTGTTTCTCTGGGGGGGCAGTGGTATCTTCCAACTTTAGGGTTTCCTTCACTGCCTTGATCAGTGGAGAGACTAAAGCGTAGTCGAATCCCACCGTAGAATCATCTCCCTCCATCTCGTCTTGCGAGGAATAATGGGAGGAATCATGGGACTGGAATTGGCCTGGATCCTCCTGGGCCTCATCAGCCAAGGAGCCAGACAAGGTGGTGGACTGGCTCCTCGTGTGGGGGGCAACTGTTTCCTTCATAGATTGCTGTACCACACGTTTCACAAGAGACTCAAGATTTAGTTTTTCGGTCTCTTTCTCACCGACCGCTCGGGCATAACATGGGTCGCATAGCGATTTGCCCTCCGGGATTCTGGTTTTACATCCCCAACAGGCTCTGTGGTCAGAGCGACTATCGCGGTGGTGGTGGCAGTGACTAGAGGAGGAATGGGAACGTCTCCTATGTCTAGAGGGGGAATGTGAACGTCCCCTATGATGATGGGTCCTAGACGTAGTGTCGTGTCTGGACCTGGAGGATGAGTGATGATGCTGATGCGGCCTGGCAAGGTCCCTGTCTTGTGACTGATGAACTGATATCGCCGGGCTGTAAGAGATAATACAGACAGAGGGAGGGGGAGGAAGGTGGGCAGGATGTAACCGTTAGCAACCACCAGAAAGGCACAAAAGACACCAACCCCCTACCCACTCCGCACATACCTTGTGCAGGAGGGCTGGCCACACGGCGGTGAAGATGAGTCCATGACGAGGGAGACACAGAAATCCGCAACTACACTACCTAGACTAAGGATAAGCAAATCAATGCAAGGAAGCACACAAAAAAAGTTTTTTTTTTTTTTTTTTTAAACTGTCCCTTTAAGAGACACTAAGCATTACAAACATTAATTGCAAAAGAAGTGCTTACCCCGTCCTAGTAGTATTGAGGCTCCGGGAGGCTGCCGCTCTATGCCCACAGGTTTTCCCACCTGTATAGGGCTCTTCAGCGGTTTAAATAAACCGCCGGAATGACGTCATGGTCGGTCCCGCTGCGCGTATGCGCCGAGGGGACCA
>CM055119.1:241220235-241485196 GCA_029206835.1 Rana muscosa
GGAGGTCTTGAGTACCCCAAAGTGACCAGCCAGCTTGTGATCGTGGCAGGAACTAAGGACCGCGACTCGCAAGTCCTCTGGTAAGAAGATTTTGTCCTTGTACAGCAGAAATCCATCCTTGGGTTGCAGATCTATCCCAGGTAAGGGAGCGATTCCTGTAGAGGCGTATGGAATAGGAAGGATGGTGGGACTTTGCATGAAGAGCATTGCTAGGCAAAATAAACCAACCAAAATATCCATAGTTGTTTGTATTGTAGAAGGCATACATGCACATTATACAACAATAATAACAATAAAATATTTCAATAAAATAGGTCACAATAGAAATCATCTAAACAATAAGGTACATAATTGTCTCAGCATGATATACATAGTGAAGGACCTAGGGCATGTAACCCAATGATACAGTATTGACCTCAAAACAACAGAAGTATGGTGGATAGGTTCATTAGAATATAATGTAGTATAAAAAAAAGGGGGTAGTAGATAGATACTGTGACACGGCATAAAGTAAGGCTCAACGTGTTTCGTGGTCATTATACCACTCATCAGGAGCAATTTGCAGAGTAGGGAGTATCTATAATAGAGTAGAAAATGCCAAATAAAATATAATAAAAATAGGTATTAAGCAAGGTAGAAAGGAGGGGGAGCCAAGAGGGTCCCAATCACTCTCACCCATCTGTAGTAGTAGAGAAGTCATGTAGATATTATCCAATTAAAGAGGCATAAGAGACGTCCACCCCGGGACCTGAGGCGGCCCCCCTCTGAAGCAACGGCAGAACACCCAACACAAGGTGTGTGTATGTGTATAGGATCTCCAATTTGCAGCTGTGCCAATATAGGTAGAGATTGCAATTGGTAAATATATAGTAGATTCCAAAGTATATTTGTAAAAATAGGAAAGTATTACATAAACTAATGACACAGCTGAAAAATTGGAAACAAGACCCGAACCGTGAAAAGAATGTAGAATCACCCAGTGGGAAAAGGAGAAAAGAGGTATAGAACGAGGGCAGACAATCAAGTGAGCAAGACTAGGAGTGAGCTTGTGAGGAATAGGTACAAGGAGCGTGAGGAAAACAGGTGAGCAGCAACCAGAACTGACAGAGAACCGCAAAGCTAATGTAAACAGGAAGGGCGAAGGTGGCCATGAACCACCCGAGGGGACACACCAGAAGGGAAGCAGAGGGGAGCCGGTAAACATCGTGCAAGGAAAAGCAGCAGACTAGGGTGCAGATGCAGTGAAAGCAAGGTGAGTATACTAACCGTATCAACAAGGGGGAACGCCAACTTCACGCTGCGTAAAGGAAGGGAGGAGACACCTACATCCGAGCATATGGGCATGCTTGGTGTTTGGCGCTCATGGCTCCCTCAAGAACAACGCAAGGTAGTTATATCAGACGGCGTCATGGCGTCACCGGTGACGCCATACACTCGGCCGATAGGCATGGCATTGACCCGCAGCGAGTGATGCCACTCGCTGCGGGTCAACTTCACGCCTATCGGCCGAGTGTCACCGGTGACGTCATGACGCCGTCTGATATAACTACCTTGCGTTGTTCTTGAGGGAGCCATGAGCGCCAAACACCAAGCATGCCCATATGCTCGGATGTAGGTGTCTCCTCCCTTCCTTTACGCAGCGTGAAGTTGGCGTTCCCCCTTGTTGATACGGTTAGTATACTCACCTTGCTTTCACTGCATCTGCACCCTAGTCTGCTGCTTTTCCTTGCACAATGTTTACCGGCTCCCCTCTGCTTCCCTTCTGGTGTGTCCCCTCGGGTGGTTCATGGCCACCTTCGCCCTTCCTGTTTACATTAGCTTTGCGGTTCTCTGTCAGTTCTGGTTGCTGCTCACCTGTTCTCCTCGCGCTCCTTGTACCTATTCATCACAAGCTCACTCCTAGTCTTGCTCACTCGATTGTCTGCCCTCATTCTATACCTCTTTCCTCCTTTTCCCACTGGGTGATTCTATATTCTTTTCACGGTTCGGGTCTTGTTTCCAATTTTTCAGCTGTGTCATTAGTTTATGTAATACTTTCCTATTTTTACAGATATACTTTGGAATCTACTATATATTTACCAATTGCAATCTCTACCTATATTGGCACAGCTGCAAATTGGAGATCCTATACACATACACACACCTTGTGTTGGGTGTGCTGCCGTTGCTTCAGAGGGGGGCCGCCTCAGCTCCCGGGGTGGACGTCTCCTATGCCTCTTTAATTGGATAATATCTACATGACTACTCTACTACTACAGATGGGTGAGAGTGATTGGGACCCTCTTGTCTCCCCCTCTTTCTACCTTGCTTAATACCTATTTTTATTATATCTTATTTGGCATTTTCTACTCTATTATAGATACTCCCTACTCTGCAAATTGCTCCTGATGAGTGGTATAATGACCACGAAATGTGTCGAGCCTTACTTTATGCCGTGTCACAGTATCTATCTACTACCCCCTTTTTTTTATACTATATTATATTCTAATGAACCTATCCACCATAGTTCTGTTGTTTTGAGGTCAATACTGTATCATTGGGTTACATGCCCTAGGTCCTTTACTATGTATATCATGCTGAGACAATTATGTACCTTATTGTTTAGATGATTTCTATTGTGACCTATTTTATTGAAATATTTTATTGTTATTATTGTTGTATAATGTGCATGCATGCCTTCTACAATACAAACAACTATGGATATGTTGGTTTATTTTACCTAGCAATGCTCTTCATGCAAAGTCCCACCATCCTTTCTATTCCATACACCAGGGATGGAGGCTTATCTTCAGTATTGCCTCATATAAAGTCCCAACCTTTTTGCTGTTTTCCTGTAGAGGCTTGCCCGATTCGAGACAGCAGGTCCTCTTGAAGCAAGAGAAAGTTTCCCGATGACAAGATAGTATACGGAGGAGCAGGTACTTCAGAGTCACAGAACATTCGTGAGAGGGCATCAGGTTTGGTATTCTTCGACCCCGGTCTATACGTTATGTGGAAAGAGAATCGCGTGAAGAAAAGTCCCCACCTGGCCTGCCGCGGTTTCAACCTCTTGGCAACTTTCAGATACTCCAAGTTCTTGTGGTCCGTATAGACCATTCCTCCAGAGCAGCCTTGATTGCCAACAACTCCCGGTCCCCAACATCGTAGTTCCTTTCTGATTCTGACAGCTTACGGGAAAAAAAGGCAACCGGGTGCAAAAGGGCCTTGGGCCCCTGTCTTTGAGAGAGAACTGCCCCGACTGCTGTTTCTGAGGCGTCCACCTCTAGGATGTATGGTAGAGCCACGTCAGGGTGTCTCAGAACAGATGCGGAGGTGAACAACTTCTTAAGGGTCTCAAAAGCCGTTTGGGCTTCTGAAGACCACTGAAACCAGACAGTCTGTTTGGTTAGGTTGGTTATGGGGGGGAATGATGGTAGAAAATCCTCTGATGAACTTCCTATAGAAGTTTGTGAACCCGACAAAGCGCTGGATGCCCTTCTTGTCCACGGGCACCGGCCAGTCGAGAATCGCAGCAACTTTCTGAGGATCCATCTTGATACCCTCCACTGAGATGATAAGTCCAAGAAATTGGATACTTTGGCGTTCGAATTTGCACTTTTTGGGCTTTGCATATAAGCCGTGCGTTCAAAGCCGACTGAGCACATTCTGAACGTGTGCCCGATGTTTCTCCAAAGAGGGGGAAAAGATGAGGATGTCATCCAGATAGATGATAACGAAAAGGTCAAGGTAGTCTCTAAAGATGTCATTCACAAAATGCTGGAACGTAGCTGGGGCGTTGCAAAGTCCAAAGGCATTACTAAGTATTTGAAGTGCCCAAAGCGAGTGCGAAAGGCAGTCTTCCACTCGTCACCGTTTCGGATCCGCGCGGAGATCCAGTTTTGTGAAGATGACTGCGGATCCCAGTTTTGAAACAGTTCAGGTACCAAAGGGAGAGAGTACTGATTCTTTATTGTCACCTTATTGAGCTCCCGATAGTCCATACAGGGACGGAGAAAATTATCCTTCTTCTCAACTAAGAAAATCCCTGCCCCTGCCGGTGAAGTGGAAGGACGGATGAACCCCTTCTTAAGATTATCATCAATATAAGTCTTTAGGGTTTCAAGTTCAAGTTCCGTTAGGGGGAAAATCCTGCCAAAGGGGATTTCGGCCCCGGGGAGGAGCTCAACCGGGAAGTCATAAGGCCTGTGTGGGGGAAGAGTCTCAGCCCCCTTTTTTCTGAAGACGTCCAGGAAGTTATGGTACACTTCGGGAACAGATTGGTGGGTCTCGGCATCAGAGTCCATGCAGAGCAAAGAAGAAGGAGCACCCGAAACTTCCTGCAGACAATATTGGTGGCAGTAGGGAGAGCAGAAACTGACTTCTCCTGATATCCAATTGATTTGCGGGTTATGGGCCTGTAACCAGGGCATGCCCAGAATGATAGGAAACAGAGGAGACTCGATGACGTCCAGGCAAAGTAGTTCCTGATGGGTGCTGGCAATGGTCGTGGCCAAAGGCAAGGTCTCCTGTGTGACTGGTCCGGATTTTAAGACCGACCCATCGGCAAGATGTACGGAAAGTCCCTTAGCCCTAGGGCGCAGAGGGATGTGGTGTTTGGTGGCAAAGGCAAAGTCCAAAAAACAACTGCAGGCTTTGGAGTCAATGATAGCGTTGACCTGAATATTCCCTCCTGGAAGCTGCAAAAGAATGGGAATTACCAGGTGAGCAGTGTTACTAGGCATAATAGGCGAATGAACAGATGACATGGAAAGGCACTTACGGAGTTTTGCGGGGCAAGTTCTTACATAGTGTCCAGGTTCTCCGTAGTACAGGCATAGATTAAGGGTTCGCCGACATTGACGTTCCTCTGGTGTGAGTGAGGGGCGGAGCAAGCCCAACTGCATGGGTTCCGAACTGTCAGTGGGGGCAGTTACTGGAAACAGAGGGGCCGGGTTAGCAGAGCTGGGTACCCGAGGCAAAATCCAAACTGGGCGAGGCGGACCGGTGGCCCGTTCTGACCTGCGTTCCCTTAGACGTCTGACAATTTGGATGGTCAGATTGATAAGAGCGTCCAGGGTTCCGGGGACGCCTACACGTGCCAGTTCGTCTTTGAGCGACTCCGAGAGGCCCAACCGGAATTGGTAGCGTAGTGCAGCATCATTCCAGTTCGTGTCTGAACTCCATCTTCTGAATTCCGACACGTAATCCCCTGCTGGTCTGCGGCCTTGCTGAAGGGCATGCAGGGCTGCTTCTGCGGTGGCAGCTTGGTGAGGATCCTCGTAAAGCTGAGACATGGCCTGGAATAAGGTGTCCAGAGTGTTAAGAGAAACATCCTTATGCTCCAAGAGGCGGTGGGCCCAGGCTTGTGGTTCACCTGACAGAAGGGAAATGACGAACCCCACCTTAGTGGATTCAAGTGAAATAGTCAGTGGTTGTAGGGCAAAGAAGAGCTCGCAGGCGTTCCGAAAGGCCCTGTATTTGCTCCGTTCCCCTGAGAATCTCTCGGGTGTGGGTACCTTAGGTTCTGGAGGCAACATGACCACTAGTGATGAGCCGAACACCCCCGGGTTCGGTTCGCACCAGAACCCGCGAACGGACCGAAAGTTCGTACGAACATTAGAACCCTATTAAATACAATGGATGCGAACGTTCGAATTCTAAAGTGCTAATTATAACAACTATTATGCATGTTATTGTCCTAAAAAGGGTTTGGGAACCCGGGTTCTGCACCAGGGGACATGTATCAATGCAAAAAGAAGTTTTAAAAACGGTCGTTTTTCGGGAGCAGTCATTTTAATGATGCATAAAGTGAAAAAAAAAAAGTCAAATATTCCTTTAAATATCGTACCTGGGGGGTGTCTAAAGTATGCCTGTGAAGTGCCACGTGTTTCCCGTGTTTAGAACTGTCCCTGCACAAAATGACACTTCTAAAGGAAAAAAAAGCCATTTAAAACTGCTTGCGGCTTTAATGTAATGTCTGGTCCCGGTAATATGGATGAAAATCTTTAAGAAAAATGGCATAGCTACCCCATGACCCCCCCCTACCCCAGCCCATTACCAGCCCCTTTGGGTCTTGTATGGATATTAAGGGGAACCCCGCACATAAAATAAAAAAGGCCCTATATACTCTGAACAGCCGTATACAGGCGGTGCATACAAGACAGGGACTGTAGGTTTGTTCTTATGTAGAATCTGTTTGTAATTTTGAACAGGTACATTGTTGAAGTGTAGCTCCAGCCCAAAAATCTATTTTTAAACTTTTTGGAAAACATAGGTAAGGGTTATCACCCCTGTAACATTTGTTTTGCTGTCTGTGCCCCTGTTCAGAACATTTCACCTCACTTTCCGTCCCAATGTCAACTGTTTTTGAAATGTGGTGTTTTTCTTGAAACAAGGATTGCTGATAAAGCATCAGTACAGAGGAGACACCTTTCTCCCATATTTATTCTTACAGGAGAGAATTTTCCTTCCTAGGGGTAGATTTCCTCTCACTTCCTGTTGTCTTCTTGCGTTTGCAAGTAGGAGTCGTTTGTAAGTTGGATGTTTGAAAGTAGGGACCTGCCGTATATACTCTGCAGAAATAGGCCCCTTAGTTGTTGGTGTTGGCACAACACTGTAAGCACTCAGTTACTCTTGGTTGGTGCTGGAACGCCCTGCTGTCAACTATTATATCAGGAATTTTAATTACATATAATTGTTGAACAGTGGTAGTAAAAATTGGGGCTTTGATGGTGGTGCTGGTGCCACAACACTGTAAGCCCTGACAGTTACTCTTGGTGGGTGCAGCAATGGGCCCTGCTGTGAATTATTAGATCAAGAATTGTAATTACATGCCCCTTTTGAACAGGGGCTGAAAAATTGGGCCTTTCGTGGTGGTGGTGGTGGTGGCGTTGCCACAACACTGTAAGCCCTCAGAGTTACTCTTGGTGGGTGCAGGAATGGGCCCTGCTGTGAATTATTAGATCAAGAATTGTAATTACATGCCCCTTTTGAACAGGGGCTGAAAAATTGGGCCTTTCGTGGTGGTGGTGGTGGTGGCGTTGCCACAACACTGTAAGCCCTCAGAGTTACTCTTGGTGGGTGCAGCAATGGGCCCTGCTGTGAATTATTACATCAAGAATTGTAATTGCATGCCCCTGTTGAACAGGGGCTGAAAAATTGGGCCTTAGGCACTGGTGGCACAACACTACAACCCCTCACAGATACTGTACTTGGAGCACAGCAATGAGCCCTGTTGCAAAGTATTGCTTCAAAAATTGTAATGACACGCCCCTGTTAAACAGGGGCTGAAAAATTGGGCCTTAGGCACTGGTGGCACAACACTACAACCCCTCACAGATACTGTACTTGGAGCACAGCAATGAGCCCTGTTGCAAAGTATTGCTTCAAAAATTGTAATGACACGCCCCTGTTAAACAGGGGCTGAAAAATTGGGCCTTAGGCACTGGTGCCACAACACTCCAACCCCTCACAGATACTGTACTTGGAGCACAGCAATGAGCCCTATGGCAAATTATTGCTAAAAAAATTGTAATTACACGCCCCTGTAAAACAGGGGCTGAAAAATTGGGCCTTAGCCACTGGTGGCGGCACCCATAAACAAAAATGATCTTCCAAGCTATCATCATCAATCGTATCATTGAGGACTCGGAGGAGGAGGATAGCCAGTCAACATAACAGCACAGGCACTCAGCATCAGCATCAGTCTTGAAGGGATGTGACATGTTAAAATCAATTAGTCTGTTATATCAGCATCAGGTGTGTGGTAGCTGGTGGTGATCCAAGACTGGTTCATCTTGATGAAAGTCAGTCGATCAACCGAGTCGGTGGACAGGCGCACCCTGTGATCCGTGACAAATCCTCCAGCAGCACTGAATGTGCGTTCCGAAAGAACGCTGGATGCAGGACAGGCCAGTAGCTCAATTGCATACTGTGCAAGCTCTGGCCAGTGATCCATCCTCAAGACCCAGTAAGCCAGAGGATTTTCGGTGGGGAAGGTGTCCAAGTCTGACCTTGCCCCTAGATATTCCTGCACCATGTTTATCAGACGCTGGCGATGGTTGCTGGAACCGATCATACTTTGGGGCTGCGGACTAAAGAATTGTCTGAACGCATCGGTCAGACAGCCACCTTCCCCACCGCTCCTTCTTTGACTGGCCGAAGCCTCAGCAACTCGTTGTCCAGGACCAGGAGTTTGTAACCTCCCAGTCTCTGGGAACGCGTTGCACAGACCTTTCTGCAAGGCCTCCCGGAGTTGTCTCATCCTCTGCTCCCTCTGCGACGGTAACATAAGGTCCGCAACCTTACCCTTGTACCGTGGATCAAGGAGAGTGGCCAGCCAGTAATGGTCCCTCTCCTTGATCCGAAGAATACGAGGATCCTTCCGCAGACTTTGCAGGATCAGGGAGGCCATGCAGCGTAGGTTTGCTGAGGCATTCGCTCCGGAGTCCTCTGGGTCACTAAGGACGACATGATCCGCAGTCACCTCCTCCCAGCCACGTACAAGTCCACTGGTTTCTTGGGACTGTAAATCATCCCTAAAAGACTGCTGCGGATGATGCTGAGTGCCAGCCTCCACCTCCATGCTGACACAATCCTCCTCCTCCTCCTCCTCCTCCTCCTCCTCTTCCTGTGCGATGGGTGGGACAGAAGGAACACTGTCTGGGTAAAGGGGGCCTTGAGAGGCAAGGAAGTCCTCCTCTTCCTGCCTCTGTTCTGCCTCAAGTGCCCTGTCCATTATTCCACGCAGCGTGTGCTCCAACAGGTGGACAAGAGGTACAGTGTCACTGATGCATGCACTGTCACTGCTCACCATCCTCGTGGCCTCCTCAAATGGTGCCAGGACAGTGCATGCATCCCTGATCATGCCCCACTGGCGTGGAGAAAAAAAAACCAAGCTCCCCTGACCCTGTCCTGGTGCCGTAGTCGCACAGGTACTCATTGATGGCCCTCTGCTGCGTGTGCAGCCGCTGCAGCATGGCCAACGTTGAGTTCCACCTGGTGGGCATGTCACATATAAGGCGGTTCTTGGGCAGGTTCAACTCCTTTTGCAGCTCAGCCAGGCGAGCACTGGCATTATAAGATCTGCGGAAATGCACACAGACTTTCCTGGCCTGCCTCAGGACATCCTGTAAGCCCGGGTACCTGCCCAAGAACCGCTGCACCACCAGGTTAAGGACGTGAGCCACACAGGGCACATGGGTCAGTTGTCCCTGTCGAAGGGCGGAGAGGAGGTTGGTGCCATTGTCGCAAACCACCATTCCTGGCTTAAGCTGGCGTGGCGTCAACCACCTCTCGGCCTGGCCCTGCAGAGCAGACAGGACCTCTGCCCCAGTGTGGCTTCTGTCCCCCAAACACACCAGCGCAAGCACGGCATGGCATCTTTTTGCCTGCGTATTTGCGTAGCCCCGTGAACGACTACGGAGCACCGCTGGTTCATAGGACAAACCACAGGAAGAGGCCATGGAGGAAGAAGAAGAGGAGGGGGTGGAGGAGAGAGGTGTTTCACAACCAGTAGTAGCATTTTGGAGGCGTGGCGGTGGGACAACCTCCAACACTACTGCACCTTGTCCTGCATCCTTCCCAGCTGCCAAAAGAGTGACCCAATGGGCCGTGAAAGAAAGGTTACGTCCCTGTCCATGCCTGCTGGACCATGAGTCAGCGGTAATATGCACCTTACCGCTGACCGCCCTGTCCAGCGAGGCCAAGACATTGCCTTCCACATGCCGGTAGAGAGCCGGAATAGCCTTCCGTGAGAAAAAGTGGCGTTTGGGAACCTGCCACTGAGGAACCGCACATTGCACAAACTCACGGAAGGGGGCCGAGTCTACCAACTGAAAAGGCAGCAGTTGAAGCGCTAGCAATTTAGCCAAGCTAGCATTCAACCGCTGGGCATGTGGATGGCTGGGAGTGAACTTCTTTCGACGGTCCAGCAGCTGGGGCAGGGAAATTTGCCTGCTAGAATCGGACGTCGGTGTACTGCTAGCAGAGTGGCCGCAAGTACTTGGCTGTGACACACCTAATTCTACACCTTCATTCCTCTCCGTGCATGTTTCAGAGAGGACTGAAGTTATAGTGGGGTTGGAGATCCCAGCTGATGCGGTGCAAGGAGAGGTCCGCTTTGTTCTTTGGTGTGGGTCTTTGAGGTAGGCTTGCCAACGAGCTGCATGGCAGGTCAACATATGTCTGGTCAGGCATGTGGTACCCAAGCGGCTGATGTTTTGGCCACGCGATATACGCTTGAGACATATGTTGCAAACAGCAGCTGTGCGATCTGATGCACTAGCCTCAAAAAAGGCCCACACCAAGGAACTTTTTGAATGACGGGCAGAGGCAGCGCCCTGCACAGGCGGAGCTCTGCGGTGTGATTCCGTCGGTGTACTGCCCTTACGCTGGCCACCAAAGGGCATCCTGCCTCGTTGGAGATGTGCCTCCTCCTCATCCTCCTCCTCCTCCTCTCTCCTATTAGGCACCCACGTGGAGTCAGTGACCTCATCATCCCCTCCCTCCTCATCACTGGAGCCAATCTGGCAGTATGCTGCAGCTGCTGGAACATGACTGCCAGATTGGTGTCCTTCTTGAGCATCCCCTCTGTCTGCTCTCACCCTACTGCCTTCCTGTAGCTGGGTTTCATCATCAGACCCTTCGAAACGCTGGGCATCCTCCTGGAGCATGTACCCAACACTGTGCTCAAACAGTTCAGGGGACTCCTCAGGAGGAGGACATGGTGGGTCTAGGGAAGGAGTGACTGATGATGAGTCTGACATTGATACCAGGGAAGAGGACGCTTTGGCAGCTGCTTTGCCAGTACCCTGAGCCTGGGTGAGAGAGGATGAGGAGGAGGAGGAGGGCTTGGTCATCCACTCTACCAAGTCTTCGGCATGATGTGGCTCAACATGTCCAGCTGCCGAAAAGAAGGACAAGCGTGTCCCATGGCCATGTGCTGATGACAATGCACCGCGTCCACGACCAGCACTGTTGCCCCCAGACACAGAGCCTGCTTGCCCTCTTTTATTGCCTCCTGACTGTCTGCCTCTCCTTGTTTGCCTTCCAGACATTCTCATAGATGGCCTGCAGGGAGATGGGAAAAAAGCAATAAGGGCTACCTTCAGGTGTCCTTCTCTGTCCATTTACTTAAGGATTTCTAAATATGGTTGAGGATGATTGCTTTTGCACAGAATAGCACAACGACAATTTCCCTGACTGTCCAAAAAACAAGGATTTCAAAGATGGTTGATGAGGAATGCACACTATAGCACAAGGAGAATTCCCCTCACTTTCCTTCTTTGTCCCTAGAAACAAGGACTCGCACAGTGAAAGAAACTGACACTCTCCCTACCTAGAGTTTTCTGTCCCTAGAAAAAATGTTTTTTTAAAGCACACTATAGCACAAGGAGAATTCACTCACTGTCCTTCCCTGTCCCTAGAAACAAGGACTTGCACAGTGAAAGAAACTGACACTCTCCCTACCTAGAGTTTTCTGTCCCTAGAAAAAATGTTTTTTTAAAGCACACTATAGCACAAGGAGAATTCACTCACTGTCCTTCCCTGTCCCTAGAAACAAGGACTTGCACAGTGAAAGAAACTGACACTCTCCCTACCTAGAGTTTTCTGTCCCTAGAAAAAAAATTTTTTAAAGCACACTATAGCACAAGGAGAATTCACTCACTGTCCTTCCCTGTCCCTAGAAACAAGGACTTGCACAGTGAAAGAAACTGACACTCTCCCTACCTAGAGTTTTCTGTCCCTAGAAAAAATGTTTTTTTAAAGCACACTATAGCACAAGGAGAATTCACTCACTGTCCTTCCCTGTCCCTAGAAACAAGGACTTGCACAGTGAAAGAAACTGACACTCTCCCTACCTAGAGTTTTCTGTCCCTAGAAAATTTTTTTTTTAAAGCACACTATAGCACAAGGAGAATTCACTCACTGTCCTTCCCTGTCCCTAGAAACAAGGACTTGCACAGTGAAAGAAACTGACACTCTCCCTACCTAGAGTTTTCTGTCCCTAGAAAAAATGTTTTTTTAAAGCACACTATAGCACAAGGAGAATTCACTCACTGTCCTTCCCTGTCCCTAGAAACAAGGACTTGCACAGTGAAAGAAACTGACACTCTCCCTACCTAGAGTTTTCTGTCCCTAGAAAAAATGTTTTTTTAAAGCACACTATAGCACAAGGAGAATTCACTCACTGTCCTTCCCTGTCCCTAGAAACAAGGACTTGCACAGTGAAAGAAACTGACACTCTCCCTACCTAGAGTTTTCTGTCCCTAGAAAAAATGTTTTTTTAAAGCACACTATAGCACAAGGAGAATTCACTCACTGTCCTTCCCTGTCCCTAGAAACAAGGACTTGCACAGTGAAAGAAACTGACACTCTCCCTACCTAGAGTTTTCTGTCCCTAGAAAAAATGTTTTTTTAAAGCACACTATAGCACAAGGAGAATTCACTCACTGTCCTTCCCTGTCCCTAGAAACAAGGACTTGCACAGTGAAAGAAACTGACACTCTCCCTACCTAGAGTTTTCTGTCCCTAGAAAAAAAGTTTTTTTAAAGCACACTATAGCACAAGGAGAATTCACTCACTGTCCTTCCCTGTCCCTAGAAACAAGGACTTGCACAGTGAAAGAAACTGACACTCTCCCTACCTAGAGTTTTCTGTCCCTAGAAAAAAAGTTTTTTTAAAGCACACTATAGCACAAGGAGAATTCACTCACTGTCCTTCCCTGTCCCTAGAAACAAGGACTTGCACAGTGAAAGAAACTGACACTCTCCCTACCTAGAGTTTTCTGTCCCTAGAAAAAATGTTTTTTTAAAGCACACTATAGCACAAGGAGAATTCACTCACTGTCCTTCCCTGTCCCTAGAAACAAGGACTTGCACAGTGAAAGAAACTGACACTCTCCCTACCTAGAGTTTTCTGTCCCTAGAAAAAATGTTTTTTTAAAGCACACTATAGCACAAGGAGAATTCACTCACTGTCCTTCCCTGTCCCTAGAAACAAGGACTTGCACAGTGAAAGAAACTGACACTCTCCCTACCTAGAGTTTTCTGTCCCTAGAAAAAATGTTTTTTAAAGCACACTATAGCACAAGGAGAATTCACTCACTGTCCTTCCCTGTCCCTAGAAACAAGGACTTGCACAGTGAAAGAAACTGACACTCTCCCTACCTAGAGTTTTCTGTCCCTAGAAAAAATGTTTTTTTAAAGCACACTATAGCACAAGGAGAATTCACTCACTGTCCTTCCCTGTCCCTAGAAACAAGGACTCGAACAGTAAAACACACTGACACTCTCCGTACCTATCCTTCTCTTTCCCTAAACTAAAGGAATCCAGGTTAAGCAAGAAAGAAATAAATGTCACTGTCCCTGCCTATGCTGCTCTTTCCCTGCTCCGGAACACACTACACTAGGCCGCCGTGCTGGCGGCCTTTTATAGTGTGGGGCGTGTACTAAACACCCTCAGCAATAATTGGCCACAGGCATCCTGCCTGTGGCCAATCATTGCTCTCCTCGCTGCCGGCGCTGTGATTGGCCAAGCATGCGGGGTCACAGTGCATGCTTGGCCAATCACAGCGCCTGGATGACACTGCGATGGCGTAGTGCATTGTGGGCCGTTCGCGTCACTCGAATTTGGCGCGAACGGCCCAAATCGTTCGATCTTCGTCGAACGATCGAACAGCCGATGTTCGAGTCGAACGTATGTTCGACTCGAACACGAAGCTCATCCCTAATGACCACTGAGGGTGAAGCAGAAGTCCCAGTAGAGGTGGAAGCTGAAGTGGATAAGGCCTGGACTCAGCCCTCCAGTCGGGTATAGCCTTCTTGCAGACTTCTGACGGCCTGGGTTAGCCCGTCCAGGTGCCGACATAACTCCTCCATTGGGTTCGCTCCCTGCGCAGGCTCGGACATGGATGTTCAATACTGTCACGTACCTGATGGTGGAACCCGATATGCAGGGAGCGGCTTCTTTTGCACCTCCTACTCCGGAACCCCTGATAGTGGGAACAGGGAGCTCGGGAGTGCAGAGACGCACAAGTGCCTGTCAGGAACACTGGCGCTGGAACGTGCTGGACTTCAGGAGACTCTGTGCGGATGTCAGCGGTAAGCAGGAAGACAGGAGCAGCAGGCAGGCTGAGCACACAGGTACTGGTGGAAGGTGACTGAAGACAGCAGGGGAGGTGTCCTATAGTTCAGGACACAAGCAAATCCAGGTAGGGCGGGTCATACACAGGCTGGCAAATCAGGTGCAGGTCCAAAGGCAGAGGCAGAGTCGTGGTTCAGGATGGATCAGCAACAGGCGGGCAGCGGGTAGTCCAATGGGATAGGCAGGAGCGTGGTCAGACGAGCTGGGGTCAAAAGGCAGGCAGAAGGCAGGAGTAGTCAGGAACAAGCCGGGTCACAGGAACGTATCAGCAGAGTATAACAACAGGTAGCAGGTGGGTCACAGGAACGCTGTAGACCGAACAGCAAGAAGCCCAGGCATTAGTCCCTTTAAATAGCCCCTGTTTGGTGCCAAGAGCCGTCACATTTGTGTGTTCTACAACGTGTACCTGAACCTTCCCCTCTCTTCTCCTACCTTCTACTTTCTATACGAGTTACTGCAGCAAAAATAAAACCAACAGTTGAAGGTTTTACATTCTGTGTGGACTTTGCATTTACTACAGACTTTCTCACCCTGACAACGAAGGTGAAGAGGTACTGTAACGTGCAAACCCAAAAACAAACCAGCAGCTCCTACAGGGGTAGTGCTACATACAGTCTGCCTATGTGTTCATTTATGCACTGTTGATGATTGCACTTACATGTTCTAATGACAGTCTGTACTGCTTTTGCTTTTCTTTTATTGTTTATTTTTTTTTATACTTGAAAATAAACACCTTTAAAAAAAAAAAAAAACATTTAAAAAACAATGCTGTAGCTTCCTACAGTAAGAAACGACGCCCTTCCGATAATAGCCATAAATGTCAGGAATATTAAGCCTGGGACAGCACAGATATACGTGACTGGGCTAAATTGTAATGACAAATTAAAGTCAGGAACTACATCCCTCCGATAATAGCTGTAAATGTCACGAATATCACGCCTGGGACAGCACAGATATACAAACTAAGCTCTACATGTTTCGCGGGGACCGCTTCTTCAGGAGCTTGAATATAATTTTCTTTGCTGAGATTAAATGTAGAAAAATAAGGGCAGGATCACTGTATAGGTAATATATAGCTGAGACGTTTGTGTGAGAGCTCTAATTGTGCTTACAGGCAAGAACTTAAATAAAATAGTTTTTTGCCATGATCAGTCATATTTTATTTAAAGGAATATTTTACTTTTATTGTTTCACTTTAAGCATTATTAAAATCACTGCTCCCCAAAAAAATGGCTGTTTTTAAAACTTTTTTTTGCATTGATACATGTCCCCTGGGGCAGGATCCGGGTACCCAAACATTTTTATGACAATAACTTGCATATAAGCCTTTAAAATTAGCACTTTCAATTTTTCATGTTTGAGTCCCATAGACTTTAACGGTGTTCGGATGTTTGAACAAATGTATTGCCTGTTCGCATGTTCTGATGCGAACCGAACTGGGGGGGTGTTCGGCTCATCCCTAGTAAACAGCTGCTGAGTGTCCTCTCCTTTTCACTGCATCTATAGTTTGCATTTCATTCTAGTTCCAAACACATCTAGACAAATATGTTATAAACTTAATTTAAATACAAATAGGCATGACCACATGTTTTTTACCTGTATGTGCCCAAAACATCGTATTGTGTGTGCAAACGATGTTTACTACGACCGATTACTTTAGCCACTAACCTGAAAGTTGCCATTTTAAATTGTCCAACCAGTCAATAAAAGCACATGGAGCAACATGCAAGTAATATAATAAAAATAATAACAACACAGGAGAAATACTTACTTTTTTGAAGCAGTTTCCTGATCTTTCTGTACTGATCATGCTCCCTCAGTTTCAGGTCAGACCAGCGTTTCCTCAGCTGCTCCTTGAATCGTTGTACCCCAAAATTCCTGTGAAGACTTCTCAGAACTTTAGACATGATCTTGGCCTTTCTGACATTAGGGTTGGTGTACGGCCCATGCTTCCCATAAAAATCGCTCCTCCTCAAGATGTCCACCATCTCCGCCATCTCTGCAAACTACATATTTGAGGCCTTATATCTCCTCCTGGATCGTGACATTTCCGGCTCCGGGCTTTCCTCATCGTTAGTGGAATTATCAGACACCTGCTTTGACTCCGCCATGTCGTCTCACACTGCGCGTCGAAAGATAAGGGGCGGGGAATATAATCAAAAGAACGTCAGGGGCGGGCGACGCGGGCAGAGTTTTAAGCATGCGCAATGTATCTAATGCTAACACGCATGTGTCGTAACTACGTTCTGTGTGGGGAGGAAGGAGGAACGGAAGCGACGAACATCCTAAACTAAGGTAAAATTGAAACTTGGTGCATCAGTGGCCTATACTGCTTCATGATTGAGGCCTATATTGGGAGAAGATTGGGTCAGCCTAAACTGTCCTAGTGTTATTGTCTTGTGTTCTATCTTGCAGCAAATATGCAGCACTTTAAAGACCCTCAAATCCTGTCAGCTTTCATTGACAAATACAGGGAGATGAAAAATTTATGGGAGCTAAAGCATGATTTATATCATAACCGCATAAGGAGGGCAACGATGGACAAATTGGTTGAATTTCTGCAGACAATGATTCCCGAGGCAGACTTTGACATGGTGAATAAAAAAAAAATAACTTGAGGAATATGTATAAGAAGGAGTACATAAAAATCCTCAAATCACGGAAATCAGGAAAAGCAGCAGACAAAGTGTATGTGCCCAGGCTGTGGTACTACAAAAGACTGCGTTTTCTGGACGACCAACTTGAAGTCAGGGAATCACTTTCCAGCCTTCCCTCCAGCCTTCCCTCCACCATTCCCTCCACCCCAGCAGAGGATGACGAGGACCAACCTGGCCTGGAAGACCCGGATCTTTACATCTTTAGCCAGGTATAGTATTTTTATACATATTTATTGTCCTATAATTATTGTTGGGAACTAGATGTTATTATTCCCAAATTAAGGATTAATCAAAAAGTTATTTACATATCAATAGACAGTAGTGGCCAGAAATTATTGGGACAAGAATGAAAAATGCTGGGTCAGAATGAGAGTCTTTTCTATTTATTAACATTCAATTTGCAACAGTCATGAGCTGAAAATTGTGTGCGATTGATGAACCAAAAACTAAAAGTATGTCCCTTTTTCATACACAGGATGACATTAGCCAGGACGAGGCTCTGGAATGTGGCAGCCAGAAGGAGGCAGGGGTGAGAGGCAGCCAGGAGGAGGCTGGGCCCCGTGGCAGGCAGGAGGTGGCAGCCAGCAGGTGCCCAGGCCCAGTGGCAGCACCCAATCACAGGTGCATGCCCTCCGCCTTAGTTTCCAAAGGCCCACGAAGGTGAGTCAGATGGAGGAGGAATCCTTGAGACTCATTAGGGAGGCAAGTCAGATCATGAGAGCCCCCCCCCCAACGCTGAAGAGGCCTATGGCTGTTCTCTAGCCAGTAGGCTACAGAAAGTGGAGGAGGGCCAACGCATCCTCTGTGAGGGGATTTTTTCTATGGCCCTTCAGAAGGCGATGAGGGACCAGTTGACTGAGACCACCCATCTATGTGATCTCGCCCTTCCTTCTCCTCCTCCTCCTCCTGACACAAGACCACCATTGGTGCCACAGCCTGCAAGGAGGCGTGCAAGGAATGCTGCAGGGAGCCGTGAAGGGAACGCTTCAGGGAGGCGTGGAGGGAACGCTGCAGGGAAGACTAGAAAGTGATTGCCTGGCTTCAGTCTGGTCTGACAGAAGACGCAGTCTGTTGTATTACCACAGACTGGGGCCATATGTCTTCTGCTGCTGCTCCTGATTTCTGGGATTTGGGGACCAGCTTGTGCTCCCAATTATAGGGACTCCTCAAGTTAGATATTTTTTTTACAACACACTTGATGTCTGCCTTGGGGTTCAAAGGCTGCGCAAATTAGACCAATTTCTCCATCGTTGCCTTTCCTCTTTATTTTGTTACCCAGAATAAATGGATATTTGATTTACTTTAAATACTTGCCTATGTGTTTTTCTTAAAAAAGGACAGTTTGGTTGTGAATAGGCAGGTACATTTCAAAAATACAATGTGTAATTAACAAGGGACACCAACCAACCTCCTTGAGGTAAAAAAAATACTAGATAATAATGTTGTTGTGGTAACTTGACCATAAAATAAAAATGGGGATCACAAGAAAATATTAAAACCCACCCCAAAAAAATAGGAGATCTTGATTCAAATCACCAAAAAAAAAAAATGAATTATTTATGAGATCTGGCTTTAAAATCAAATACGAATATTCATGAGATCACACGAACCAATAAAGAAACTATAAAGAAACAAGTTGGTCAGAACTCTGTGTGAATATCAGCAGCAAAAAAACGTAATTATTCTAGCATTAGAAAGAAGAAAAGAATGTGCTGCATTAAACGATGCAATAATTTGCAGCATGACGAATGTGCTATCTCCATTACGAACGCTAGTTTTACCAGAACGAGCGCTCCCGTCTCCTAATTTATTGTGAGCATGCGTGTTTTTTTCTCCGTCGGATTTCCACAAAGACAAACGGAATTTTCGATTTTTCCATCGGGAAAAAAAGAGAACATGTTCTCTTTCTAAACTCCGACAGAAAAAAGTCCGATGGGGCACACACACGGTCGGAATATCCAATGAAAAAATTCCGTCAGACATTTTCCATCGGAAATTCCGATCATGTGTACAAGGCATTAGAGTGTTTGTTTTTGTGTGCTAATTATTAATCTGTATATTTGTTTTGTCTTGTCTTGGATATTTATGATTGAGCAAAAAATATCACGCTGTATGTGAAACATACCTGTATTGCATAGACCAACCTTTCTCAACCAAAGTTCCATGGAACCCTAACGTTCCTCCAGAGGTTGCTAGGAGTTTCTTGAGCAATGAGCAATTTCTGACTGTCAAATACAGTATGTAAACTGCGACACCAATAATCTATTTAGCTTCCTGTATATTCTTCCTACTAAGTACTGTGTAAGAAGCATTCTTCCCACTAACCACAATGCTAATTTACTGTTAAAGTGGTTGTAAAGTCACTTTCACTACTAACTAGAATCCCCTCTGTTATATCAGATTAAGTCACTCAGTGCCTTTGTTTTTAAAAAATGATGCGGCCCAATACCCTATTTTGCAGCACCGCTGTTAGTCAGCTGATGTCCCGGCACTCTCCAGCCCATTCAGAGAAATACAGAGGGAGGGGCTGAGGTTCCCTCTGACATCAACGGGAAAAGAGGAGGAGAGCCTCTGGTGGTCATGTGACTGCTCAGCAGCGGTCTTGCATGAGGTATTGCGCCACATCATTTTTAAGAAAAAAAGGCACTGAGCATTTTCACCTAATTCTAGTTTGAAGTGAAAGTTATTGCACATAGTATGGCAGCAGCAGGGGAGGGGCCGGGAGGAAACGGCTCACACACCAGCTGACAGGAGGACGGGGGAGAGAGGACAGAACAGGGCTTTGGATGAGGGAGGCACGTAAACTGGCTCAGCAGCCATAATACACCGTGGTCAGTTAACAGGGGGAGGGCAGAACTAGGCAGGATCAGCCTGTTTTTTTAGGCGACAGAAGGGCCAAATTACACAGCACAAGCACTGTGCTGCATAACATGCTTTTAAGGAACAGGATCCTGTGGTTTTTTTTTTGTTTGTTTTTTAGGGTTACAAACGCTTTAACTGTAGATATAGTCATTAATATAGTAATTGTCCTGACAAAAAAACTGTATAATTAACCTGGATACACTAAGTAGTTGTGATAATATCTACATCTTTTACGAACAAATGTCCAAGTTTCAAAACTATGTTCAGGCACCCCTTGCATGACGGCAACCCCATCATGAAGGGGTTAAAGAGTAACTCCACTCTTGCTGTGAAAAAAACATCCCCTGGGTGATCAAAGTACATTGTAAGGATTTTAACAAACTTTGTTGCAGAGTCCTACCTGTTACTGCTCTGAAGTAATCTTGTGCAGGACTGATTCTGAAGGGGAGAGACTCTGTCATTACTGATCAGCTCATAGACTTGCTGTTCTCTAATGAGGAAAGCTACAAGGTCTGCATCCCTTTACAAGTGATTATCGCTTTAGGAATATTACACCAAACATTACATTTTTTTTGCAAAGGATGCTTAAAATCTGACTTGTAGCTAAGTGCAGACATCTTGTAAAATCAGTGAGCCAATCACATGTAGCGCCCTGCTCCTGTTGACCAGGCGCTCGCATCTAAATTTAGTGGGTTATCTGTTTTGTACATAGTTCAGATTCAATATTATGGCTAAATTAGCCTCTGCTCCAGCATTGGTTGTGTTGCGTGCAGTTCCGCACTGTCACCTGTAGGTGTCATTGTCACCACAGGCCAGTGATGGAAGGGCAACAGGCTAAGGTGTATTGGGTGTCCTCTTCCCCAGAAACAGCCCAGTGGGAGTGTGTTGCTGTGTTCGCTACCATTACTAAATCCTATGGCAGAGGATTGTTCAACTAACACTAAATCCTGTGGCAGAGGATTGTTCAACTGTTATTCTCATCAAGTCTGTGGCAGAGACTTTTGTCCGTGCATCATTCCAGCTGCTAGGTCAGTGAGAGAGGCCTATTCGGGTGAGCAAGATCCGTTGACTGAAGTGTACTTGTCTCCGGGATCTCAAGTTCCTCAGTGATCTGCACAAGGTATCTGAACTTTCCCCTAACCCTCCATCCCTCTACTGCTCAAGTTGTTTAATAAAAAGCATTGGAAAAAGAACGAAGTGACTGGTGCATACATCCGTGGGCGCAAGGCCCAGTATAGACTCTAAGTTTTTTTGACCAGGTGAACTGTGGGTAGGGGTGATGGCAAATGACCCAAAATAATAACCTACGGGGGTAGTGCTACATGTGGGGGCTCGTCTGGGATATTTGCCGTTGCCCTGAGCAACTCAGAAAAGTTATTTCACCGAGAGTCTACGTTAAAGAGTGCGGATCACTTTCCAAGTGCGTAGGCTACGGGCAGAGCCAAGGAAACCGAGGAGCTACGTGACTGAGTGAGCAGGGGGGAGGAGTTCCCGCCTGCTGCTGCGTCAGACGCGTGTGTGTGTCTGGCGCCAAAGAGAAGAAGCCGCGTGATCATACTGAGAAGATCAGAGTGCAGCCATGTCTTCTTTCTCGCTGATACAATCGGCCATGGGGCCTAGGATGTTTCCTAACAGCACTGCTGCGGGTACCATGCTGACTGGAACCCTGTTGATGGATACCGGCATCTGCTTCAAGCCGCAGGGTCGGTTTTTGTTGTACACTATCGGAGACGTTGAAGTGCTGGGTATGCTATGCCACGGGTTCGAGGGACTGGCCATACATCTCTGTCCATTTGTCTGATGTTCACAGTGCGGAGAATACCTGTTCGCTGTGCAGCAACCCACCATGTTGCCCCGTGCTTACCGAGTGGACTGGGCCAAGGGGATCGCTACAGTAGAAACTGCTGCCCTTGCTTCTGGGAGCCAACAAACTGTTGCCCCATCTGCTACTATGAGTGTTCCTGAGGGAGATGTCGCTGTTACTGTTCCATCAGCGGACATCGCCCTTGCTACTACCTCCGCCACACCTGTCCCCGCTGCACCTGTCCAGAGGAAGGTGGGATATGTGAAATCTTCCCGTGGCCGTGGTCGAGGCCTACCCCAAAGACTACCTGAACTGGAGCCAGAGGAGAGCATGAACCCTCGAAAATCCATGACAGAAACGGGTGAGAGATCAGGGGGGAACATATCTGGGACTGACTGTTAATATTTGCCTGCAGATGAGTTGAGGGATTCGGAGATAGATTCCCTGTCCGATATCTCCGGTGATGATGACCTATTTGAGACAATGTCCCAGGAATTGTTGTGGGCTCGGGGTGAAGATGTTGCTTCTGCCTTTACTTTCTCAGACTGGACAGCCACGGATTCTGGGAAGACATCACCCAGTGTGGAGCCACACACCACTACTAAAGAGACATTGTTTAAAGTTACTGGTTCACTTGAGTCTGAAAAGATGTCCATCAGATCTATGATGCGCAAGTCTCCAAATTCTTGTGTGCCTCCTGGACTTGGGAAAACCAGAACTTTACCCAGACTTGCCCAATTGCAACGGGTGCTCACCAAAAGGGTTGCCACAGAGTACGGTCTTGAATTTCCTTATGTTACTAAAGAAATTATGCAGAAAATCGAGGCCAACCGAGAGCAGTGGTACGGTGAAGCTGTCTGGGACTATTTGTCTGTGCCAAAACCCTTCAGGAGAGCTGGCTATTCCTCTACTATGGATGAACGGTTCAGTGGGTGCCTGCTGAATTGGAGTTATGGCTGGCACATCTATGCTGACAAGGTGGTCATTTGCAGGCCTGGAAAGGACAACATTGTCTACTTCATTACCACTTTGTATAAACAGGGGAAAACACTGACTCTGCCAGATCCCCGGTTCTATTGGTGATTATCCAGAGGGACTGTCCTGTGTTTTTTTTTCACTTTGCCAAGAGACTGGAAAAAAAAAATTTCTCTTGCTAAAAAAATTAAAAAGGGACTATGGGGTACCTAGTCAGATAGTGTCAGGGTCAGTGAGAACTTTGAGGTCAAGAGTTTTCACCTACTTCAACACCTTTACACTTAAAGACTCTTTGTTATGCTAAAATTTCTGCCACTAGGTTGCTCATAGAGAAAATTGAACTTTTAAGTTACAGCCTAGCTCGTTTGCACTTAGAGTATGAAGGAAAGTTTCATTTCTTAGGAGATGCTCCTTTGCTTCTTGATGTACAGAAATGCTGTTTTATATTTTGCGTGTGTTTCTGATTTTTTTTTCAGGTAAACCGGATCTTCTGTCAAGCTGCTGGAGAGTGGGTGGTTTAGACAGAGAGTGAGTGGTTGTAATGTATATTAATGTGATCTTATTGTATGTTCATGTTTTAAAGTCTATAACTTTCTCATTTCCTTACCCTTCCCGCTCCCATCCAAGTTTTGTGGTTCAGATACTGACTCTCAGGATTGAGAGCCATTTTTTTTTTTCCGGACGCTGAGGACATCGCCTTTTGTAGTGGGGGAAATGTGTAGCGCCCTGCTCCTGTTGACCAAGCGCTCGCATGTAAATTTAGTGGGTTATCTGTTCTATACATAGTTCAGATTCAATATTATGGCTAAATTAGCCTCTGCTCCAGCGTTGGCTGTGTTGCGTGCAGTTCTGCACCGTCGCCTGTAGGTGTCGTCACCACAGGCCAGTGATGGAAGGGCAACAGGCTGAGGTGTATTGGGTGTCCTTTTCCCCAGAAACAGCCCAGTGGGAGTGGTCTCCCCGCTGTGCATTCTGGGAGAGGATACTTAAGGGGCAGACGCCATCTTTCTCTCTCTCTCTCTCACATCATGGCCCGCCTGGCCTAAGGTATGTGACAACTCCTCTTCTGCCTCTGGGCCCTGCTGGCCCGAGGCTACGTGACTGCAAGTAGGCCCAGAAGCTGTCTGGGGCCTACTGGTTCAGATGTAGTCCTGTGCTGTCTGTTCTGCGGGAAGAAGCTGCGCAATGGAAGGATCCGGGGAGGACTCATCTTGGAGAGGACCGAGTGAAAGGCTGGTATCTAGGGATGAGCTTCGTGTTCGAGTCGAACATACGTTCGACTCGAACATCGGCTGTTCGATCGTTCGACGAAGATCGAACGATTTGGGCCGTTCGCGCCAAATTCGAGTGACGCGAACGGCCCACAATGCACTACGCCATCGCAGTGTCATCCAGGCGCTGTGATTGGCCAAGCATGCACTGTGACCCCGCATGCTTGGCCAATCACAGCGCCGGCAGCGAGGAGAGCAATGATTGGCCACAGGCAGGATGCCTGTGGCCAATTATTGCTGAGGGTGTTTAGTACACGCCCCACACTATAAAAGGCCGCCAGCACGGCGGCCTAGTGTAGTGTGTTCCGGAGCAGGGATAGAGCAGCATAGGCAGGGACAGTGACTTTTATTTCTTTCTTGCTTAACCTGGATTCCTTTAGTTTAGGGAAAGAGAAGGATAGGTAGGGAGAGTGTCAGTGTGTTCTGTGCTTGTGCTATAGTGTGCTTAAAAAAAACATTTTTTCTAGGGACAGAAAACTGTAGGTAGGGAGAGTGTCAGTTTCTTTCACTGTGCGAGTCCTTGTTTCTAGGGACCTGGAAGGACAGTGAGTGAATTCTCCTTGTGCTATATTGTGCTTAAAAAAAACATTTTTTCTAGGGACAGAAAACTGTAGGTAGGGAGAGTGTCAGTTTCTTTCACTGTGCAAGTCCTTGTTTCCAGGGACCTGGAAGGACAGTGAGTGAATTCTCCTTGTGCTATATTGTGCTTAAAAAAAACATTTTTTCTAGGGACAGAAAACTGTAGGTAGGGAGAGTGTCAGTTTCTTTCACTGTGCAAGTCCTTGTTTCCAGGGACCTGGAAGGACAGTGAGTGAATTCTCCTTGTGCTATATTGTGCTTAAAAAAAACATTTTTTCTAGGGACAGAAAACTGTAGGTAGGGAGAGTGTCAGTTTCTTTCACTGTGCAAGTCCTTGTTTCCAGGGACCTGGAAGGACAGTGAGTGAATTCTCCTTGTGCTATATTGTGCTTAAAAAAAACATTTTTTCTAGGGACAGAAAACTGTAGGTAGGGAGAGTGTCAGTTTCTTTCACTGTGCAAGTCCTTGTTTCCAGGGACCTGGAAGGACAGTGAGTGAATTCTCCTTGTGCTATATTGTGCTTAAAAAAAACATTTTTTCTAGGGACAGAAAACTGTAGGTAGGGAGAGTGTCAGTTTCTTTCACTGTGCAAGTCCTTGTTTCCAGGGACCTGGAAGGACAGTGAGTGAATTCTCCTTGTGCTATATTGTGCTTAAAAAAACATTTTTTCTAGGGACAGAAAACTGTAGGTAGGGAGAGTGTCAGTTTCTTTCACTGTGCAAGTAAGTCCTTGTTTCCAGGGACCTGGAAGGACAGTGAGTGAATTCTCCTTGTGCTATATTGTGCTTAAAAAAAACATTTTTTCTAGGGACAGAAAACTGTAGGTAGGGAGAGTGTCAGTTTCTTTCACTGTGCAAGTCCTTGTTTCCAGGGACCTGGAAGGACCGTGAGTGAATTCTCCTTGTGCTATATTGTGCTTAAAAAAAACATTTTTTCTAGGGACAGAAAACTGTAGGTAGGGAGAGTGTCAGTTTCTTTCACTGTGCAAGTCCTTGTTTCCAGGGACCTGGAAGGACAGTGAGTGAATTCTCCTTGTGCTATATTGTGCTTAAAAAAAACATTTTTTCTAGGGACAGAAAACTGTAGGTAGGGAGAGTGTCAGTTTCTTTCACTGTGCAAGTCCTTGTTTCAAGGGACAGAGAAGGACACCTGAAGGTAGCCCTTATTGCTTTTTTCCCATCTCCCTGCAGGCCATCTATTAGAATGTCTGGAAGGCAAACAAGGAGAGGCAGACAGTCAGGAGGTAATAAAAGAGGGCAAGCAGGCTCTGTGTCTGGGGGCAACAGTGCTGGTCGTGGACGCGGTGCATTGTCATCAGCACATGGCCATGGGACACACTTGTCCTTCTTTTCGGCAGCTGGACATGTTGAGCCACATCATGCCGAAGACTTGGTAGAGTGGATGACCAAGCCCTCCTCCTCCTCCTCATCCTCTCTCACCCAGGCTCAGGGTACTGGCAAAGCAGCTGCCAAAGCGTCCTCTTCCCTGGTATCAATGTCAGACTCATCATCAGTCACTCCTTCCCTAGACCCACCATGTCCTCCTCCTGAGGAGTCCCCCGAACTGTTTGAGCACAGTGTTGGGTACATGCTCCAGGAGGATGCCCAGCGTTTCGAAGGGTCTGATGATGAAACCCAGCTACAGGAAGGCAGTAGGGTGAGAGCAGACAGAGGGGATGCTCAAGAAGGACACCAATCTGGCAGTCATGTTCCAGCAGCTGCAGCATACTGCCAGATTGGCTCCAGTGATGAGGAGGGAGGGGATGATGAGGTCACTGACTCCACGTGGGTGCCTAATAGGAGAGAGGAGGAGGAGGATGAGGAGGAGGCACATCTCCAACGAGACAGGATGCCCTTTGGTGGCCAGCGTAAGGGCAGTACACCGACGGAATCACACCGCAGAGCTCCGCCTGTGCAGGGCGCTGCCTCTGCCCGTCATTCAAAAAGTTCCTTGGTGTGGGCCTTTTTTGAGGCTAGTGCATCAGATCGCACAGCTGCTGTTTGCAACATATGTCTCAAGCGTATATCGCGTGGCCAAAACATCAGCCGCTTGGGTACCACATGCCTGACCAGACATATGTTGACCTGCCATGCAGCTCGTTGGCAAGCCTACCTCAAAGACCCACACCAAAGAACAAAGCGGACCTCTCCTTGCACCGCATCAGCTGGGATCTCCAACCCCACTATAACTTCAGTCCTCTCTGAAACATGCACTGAGAGGAATGAAGGTGTAGAATTAGGCGTGTCACAGCCAAGTACTTGCGGCCACTCTGCTAGCAGTACACCGACGTCCGATTCTAGCAGGCAAATTTCCCTGCCCCAGCTGCTGGACCGTCGAAAGAAGTTCACTCCCAGCCATCCACATGCCCAGCGGTTGAATGCTAGCTTGGCTAAATTGCTAGCGCTTCAACTGCTGCCTTTTCAGTTGGTAGACTCGGCCCCCTTCCGTGAGTTTGTGCAATGTGCGGTTCCTCAGTGGCAGGTTCCCAAACGCCACTTTTTCTCACGGAAGGCTATTCCGGCTCTCTACCGGCATGTGGAAGGCAATGTCTTGGCCTCGCTGGACAGGGCGGTCAGCGGTAAGGTGCATATTACCGCTGACTCATGGTCCAGCAGGCATGGACAGGGACGTTACCTTTCTTTCACGGCCCATTGGGTCACTCTTTTGGCAGCTGGGAAGGATGCAGGACAAGGTGCAGTAGTGTTGGAGGTTGTCCCACCGCCACGCCTCCAAAATGCTACTACTGGTTGTGACACACCTCTCTCCTCCACCCCCTCCTCTTCTTCTTCCTCCATGGCCTCTTCCTGTGGTTTGTCCTATGAACCAGCGGTGCTCCATAGCCGTTCACGGGGCTACGCAAGTACGCAGGCAAAAAGATGCCATGCCGTGCTTGCGCTGGTGTGTTTGGGGGACAGAAGCCACACTGGGGCAGAGGTCCTGTCTGCTCTGCAGGGCCAGGCCGAGAGGTGGTTGACGCCACGCCAGCTTAAGCCAGGAATGGTGGTTTGCGACAATGGCACCAACCTCCTCTCCGCCCTCCGACAGGGACAACTGACCCATGTGCCCTGTGTGGCTCACGTCCTTAACCTGGTGGTGCAGCGGTTCTTGGGCAGGTACCCGGGCTTACAGGATGTCCTGAGGCAGGCCAGGAAAGTCTGTGTGCATTTCCGCAGATCTTATAATGCCAGTGCTCGCCTGGCTGAGCTGCAAAAGGAGTTGAACCTGCCCAAGAACCGCCTTATATGTGACATGCCCACCAGGTGGAACTCAACGTTGGCCATGCTGCAGCGGCTGCACACGCAGCAGAGGGCCATCAATGAGTACCTGTGCGACTACGGCACCAGGACAGGGTCAGGGGAGCTTGTTTTTTTTCTTCACGCCAGTGGGGCATGATCAGGGATGCATGCACTGTCCTGGCACCATTTGAGGAGGCCACGAGGATGGTGAGCAGTGACAGTGCATGCATCAGTGACACTGTACCTCTTGTCCACCTGTTGGAGCACACGCTGCGTGGAATAATGGACAGGGCACTTGAGGCAGAACAGAGGCAGGAAGAGGAGGACTTCCTTGCCTCTCAAGGCCCCCTTTACCCAGACAGTGTTCCTTCTGTCCCACCCATCGCACAGGAAGAGGAAGAGGAGGAGGAGGAGGAGGAGGATTGTGTCAGCATGGAGGTGGAGGCTGGCACTCAGCATCATCAGCAGCAGTCTTTTAGGGATGATTTACAGTCCCAAGAAACCAGTGGACTTGTACGTGGCTGGGAGGAGGTGACTGCGGATCATGTCGTCCTTAGTGACCCAGAGGACTCCGGAGCGAATGCCTCAGCAAACCTACGCTGCATGGCCTCCCTGATCCTGCAAAGTCTGCGGAAGGATCCTCGTATTCTTCGGATCAAGGAGAGGGACCATTACTGGCTGGCCACTCTCCTTGATCCACGGTACAAGGGTAAGGTTGCGGACCTTATGTTACCGTCGCAGAGGGAGCAGAGGATGAGACAACTCCGGGAGGCCTTGCAGAAAGGTCTGTGCAACGCGTTCCCAGAGACTGGGAGGTTACAAACTCCTGGTCCAGGACAACGAGTTGCTGAGGCTTCGGCCAGTCAAAGAAGGAGCGGTGGGGAAGGTGGCCGTCTGACCGATGCGTTCAGACAATTCTTTAGTCCGCAGCCCCAAAGTATGATTGGTTCCAGCAACCATCGCCAGCGTCTGATAAACATGGTGCAGGAATATCTAGGGGCAAGGTCAGACTTGGACACCTTCCCCACCGAAAATCCTCTGGCTTACTGGGTCTTGAGGATGGATCACTGGCCAGAGCTTGCACAGTATGCAATTGAGCTACTGGCCTGTCCTGCATCCAGCGTTCTTTCGGAACGCACATTCAGTGCTGCTGGAGGATTTGTCACGGATCACAGGGTGCGCCTGTCCACCGACTCGGTTGATCGACTGACTTTCATCAAGATGAACCAGTCTTGGATCACCACCAGCTACCACACACCTGATGCTGATATAACAGACTAATTGATTTTAACATGTCACGTCCCTTCAAGACTGATGCTGATGCTGAGTGCCTGTGCTGTTATGTTGACTGGCTATCCTCCTCCTCCGAGTCCTCAATGATACGATTGATGATGATAGCTTGGAAGATCATTTTTGTTTATGGGTGCCGCCACCAGTGGCTAAGGCCCAATTTTTCAGCCCCTGTTTTACAGGGGCGTGTACTTACAATTTTTTTTGCAATAATTTGCCATAGGGCTCATTGCTGTGCTCCAAGTACAGTATCTGTGAGGGGTTGTAGTGTTGTGCCACCAGTGCCTAAGACCCAATTTTTCAGCCCCTGTTTAACAGGGGCGTGTCATTACAATTTTTGAAGCAATACTTTGCAACAGGGCTCATTGCTGTGCTCCAAGTACAGTATCTGTGAGGGGTTGTAGTGTTGTGCCACCAGTGCCTAAGGCCCAATTTTTCAGCCCCTGTTCAACAGGGGCATGCAATTACAATTCTTGATGTAATAATTCACAGCAGGGCCCATTCCTGCACCCACCAAGAGTAAGTCTGAGGGCTTACAGTGTTGTGGCAACGCCACCACCACCACCACCACGAAAGGCCCAATTTTTCAGCCCCTGTTCAAAAGGGGCATGTAATTACAATTCTTGATCTAATAATTCACAGCAGGGCCCATTCCTGCACCCACCAAGAGTAACTCTGAGGGCTTACAGTGTTGTGGCAACACCACCACCACCACCACCACCACGAAAAGCCCAATTTTTCAGCCCCTGTTCAACAGGGGCATGCAATTACAATTCTTGATCTAATAATTCACAGCAGGGCCCATTGCTGCACCCACCAAGAGTAACTGTCAGGGCTTACAGTGTTGTGGCACCAGCACCACCATCAAAGCCCCAATTTTTACTACCACTGTTCAAGAATTATATGTAATTAAAATTCCTGATATAATAGTTGACAGCAGGGCGTTCCAGCACCAACCAAGAGTAACTGTGAGTGCTTACAGTGTTGTGCCAACACCAACAACTAAGGGGCCTATTTCTGCAGAGTATATACGGCAGGTCCCTACTTTCAAACATCCAACTTACAAACGACTCCTACTTGCAAACGAAAGAAGACAACAGGAAGTGAGAGGAAATCTACCCCTAGGAAGGAAAATTCTCTCCTGTAAGAATAAATATGGGAGAAAGGTGTCTCCTCTGTACTGATGCTTTATCAGCAATCCTTGTTTCAAGAAAAACACCACATTTCAAAAACAGTTGTCATTGGGACGGAAAGTGAGGTGAAATGTTCTGAACAGGGGCACAGACAGCAAAACAAATGTTACAGGGGTGATAACCCTTACCTATGTTTCCCAAAAAGTTTAAAAATAGATTTTTGGGCTGGAGCTACACTTCAACAATGTACCTGTTCAAAATTACAAACAGATTCTACATAAGAACAAACCTACAGTCCCTGTCTTGTATGCACCGCCTGTATACGGCTGTTCAGAGTATATAGGGCCTTTTTTATTTTATGTGCGGGGTTCCCCTTAATATCCATACAAGACACAAAGGGGCTGGTAATGGGCTGGGGTAGGGGGGGGGGGTCATGGGGTAGCTATGCCATTTTTCTTAAAGATTTTCATCCATATTACCGGGACCAGACATTACATTAAAGCCGCAAGAAGTTTTAAATGGCTTTTTTTTCCTTTAGAAGTGTCATTTTGTGCAGGGACAGTTCTAAACACGGGAAACACGTGGCACTTCACAGGCAAACTTTAGACACCCCCCAGGTACGATATTTAAAGGAATATTTGACTTTTTTTTTTCACTTTATGCATCATTAAAATGACTGCTCCCGAAAAACGACCGTTTTTAAAACTTCTTTTTGCATTGATACATGTCCCCTGGTGCAGAACCCGGGTTCTCAAACCCTTTTTAGGACAATAACATGCATAATACTTGTTATAATTAGCACTTTAGAATTTGAACGTTCGCATCCATTGTATTTAATAGGGTTCTAATGTTCGTACGAACTTTCGGTCCGTTCGCGGGTTCTGGTGCGAACCGAACCCGGGGGTGTTCGGCTCATCACTACTGGTATCTCAAGAGGAGCTTGGTGACTCAATTGGAGGATGCATTCTAACCAATCTACCTCACAGTACTGCTGGATGGCTTGAAGGAACTTTTGATACTGTGTTGCTGTGTTCGCTCCCACTACTAAATCCTGTGGCAGAGGATTGTTCAAATAACACTAAATCCTGTGGAAGAGGATTGTTCAACTATTATTCTCATCAAGTCTGTGGCAGAGACTTTTGTCCGTGCATCATTCCGGCTGCTAGGTCAGTGAGAGAGGCCTATCCGGGTGAGCAAGATCCGTTGACTGAAGTGTACTTGTCTCCGGGATCTCAAGTTCCTCAGTGATCTGCACCAGGTATCTGAACTTTCCCCTAACCCTCCACCCCTCTACTGCTCAAGTTGTTTAATAAAAAGCATTGGAAAAAGAACTAAGTGACTGGTGCATACATCCGTGGGCGCAAGGCCCAGTATAGACTCTAAGTTTTTTTGACCTGGTGAACTGTGGGTAGGGGTGACAGCAAATGACCCAAAATAATAACCAGCAGCTCCCACGGGGGTAGTGCTACACACACAAGCAGGTTGCCATATTGCATTGAATTATACAAAAATTACAGTGCTGCAAACTGAAAAGGAAAGATCATTTATAATAACATTCAATTACAATATGGCTTGTGTCACTGTTATATATGCTATATATCTTTTTTTTTATTTGCTATATTTTTTCCTTGTCAAAGTATTTTATTGGACATATATATTAGTCACATACAGATCATATGTAATACATGTTGTTGATATTTGTCCAATCATTACAAATATAGAAAAATAACAAATAATAGGGTCTACAGAATATATCCTAATCTAAATTATAAAGACTTAAATGAGATAGAAAGTAAATAAATCCTTGTACTAATATATTCAAGACTGTAGTTGAAAGAAATATTTAACATATTAATTATAAATTGATCTGTATCTTCGAAAAAAGTAATGTAGAGTAATACTTTGTTGTAGCTTCAATAAGGTGTGTTATGAAGTAAGAATAATAGAGAAAAGAAAAGAGAAAAAGTAGTAAAGATATCAAAATAAAATAGGGTAAAATAAAATTAGATAGATAATATAAAATAAAATAGATGGGATAGAATAGTAGGAAACCAGAGGGGGGGGGGGTGTAGGAGTCCACCTGAATGGCATGAATTAATCGGTCCGCGGCTTGAGGGTTTAAGTAAAACACAGTGTTCACTATATTGAGCAGGGTAGCTCCCAAGCTTCAGAAATTTGGTTTAGTAGTTAGTTTAACCGATTGAGTCCTCCGGCTACCATGGCATGAGAATCGAGTTGTCACTAATAGAAGGTAGGTGAAATCTAATCCAAGGATCCCAGATCTTTTCAAAGATTGGAATTTGATTTCTTTCTATAGCTAACATTTTGGCGTGAGACATAAAGTCATTTACTCTATTTATGGTCTCGGATATCTCCAATTTAGGGGTCCTCCATGCCTTTGCTATTGTTTGCTTTGCTGCTGTAAGAAATTGAATGAGGAGTTTGAATTGTTTATGTGTAATGAGATCAGGTTTTAGATTGAGCAAGGCTGTGGCTGGGTCTGGTTGCACAATGAAACCAATTATCTTGGAGGTAGTTTCAAATATCCGTTCCCAAAATAATTGCACCAACGGGCAGGACCACCAAATGTGTAAGTGGGTGCCCGGATCTGGGCAGCCCCAAAAGCATAGGCCTGTTTGGTTTAGTGTGAATTTGGCCAATATGGAGGGAACGAGGTACCAACGAGACAAAACGTTGTAATTGGTTTCAACCGCCAGGATATTTGGTGAAGAAGATTTTGTTACAGACCATATTTTGGACCAATCATTCATATTGAATGTTCTCTTCAGGTCCTCCTCCCATTTACGTGCATAAGGTGGTTTATCTAAACCGGGATAAGTGGAAATGTGGGAGTATATAGAAGATATAATGCCTCTTAAGTGAGGATCTTTCATGCATGTAGATTCAAAAATCGTAGCTTGGGTTAAGGAGACATCTGTATTTAGCAAAGGTGCGTAAAAGTTTTTAATTTGGAGGTATCTGAAAAGTTCAGAGTTCGGTAGGTTGTAGGTGTCACAGAGTATAGGAAATGTATGGAAGGATGAAGGAGAAGTTAAGTTACTAAGCCGAGTAATATTTAATGAATTCCAGACCTTAAATGATTTAGGAGAGACCCATGCTGGGTAGAAAGCAGGGTTTTTCAGGAATGACAAGAGAGGATTGTGAGAAGATTGTAACTGATGTTTAACTCTAAGTTTGTCCCATATAGATAAAAAGTATTTAGTAATGGGGTTACGTAGGATTTTCCGTTCCTTAGGTAGTAGCCATAATAGATTGGAAATAGAAAGAGGGTCACATTCTGCCGCTTCTATCATTACCCATAGGGGTATTTCATATGTAGCATGATATTTAGTGAGGCTAGCAATGTGTGCGGCTCTATAATAGTTAGTGAAGTTCGGAAAGCTAAAGCCTCCTTTGAGTTTTGGTAAGTGTAGTGTATGAAGCGATACACAGGGTTTTTTGGAGCCCCAGACAAATGTTGATGTTCGTCTTTGGAGAATTCTAAGATAATAAGGTGGGATAGGGATCGGTAAGACTCTAAATAAGTACAGTAGTTTTGGAAGGATTGTCATTTTGATTGCATTCATTTTACCTATCCATGAAATTGGGAGATGTGACCATTGTTGTAAAAGTGTTGTTATTTGTTTGAGGAGTGGGGGATAGTTTGCTGTAAAAAGATCTGAATATGAGGCTGTCAGGTGAATCCCTAAATAGGGGATTGACCTCTCAGTCCATATGAAAGGAAGTGCATTTTTGGCCGAGTCGGATTCCACTTTGGAGAGGGATATATCTAAGGCTTTGGATTTTTTGAGATTTATTGTAAGCCCCGAAATCATTGCAAATTTGTCTAAAATAAGCAGTAGGTTGGGACCAGAAACTTGTGGGGATGATAGAAATAGGAGTATGTCATCCGCAAATAGACATAATTTATGATGGTATCCAGCAGTTTCTATGCCCGTAATTGTTGGGTCTGTGCGGATTCTTTGGGCTAGGGGTTCTATTAGGAGGGCGAATAGAAGGGGGGAAAGTGGGCAGCCCTGGCGTGTTCCTCTTTCTATATTAAATGAATTAGATTTGCATCCTGCATATTTAATAAATGCGATTGGTCTGTTGTAAAGCGCTGCGATCCATGTTAGGAAGTGAGGGCCAAAGCCCCATCTTTGCAATGTGTAGTGGAGGTAAGGCCACAATATGGAGTCGAAAGCTTTTTTTATATCAAGGGATAGAAAACAGGAGGGTATACGACGGTTTTTAGCTATGTGAGCTAGCAATACAGCCCGGCGGACATTCGCCTGGCGCTTTGGCATGAATCCTACTTGATCCTTGTGGATAAGCTTACCTATTATGCTATTTAGTCTTTTGGCTAATATTTTGGCTAGAAGTTTAATGTCTAAGTTCAGAAGGGAAATAGGGCGAAAATTTGTACATAAGGTATCATCAGTAAGAGGTTTAGGAATCATGCAAATAATGGCGGTTAAAGTTTCTTGTCTAAAAGATTTCCCTTCTAATAATACATTGAAAGCTTCCGCTAAGATTGGTGATATTATGTCTGCGTAGGTTCTGTAATATAAGGTTGAGTAGCCATCTGGGCCTGGCCTCTTATTAATTTTAAGATCTTTGATGGCTTCAACGACATCATTAGATGTAATATTATCTTCCAATAACTTCTTTTGGTCAAGGGAAAGTTCTGGTAGATTTATATCGGAGAAGAATGCATCTGCTGTTTCTGGGTTGAAGTTATTAGATGAAGTATATAATAAGGTCAGATGTGAATGAAATTTCTGAACTATTATGTTGGGATTGCAAGTGTAGACATCTTTTGCCAGTTTTAGGCGAATTGGTTTGAAGGGTTTGTTCAGAGAATTGAGTGTATGTGCAAGGTAGGTACCCGATTTATTGGCTTTCATAAAATAGTTGTGTCTTGAACGTTTATAGGATTTTTCCACTGCTTCAGTAAGAAATAGATCGTATGCAACTCGAGTCTTGTCTAATCGGGATTTTGTTAATGTTGATGGATTGTCTTGATGGGCTATAAAGGCTGTATTAAATTCCCCTTCCAGTTTACGAGCCAGTGTCTTCCATTCACGTTTAAATATGGCTGATTGTTTCTGAATTGTGTTACGTATAACTGGTTTATGGGCTTCCCAAAGAGTTAGTGTGCTAATTTATGGGCTAGAATTGAGGGTTATATATTCTTTAATGGCTTGTTCAATGGTTTGGCGATGAGATGGGTGTTTGAGTAGGATATCTGGGAGATTCCAAGTAGGGTCGTGGCCTTTGGGTAATGTTGATTTAATGGAAGTAAGTACTGCATTATGGTCGGACCATGGGATAGGGACTATATCTGCTGCTATGATTTCAGGGAGCATACCTATGGTCAGGAATATGTGGTCAATCCTTGAAAATGTTTTATGTGGGTGGGAGTAGTAGGTATATTTCCGTTTAGTTGGATTAACTTCCCTCCATGAATCAACCAAGTTATATTTGGATAGAATTAGTGAAAAAGATTTTTTAGATGTAATTTGGGATGGTGTGTATGGGGATTTATCCAGAAATAGGAGGAGGACCTCGTTAGAATCACCACACAGCATAACTGTTCCTATCTTATCATCATTCACAACTTGTAGTAAATGTGACATAAATGGATTAGGTTGTTTATTTGGTGCACAGTAGGAAACTACTGTTATTGCCTGGTCAACAATGTGGCCCGTAAGAATTAGATAACATCCTTCAGGATCTTTTATTTGAGATTGAAGTGTAAATGGGGTAGAGCGATGAAAGGCTATGAGAGTACCCCGTTGCTTGGAGGCAGCCGAGGCCGTATATGTTTGCGGATAGAAATTGGAAATAAATTTTGGTGTGGAGGTATTCGTGAAGTGGGTTTCTTGTAAGCAAACTATGTGAGCCTTTTTGGCATGAAATATACGGAATGCCTTGGTTCGTTTCTGGGGGATGTTTAGTCCCTGAACATTCAGGGACAGAATGTTTAATGGTGCCATGGCAGTCGGATGGACAAAGGGGACTTACCCGTTACCAGGTTATTCAGGTCATTCGATGCCATCCAAGTGAACTCGAAGAGGGGGAGAAAAGGAGGATTGAAGATGAGTACTATAATCGGGCTGCTCAAGTCAGTTGATACAATCCAGGTGGACTTGAAGGAAGAGGAGAGAAAAGGAATAGAGGTGAGTACTGAAGTGAGGAAAATAAATAAAACAGAAATGGTTAGAGAAAATAATAAGAAATTCAACAGAAAAACACATTCAAACATCCCGTGAGTGGGGACAAAAATCACCCTCAGGGGAAAGGGTGCTTCCGTCAGACTTCCACATATTATGTGGCTGAATGAGGGAGGCAAAATAGGGCACACGGATCTCCCATTCGTGGGAGGAGAGCCTTCTAATGAAAGCTTCTTATTAATGTACCTAACTGTAAACCACACGACTTATAATGAAAACTATTAAAGTTAACTATAATTAGTTAAAAAGGGGGAAACAGGGAAAATGGGAAATAAGAGAATGGCATCTGACTACCCCAGGGTTTCCTGGTATGGAAGTAAGATGTGCTAAGGGAGTGATTAAGGGATTTGGGGGGTGAAAACTGGATCAGTTAACAATAAGGGTATAACAGAAGGATCTACCAGGAAAGGTAGAGTGAGGAATTCCTAAAATTACAGTGCCAAAACTACCATAAAACTTCCTAATGATAGGCTAGCGGTCAGAAAAGTCATAAAAATTAAAACGAATGGGACCTTTGGTCATAATACTTCTTATGAATGCCAAAAGACCTTACAGTTATGACCATTACTTGGGACAAAAATTATCCAGGATATATAAAATATATATATATATATATATATATATATATATATATATACACACACACACACACATATACACACACACACACACACACACACACACATATACATAAAAAAATATATAATAAAAAAACACACTATGCATGCAATGGGTTAAGCAAATAACTTAAAACTATGATTATAATTTGTAAATGCAGTCTTGGTGAGTCAACTGAAACAGAGAAAATTGAAAGTAAAGGTTGAGCATGCAAATCTGGAGGACAAAAAGGGAAACAGGATGTAGCGTCTTGAATTGGAGAACTAAAAGGGATAAGGTGAAGCCCTGAGATTCTTTAGAAAGACTAGAAAGGGTGAAAAAAGAGTCAATTTCACAGTTATAGGAGCATCCTTCAGTCCATAGAATAATTTCGTTCCTGAGGAGGTGATGTGTAGCGACCTCTCTTGTGAGTTGAATGGGTACCATTTTTCAGGTTGGGATGGGAAGGGTTTCCTGTGGATGAAAGATGTTGATCTCCTGCGGGTTGGGGTATTTTGTGGGACTGGTTCCATGAGATTCAGGTCTAAGAGGGTTTGCTGGAGTTCATCAAAGGATCTACAGGTGTATTTCTTCCCTTTGTAGGCAAAGCGTAGGGAAAATGGGAACCCCCACTGATAGATGATGTTGTGGCGCTGTAATTCCAGGAGAAGGGGCTTCATTGCTCGCCTTTTTGCAATCGTTATCTGGGACAAGTCAGCAAATAATTGAAAGTCATTGCCATGGAAATTCAGCTGCTTTTTGTCCCTGGCAGACGCTAGGAGCTGTTCCTTTGTGCGATAAAAATGTAATTTTACTATTATATCGCGTGGGGGGCCATCAGCCTTTTTTACAGCCAGGGCTCGGTGGATCCTGTCAAATTCTAACCTCTCAGTAGGAATGGCTGGTTGCAATTCCTGGAACAAAGCAGTTATGGTGGATTGTAGGTCTGTGATAGTTTCAGGAATTCCCCTGATACGTAGGTTAGACCAGTGTTTCTCAACTCCAGTCCTCAAGGCGCCCCAACAGGTCATGTTTTCAGGCTTTCCATTACTTTGCACGGGTGATTTGATGAATTTCACTGCCTTGGTAATTACCACAGCTGTTTCATCTGAGGGAAATCCTGAAAACATGACCTGTTGGGGCGCCTTGAGGACTGGAGTTGAGAAACACTGGGTTAGACCTCCTGGCCATATTCTCATGGTCTTCAAGTTTGGTTTGCAGCAATAAGTTTTCCTCTTTGAGGTTCTCTATTTCCATAGAGTGTTCAAGAGAGATGTTTTCCAAATCATCTACTTTAAGTTCTAGTGTTGCTGTGCGCTTACCAAGTTCTCTTATTTCTCTGGTGAGATTAGCTGTAATTTGATCTGATGTTTGTTTTAAGGCTTTGTTCAACATGTGTTCAAATTGCTTTAATACAGCTGGAGTTACATGAGAAATCTGTATGGGGTCTTGTGAGGTAAATAGTTCACTGTCAGAATCAGCTGGGGAGTGAGGTTGTGTCAGGCTTTGTCTGTGAGAGCGCATAGAGGCTGTGCATGAAGAAGGGGGAGGTGCCATTTTAGCTGCAGTTTTCCCCTTCATGAGGGGATTCTTTAACTTCGCACGGCCGCCTCCCAAAGCCATAGTTTCCCCCACAAATTGACCAGAATAGTCCCGGGTACTAGCTTAACCCCGTGGGTATGTCCAAATACTTGCAGGTTATGTGGAAATATTGGCTCTCCTCCCGAACGGTGTGGAGCTCTAACTCTGCATGACTGCACTGCTAGACTCCACGCATGCACCTCCTGCTATATTTTTTCCAACAAAAGTTGAGTTGCCTTTCCTGCTCACTAGATGATTTTACAGCTGCTGTTTTTGGATTCAGGCATTATTTTCTGCAGCCAGTAAACTCCCCAGCATGTTATCCTATGTGTCCATGCACACGTAGGCTTTTATCAGCGTTTTTTGGCAGGGGTGTTTTCTGGCTGGAAAAAAAAACCCAGAACTAGGGATGAGCTTCGTGTTCGAGTCGAACATACGTTCGACTCGAACATCGGCTGTTCGATCGTTCGACGAAGATCGAACGATTTGGGCCGTTCGCACCAAATTCGAGTGACGCGAACGGCCCACAATGCACTATGCCATCGCAGTGTCATCCAGGCGCTGTGATTGGCCAAGCATGCACTGTGACCCCGCATGCTTGGCCAATCACAGCGCCGGCAGCGAGGAGAGCAATGATTGGCCACAGGCAGGATGCCTGTGGCCAATTATTGCTGAGGGGGTTTAGTACACGCCCCACACTATAAAAGGCCGCCAGCGCGGCGGCCTTGTGTAGTGTGTTCCGGAGCAGGGAAAGAGAAGCATAGGCAGGGACAGTGTCATTTTTTTCCTTTACTAATTCTGGATTCCTTGTGTTTAGGGACAGAGAAGGATAGGTAGGGAGAGTGTCAGTGTGTCATTCTGTGCTAAACCTTGTTTGTAGGGACAGAGAAGGACAGTGAGGGAAAGTGTCAGTGTGCTATTCTGTGCTAAACCTTGTTTGTAGGGACAAAGAAGGACAGTGAGGGAAAGTGTCAGTGTGCTATTCTGTGCTAATCCTTGTTTGTAGGGACAGAGAAGGACAGTGAGGGAAACTGTCAGTGTGCTATTCTGTTCTAAACCAATCTTGCTGAACCGTATTTGAAATCCTTGAGTTTAGGGAAAGAGAAGGACACTCGTGGAAACTATCAGTGTGCTATTCTGTGCTAAATCTTGTTTGTAGGGACAGAGAAGGACAGTGAGGGAAACTATCAGTGTGCTATTCTGTGCTAAACCAATCTTGCTGAACCATATTTGAAATCCTTGAGTTTAGGGACAGAGAAGGACAGTGAGGGAAAGTGTCAGTGTGCTATTCTGTGCTAATCCTTGTTTGTAGGGACAGAGAAGGACAGTGAGGGAAAGTGTCAGTGTGCTATTCTGTCCTAAACCAATCTTGCTAAACCATATTTGAAATCCTTGAGTTTAGGGACAGAGAAGGACACTCGGGGAAACTGTCAGTGTGCTATTCTGTTCTAAACCAATCTTGCTGAACCATATTTGAAATCCTTGAGTTTAGGGACAGAGAAGGACACTCGGGGAAACTATCAGTGTGCTATTCTGTGCTAAAACCTTGTTTGTAGGGACAGAGAAGGACAGTGAGGGAAACTGTCAGTGTGCTATTCTGTGCTAAACCAATCTTGCTGAAGCATATTGCAAATCCTTGTGTTTAGGGACAGAGAAGGATAGGCAGGGGACAGTGTCAGTGTCATTGTTGCTAAGCCTCCTGCACAGTATACACCTGAAGGTAGCCCTTATTGCTGTTTTTCCCATCTCCCTGCAGGCCATCCATTAAAATGTCTGGAAGGCAAACAAGGAGAGGCAGACAGTCAGGAGGCAAAAAAAGAGGGCAAGCAGGCTCTGTGTCTGGGGGCAACAGTGCTGGTCGTGGACGCGGTGCATTGTCATCAGCACATGGCCATGGGACACGCTTGTCCTTCTTTTTGGCAGCTGGACATGTTGAGCCACATCATGCCGAAGACTTGGTAGAGTGGATGACCAAGCCCACCTCATCCTCCTCATCCTCTCTCACCCAGGCTCAGGGTACTGGCAAAGCAGCTGCCAAAGCGTCCTCTTCTCTGGTATCAATGTCATCATTAGTCACTTCTTCCCTAGACCCACCATGTCCTCCTCCTGAGGAGTCCCCCGAACTGTTTGAGCACAGTGTTGGGTACATGCTCCAGGAGGATGCCCAGCGTTTCGAAGGATCTGATGATGATACCCAGCTAGAGGAAGGCAGTAGCGTGAGAGCAGAGAGAGGGGATGCTCAAGAAGGACACCAATATGGCAGTCATGCTCCAGCAGCTGCAGCATACTGCCAGATTGGCTCCAGTGATGAGGAGGGAGGGGATGATGAGGTCACTGACTCCACGTGGGTGCCTAATAGGAGAGAGGAGGAGGATGAGGAGGAGGCACATCTCCAACGAGGCAGGATGCCCTTGGGTGGCCAGCGTATGGGCAGCACACTGACGGAATCACACCGCAGAGCTCCGCCTGTGCAGGGCGCTGCCTCTGCCCGTCATTCAAAAAGTTCTTTGGTGTGGGCCTTTTTTGAGGCGAGTGCATCAGATCGCACAGCTGCTGTTTGCAACATATGTCTCAAGCGTATATCGCGTGGCCAAAACATCAGCCGCTTGGGCACCACATGCTTGATCAGACATATGTTGACCTGCCATGCAGCTTAAAGACCCACACCAAAGAACAAAGCGGACCTCTCCTTGCACCGCATCAGCTGGGATCTCCAACCCCACTATACCTTCAGTCCTCTCTGAAACCTGCACTGAGAGGAATGAAGGTGTAGAATTAGGTGTGTCACAGCCAAGTACTTGCGGCCACTCTGCTAGCAGTACACCGACGTCCGATTCTAGCAGGCAAATTTCCCTGCCCCAGCTGCTGGACCGTCGAAAGAAGTTCACTCCCAGCCATCCACATGCCCAGCGGTTGAATGCTAGCTTGGCTAAATTGCTAGCACTTCAACTGCTGCCTTTTCAGTTGGTAGACTCGGCCCCCTTCCGTGAGTTTGTGCAATGTGCGGTTCCTCAGTGGCAGGTTCCCAAACGCCACTTTTTCTCATGGTAGGCGATTCCGGCTCTCTACAGGCATGTGGAAGGCAATGTCTTGGCCTCGCTGGACAGGACGGTCAGCGGTAAGGTGCATATTACCGCTGACTCATGGTCCAGCAGGCATGGACAGGGACGTTACCTTTCTTTCACGGCCCATTGGGTCACTCTTTTGGCAGCTGGGAAGGATGCAGGACAAGGTGCAGTAGTGTTGGAGGTTGTTCCACCGCCACGCCTCCAAAATGCTACTACTGGTTGTGACACACCTCTCTCCTCCACCCCCTCCTCTTCTTCTTCCTCCATGGCCTCTTCCTGTGGTTTGTCCTCGGAACCAGCGGTGCTCCGTAGGCGTTCAAGGGGCTACGCAAGTACGCAGGCAAAAAGATGCCATGCCGTGCTTGTGCTGGTGTGTTTGGGGGACAGGAGCCACACTGGGGCAGAGGTCCTGTCTGCTCTGCAGGGGCAGGCCGAGAGGTGGTTGACGCCACGCCAGCTTAAGCCAGGAATGGTGGTTTGCGACAATGGCACCAACCTCCTCTCCGCCCTCCGACAGGGACAACTGACCCACGTGCCCTGTATGGCTCACGTCCTTAACCTGGTGGTGCAGCGGTTCTTGGGCAGGTACCCGGGCTTACAGGATGTCCTGAGGCAGGCCAGGAAAGTCTGTGTGCATTTCCGCAGATCTTATAATGCCAGTGCTCGCCTGGCTGAGCTGCAAAAGGAGTTGAACCTGCCCAAGAACCACCTTATATGTGACATGCCCACCAGGTGGAACTCAATGTTGGCCATGCTGCAGCGGCTGCACACGCAGCAGAGGGCCATCAATGAGTACCTGTGCGACTACGGCACCAGGACAGGGTCAGGGGAGCTCGGGTTTTTTTCACCACGCCAGTGGGGCATGATCAGGGATGCATGCACTGTCCTGGCACCATTTGAGGAGGCCACGAGGATGGTGAGCAGTGACAGTGCATGCATCAGTGACACTGTACCTCTTGTCCACCTGTTGGAGCACACGCTGCGTGGAATAATGGACAGGGCACTTGAGGCAGAACAGAGGCAGGAAGAGGAGGACTTCCTTGCCTCTCAAGGCCCCCTTTACCCAGACAGTGTTCCTTCTGTCCCACCCATCGCACAGGAAGAGGAGGAGGAGGATTGTGTCAGCATGGAGGTGGAGGCTGGCACTCAGCATCATCAGCAGCAGTCTTTTAGGGATGATTTACAGTCCCAAGAAACCAGTGGACTTTTACGTGGCTGGGAGGAGGTGGCTGCGGATCATGTCGTCCTTAGTGACCCAGAGGACTCCGGACTGAATGCCTCAGCTAACCTACGCTGCATGGCCTCCCTGATCCTGCAAAGTCTGCGGAAGGATCCTTGTATTCTTCGGATCAAGAAGAGGGACCATTACTGGCTGGCCACTCTCCTTGATCCACGGTACAAGGGTAAGGTTGCGGACCTTATGTTACCGTCGCAGAGGGAGCAGAGGATGAGACAACTCCGGGAGGCCTTGCAGAAAGGTCTGTGCAACGCGTTCCCAGAGACTGGGAGATTACAAACTCCTGGTCCTGGACAACGAGTTGCTGAGGCTTCGGGCAGTCAAAGAAGGAGCGGTGGGGAAGGTGGCCGTCTGACCGATGCGTTCAGACAATTCTTTAGTCCACAGCCCCAAAGTATGATCGGTTCCAGCAACCATCGCCAGTGTCTGATATACATGGTGCAGGAATACCTAGGGGCAAGGTCAGACTTGGACACCTTCCCCACCGAAAATACTCTGGCTTACTGGGTCTTGAGGATGGATCACTGGCCAGAGCTTGCACAGTATGCAATTGAGCTACTGGCCTGTCCTGCATCCAGCGTTCTTTCAGAACGCACATTCAGTGCTGCTGGAGGATTTGTCACGGATCACAGGGTGCGCCTGTCCACCGACTCGGTTGATCGACTGACTTTCATCAAGATGAACCAGTCTTGGATCACCACCAGCTACCACACACCTGATGCTGATATAACAGACTAATTGATTTTAAAATGTCACATCCCTTCAAGACTGATGCTGAGTGCCTGTGCTGTTATGTTGACTGGCTATCCTCCTCCTCCTCCTCAATGATCCGATTAATGATGATAGCTTGGAAGATCATTTTGGTTTATGGGTGCCGCCACCAGTGGCTAAGGCCCAATTTTTCAGCCCCTGTTTAACAGGGGCGTGTAATTACAATTTTTGATGCAATACTTTGCAACAGGCCTCATTGCTGTGCTCCAAGTACAGTATCTGTGAGGGGTTGCAGTGTTGTGCCACCAGTGCCTAAGGCCCAATTTTTCAGCCCCTGTTCAACAGGGGCATGCAATTATAATTATTGATCTAATAATTCACAGCAGGGCCCATTGCTGCGCCCACCAAGAGTAACTGTCAGGCCTTACAGTGTTGTGTCAACACCACCACCACCACCACCACCAAAGGCCCAATTGTTCTGCCCCTGTTCAACAGGGGCATGCAATTATAATTATTGATCTAATAATTCACAGCAGGGCCCATTGCTACGCCCACCAAGAGTAACTGTCAGGCCTTACAGTGTTGTGTCAACACCACCACCACCACCACCACCACCAAAGGCCCAATTTTTCAGCCCCTGTTCAACAGGGGCATGCAATTATAATTATTGATCTAATAATTCACAGCAGGGCCCATTGCTGCACCCACCAAGAGTAACTGTCAGGGCTTACAGTGTTGTGGCACCAGCACCACCATCAAAGGCCCAATTTTTACTACCACTGTTCAACAATTATATGTTATTACAATTCCTGATATAATAGTTGACAGCAGGGCGTTCCAGCACCCACCAAGAGTAACTGTGAGTGCTTACAGTGTTGTGCCAACACCAACACCTAAGGGGCCAATTTCTGCAGAGTATATACGGCAGGTCCCTACTTTCAAACATCCAACTTACAAACGACTACTACTTGCAAACGGAAGAAGACAACAGGAAGTGAGAGGAAATCTACCCCTTGGAAGGAAAATTCTCTCCTGTAAGAATTAATATGGGAGAAAGGTGTCTCCTCTCTACTGATGCTTTATCACCAATCCTTGTTTCAATAAAAACACCACATTTCAAAAACAGTTGTCATTGGGACGCAAAGTGAGGTGAAATGTTCTGAACAGGGGCACAGACAGCAAAACAAATGTTACAGGGGTGATAACCCTTCCCTATGTTTTCCAAAAAGCTTAAAAATATATTTTTTGGCTGGAGCTACACTTAAACAATGTACCTGTTCAAAGTTACAAACAGATTCTACATAAGAACAAACCTACAGTCCCTGTCTTGTATGCACCGCCTGTATACGGCTGTTCAGAGTATATAGGGCCTTTTTTATTTTGTGTGCGGGGTTCCCCTTAATATCCATACAAGACCCAAAGGGGCTGGTAATGGGCTGGGGTGGGGGGGGGGGGGTGATGGGGTAGCTATGCCAATTTTCTTAAAGATTTTCATCCATATTACCGGGACCAGACATTACATTAAAGCCGCAAGCAGTTTTAAATGGCTTTTTTTTCCTTTAGAAATGTAATTTTGTGCAGGGACAGTTCTAAACACGGGAAACACGTGGCACTTCACAGGCATACTTTAGATACCCCCCAGGTACAATATTTAAAGGAATATTTGACTTTTTTTTTCACTTTATGCATCATTAAAATGACTGCTCCCGAAAAACGGCCGTTTTTAAAAGTTATTTTTGCATTGATACATGTCCCCTGGTGCAGAACCCGGGTTCCCAAACTCTGTTTAGGACAATAACATGGATAATAGTCGTTATAATTAGCACTTTAGAATTCAAACGTTCGCATCCATTGTATTTAATAGGGTTCTAATGTTCGTGCGAACTTTCGGTCCGTTCGCGGGTTCTGGTGCGAACCGAACCCGGGGGTGTTCGGCTCATCACTACCCAGAACTAGTGGGTTTGAAGAGGAGTTTTTCAGCTGTAAAAACGCTCTAACTCTGAAAAACGCTCAAAAACTTGGCTATTTGCCGCCTTTGAGCATTTTTGAGCAGTAATCTTTTGTGGGAGTATAGTTTTGCTAAAATATGCTAAAAAAAACACTGAGAAGCACGGCAAAACTCAAGTTTTTTAATGCAGCATTCTACAGTTAAAGCTACTGGCATTTTATAACGCCCAGTGCATTGGTGTCCGCTGAACTTTTTTCGGGGGGGGCATCATTTTAAGGTCATCCATGCTCGGTCCCTTTTTGACAATGTCATGAAGAGGAGGGGCTTAGTCATTATGACATAAAGCGCAGGCATGCAAAGGTTTGAGAAACCTGATGCAAAAGCTTAATAGAAGGATCAATCTGCCATTGTCTGATTAGCAATTTTTATATTTTTTTAAACCCCCCCCTCACCCCTCTAGCGGCCGAATAGCGCCACTAAAACGATGATAAAGCGCCACTAAAACTAGTGGCGCTTTACCGATAACACAGCCAGCTGGCAGTGTGAAATAGCTCTTGAGGATAATTCTGCTTCACTCTATGTCCATGTAAATATAGCCTAGAGAATGTACATCTTTCTATATTGCAATGTATTGCAATACATCTGTTGTGGCCATATTTTGATCTTGATGAAAACAGCCTATACTGTATGTATAGGTTGTTTTCATCAAGATCAAAATATGGCCTCCCAAAACACAGATGTATTGCAATACATTGCAATACAAAAAGATGTACACAGTGGTGTCGTGGCACTGGCACTGCTGTTACCTGTAGTTCTTCAGCGATAGGGCAGGCACTGACAGCGTATTCAGTCACTTGGCTCGGCCACTGCACGCCACGCACCTGTGGGAGGAGCAGGCGCCGCGCCGGCCGGATCGGCATAGGCACATTTACACAGGCAGAGGCAGGCTGAGGCAGCAGCCAATCACGGAACAGCCGGGTCAGGGTCACGGTGATGTTAAGCCAATCCGCTGCTCGGGCCGGGGGGTGAGGAGGGAGGGACGGATAGTCGGAAAAGACTGAGAGCAGCCCCAGCCCCCAGGCCATCAGCAGTCTGCAGACTTAGAAAAAAAAGTCCACGGCTGCCGCGGAGGCCATTGCAACACAGGGGGGCAAGTGTGTGTCTTCACTCTGACTTCCAGGGGGGGAAATTGACCCCCCTTGCCCTATGGAGAGGACGCCCATGCCCAGTGTGCATGAGACCTTAAATTCACTTATGGCTCTATTAAGAAATGTTACTCTTTCGTTCATGGGCCGACACAGCTTCTCTATTGACAAAGTGGGTATTATCCGTTAATCAGGAGTGACTAGGCAGAAAACTTGTAAAAAGGGTTGCATCACACCTTCTACAGCACCGCCCAGGGGGTGGACCCTCCGGGCACAATCCCTCCCCCCGCACCCCGCAGATCAGTTTTTTTCTGTCTAGCAAGGAGTGGGACATGGCTCCCTTCAGGCCCATTGGTCCGGGGAAAAATATATTTTGCTACATTTTGTGTTTCCTGCGAACTTCGATCAACTGCCGACTGGGTGACAGGCTGGATCCTCGATCCTTGTAGTCTCCCCAGTTTCGGCCATCGAGCGTGTGCCGACCCTAGCTATGCGCTGGGTTTTCCACGACATGCCCGACACTCCACGGGTGGCCGGTGAGCCTACGCTCCAGGGCCTGCATCGGACTGCTCAGCTTCGGCTGACCATACGGCCGAGTCGCAGCAGCCTGGCCGGTGAGCTTACGCTCCAAGGCTTGCATCGGACCGCTCAGCTTCGGCTGACCTTACGGCCGAGTCGCAGCAGCCTGTCCAGTGAGCATCGCGCTCCAGGGCATACATATGATCGTCCCCTAGGGTCCAATTACAGCATGCCTGGCCAACAGTCACCTTCCGTGCGCGGACGATGATCTGTTTGGAATGTCTTCCAGCATGATACATGCAGGATAGATAAGTAAACTCCCCTGCCTCGGCTGGGTGATTTGGCTGGACATTCCTGGAAAGACCAAGTAAGTGGTTGTGGCCCCTTTCTTCCCTCTCTCCCTGCCTTTCCCTCCTCCCTGGGCTTCTAGCTAAGGTTGCTGGGTGCTGGTGGTCACCTAAGGGGTTCCACTGGAGCGGGGCTAACTAACATTTAAAAGAGAATGTAATTCTGCTTACCTGTACGTGCTTCCCCCTCCATGCTGTCGGCGGCCATTTTGCGGTGGTACATGCCTGTTTCGGCCTCTAGTGACTACCCAGCGGCCATTTTCCTGTAGTTTCGGCCTATAGTTATATATCGCCATTTTCTTGTACTTCACACCCACTTGGCCTCTATCGACTGATCGGCGGCCATATTTCTTATGACTCACGCTGTATGTACATACCGCCGTTCGGCGGCCATCTTTTTGTGGACTACGGCTGCTTTTGGCCTCTATCTTCGGGTCGGCGGCCATTTTCTTAGAGCCCACATTATCTTCCATACAGCCGTTTGGCGGCCATTTTGCGAGAGTCTCTGACCTCTAGGGTGCATTACACTGGCGCGAAAAATTCACACAGGAAGCGCTGATAAAAGAAGCAGACTGACACAGCAGCGGTGGGATAGCATCACAGGCGCAGCACACGGCAGCATAGCGGTACCGATCCAAGGGTGGTGAGTCCTCTGGGTGACCCAGCATCTCTGCAGCACAGGAGGGTGGCCTATTGGTATCTTGCCTGGAGCCCTGTGGGTGTCAGCACGTGGTCAGCATGGCATCTGAGCCAGATGTTTTCTCCCCTGAAACACCAGATTTAGCAGCTGGTGCCCCTGAGGTGTCTATGGACGCTATGTCGGCAATCCTAGAGGCTTTTGCTGCCAGGGTGGAAGCAGCACACGGGAATACAGAGGGTAATAAATGCCCCGTCCCCTGCAATCTTCTGGGGATAATTCTGATGCAGAACCAGGTCCAGCTACGGCTCATGGCCCAGATTCTGACGCATCAGAGACTGCAGACCGTGACCGATCTGACAGTGAGGATGACTCCAAGTCCAGGTCAGTACGCGAGAAGGCTTTGGTATCTGACCTTATTACTGCAGTGCGGGATACGCTAAAATTGGAAAATACTGCAGAAGCAGCAGAGACACTGGTCCCCTTTTTGGGTTCCCTAAAGCCAGCCCGCACTGCTAAGGTGTTCCTTGTATGTCTTATATTAATAAGCTCTTGTACAAGGAGTGGGAAAACCCACTGAGGTTTTTTTCCTTTTTCAGACCTAAAAATTTTTTTTTATTTTTTATTTTTGGGCGGTCCGGTACCCCTTGAGGAGAGTTCCTGAAAAGATGGACCTCTCCCCCGATCGTGGACCCCCCTGTGTCCAAACTTAACAAGTTACCACAATTCCAGTGGAGGGGGCTCCTGTCTTCAGGGACACTCGCTACCTATTCACAGTGGGGGGCTCAGAGGTAAGTCCAGCATTGACTGGGGTTTGTCTGATCTTTCAGACACTTACTGAGTAGGCAAGGTACCTACTCCAAGGGTTAAAAGCACGGGAGGCTCCTTAGTACGAGGTAGCTCTGGCCGACCAGTTGGTACAGGGCCTTGAGTCTGTCTGCAAGTCAGACATGGATACTATCCCCTTGCTGTCTTGAGCCTCAGTTTATGCGGTGGCACTACGCCACCTGATCTGACTAAGGTGCTGGTCTGCGGACCAATCTTCCAAGAAGGCCCTGTTGGATCTGCCCTTTTAGGGCGACAGACTTTTGGGGCCTCGCTGGATGACATCATTTAAGATGCCACAGGAGGTAAGAGCACATTGCTTCGGCAATCCAAATAAGGGTAAAGAGCCACGCCATAGGCTAGGGCCCTTGTTCACCGCATACAAGCGGTCCCTTCGTCTGCCTAGTGTGGCAAGTAAACAACCCCAGGCCGATAAAGCGCCTGCTGAGGGACAGAAGCGTCCCTGGGTTTGCAAGCCCAACCTGGCTTGCCTACCGAACATATATTTCCCTCTTAACCGCCAGCATCTGCCGACTTGTCGGGAAGCCCTACATGGGGCGGTACAAAACATGCTGATATGCAGGGTAAACCTTCCTGTCTTAGTACAGGAACGGGTTCTACTCAAATCTGTTCATAGTACTGGAGAGGGCTTGTCCTATCTTGGATATCAGGACCCTCAACTGCTTTGTAAGAGTACAAAGATTCTGGAAAGGAGTTGGCTCGCTCTGTTGTCGCTGCCCTCCATCCAGGGGATTTTCCGGCATCCTTGATCATCAAGGACGCATGCTGCATGTCTCCAGATGCACCAGGCATCAGAGATGTCTGTGTTGGCGGCCAGGGAAGACCACAACCAATAGTGGCTCTCCCCTTTGGCCTGGCATCAGCACCAAGGGTGTTCACCAAGGTGCTTGCCACGATGCTGGCCCTTGTAAGACAGCGTGGCATCACTATCATGGGCAACTTGGACGATCTTCTTCCGAGGGTCACTTCAAGCTTAAATTTAGAAGTGAGCGGGTCTATAACCTGTCAGAACCTCCGATACTTGGTTGGGTGCTGAACACTTAGAAGTCAGTATTGGTACCGTCCCAACTCCTAGTATATCTAGGGTTGATTCTGGACTCCTCAGAGGCATACGTTTTTTTCCCCCTATGAGAAAGTTGCAGACCCGTCAGGTTGCGGTGCGGCAGTTGACATCCCAAGGAGGGGTTGTCATGCCACCTTTGCAGGCGAGTCCTGAGCCTTATGGTAGCCTTCTTCGAGGCGGTACCATAGGCACTATTTCACACGCGAATGTTACAGAAGGTAACTCTGTCCTGAAGGGTCAAGTGCCCTTCATCCCTGGATTATCAGATCCGGGTGAGCCACCTAAACAGGGCTTCCCTAGTTTGTGGCCGACTTTACCGGCATTCTGTCTGGGAAGTTGTTCCTTCCTTTTACTGGATAGTGGTCACGGTGGACGCCTGTCTTCCCGGTTGCAGAGGAGTCTGAAGAGCTCAGTCAACCTGGGTCACTAGACTCCGGAGGAATCCCATTGCAGATCATTGGCCTGAAGGTCGGGGGATCTGGTTTTGCCTCTCCACATGGTCTCAGAGGCTACAAGGGCATCCAGTCAGAATCCAGTCGGACAAACACCACAGTTGTGGCGTATGTCAATTATCAAGGAGGAGCAAGCAACTCTGCTGCAGCATTGGAGGTCGCTCACCCCCTAAGGGGCTTCCTTACCAGAGGGGAGACACGCCAGTCGTATATCTCCTGACTTCTCGATTCAATCGGAAGGTATTGAGGTTGTAGCCAGGTCAAGTGACCCATGGGCAAACAGGACAGATGCGTTGATGGCACTGTGGAGTCCGTACCGACTAATCTATGGCTTCCTCCTCGGAAACTTCTTCCTCATCTGCTTCACAGATTGGAAACAGAGAGGATTACAATGGTCCCAATTGCTCTGAATTGGCTTTGGCGTCCTTGGTACGCCGATCTAGTGCGTCTGGTAGCAGACGCCTTTTGGCAGCTACTGCTAAGGAAGGACCTGTTGTCGCAAGGTCCAGACGCCATCCTGTTTTACAGTCACTGGCTTGAGGGCATGGCTTGAGAGCCAGGTGCTAAGAGACCGGGACCTGTCAGACTCTGTGATATCTACCACGAGGAGTGCTCAGAAGTCATCCCCTAGGAAGATTTACTGTTGCACTTGGAAGACCTACACATCCATTTGTGAGGAAATGAGGTGGCATCCGCGTACTTATTTGGTTCCAGAGTCCTGCTGTTCTCAGCAGGGAACGGGCCAAAAATTTTACTGTTAAGTACAATTAGGGGGCAGGTATCTGCCCTGGCTGTCCTTTCAACGACCCCTGGTGGCTCACTCTCTAGTGAGAACGTTTGTACAGTAAGTTCGGCAAGCGGCCCCTCCGGCCCACCCTCCACTACCTCCGTGGGGCTTGTGTAGCAGACGTCCTTTTGGCGTCTACCACTACGAGAGGACCTGCTGGTGCAGGGTCCCATATGCCATCCTGCTTTCAGGCTATGGCTTCAGCGGCATGGCCTCTAAGTGTCTCAGAAACCACTGTTTTAGAACATCAGGGAGATTCCCTTGTTGACATTTTTTTTTTTAGAAGGTGGTCCTCTTGGTGGCTGTTACGCCAGCTAAGACGGATTTCTGAGCGGGCAGCCTTGTCATGCAAGCCTCCCTATCTGATCTTCCACAAGGATAAGGTGGTGCTGCGTCCGCAGCCTTCTTTTCTTCCTAGAAGTCGTGTTCGACTTTCCATCTCAAGGAAGACATTGTACTGCCATCCTTGTGTCCTCATACGTCAAATCCTAAGGAGATGACGCTGCATTCTTGGACGTGGTCCAAACTCTGAGAGAATGCTTGTCTGGTACTGCTCCGTTCCAGAATCCAGGCTCACTGTTTATTTTTCAGTGGATGGTCCCCAGTAGGGCCCAGTGGTTTCGTCGGCCACCATTCTAGGTGGATCCGACAGATTGTGATCAGGCTTACGCCATGAAGGGTCAGGCGCCTCCATTCCGGCGCATTCAACCAGGGCAATAGTTGCCTCTTGGTGTTACGTCAGTAAGACGGTTTTCTGAGCTGGCAGCCTTGTCAGGCAGGGCTCCTTATCTGATCTTCCACAAGGATAGGTGGTGCTGCGTCCGCAGCTTTCTTCTTCCTAAGGTCTTTTGACCTTCCATCAAGGAAGACATTGTACTGCCATCCTTGTGTCCTCATTTGTCGAATCCTAAGGAAGCTACGTTGTATATTTTGGACGCTGTCCGAGCTCTGAGAGCATCAAGCGTCTGTTTTCACCAGGTGTGTAAGGCGGCAACCTGCTCGTCCGTTCACACTTTCACTAAGCTTCACAAGTTAAGGTGTGTGCATCTTCGGATGCTTCCTTTGGCCGAAATGTTTTGCAGGCGGCCGTTTAGAGTTGCAACGCTTCCTTGGAGGAGCTCTGTTTGGGGTGAAGTTTTTAATGCTGTTGCCCACCCCTCGTTTTTTTCTCTAACATTGCTCTGGGATGTCCCACTTTGTCAATAGAGAAGCTGTGTCGGTCCATGAACGAAAGAGTTAATAGGATTTTTTACTCACCGTAAAATCCTTTTCTCTGCGTTCATGGACCGACAAAGCACCCACCCCTCCTTTTAAGTTTGTACTGCTTTTGACAAATTGATCTGCGGGGTGTGGGGGGCGGTATTGTGCCTGGAGGGTCCGCCCCCTGGGCGGTGCTGTAGAAGGTGTGATGCAACACTTTTTACAAGTTTTATGCCTAGTCACTCCTGATTAACGGATAATACCCACTTTGTCAATAGAGAAGCTGTGTCGGTCCATGAACACAGAGAAAAGGATTTTACGGTGAGTAAAAGATCCTATTTTTCACCTAAAGCCTCATACACACGGTCGGACTTCAAACAAACTTTTCCGTGGATTTTTGTTTGAAGGGCGTTGGCCGTGAACTTGTATAGCATACACACGACAGGACTTTCAGCCAACAAACATGAACGTAGTGACGTAATTGACGTACTACGTGGTTTTTCTGCTCTTTTCTGCTCTTTACCGCCACCCTTTGGTCAACTTCTGCTATTGTTGGTTGATTTTACACTTGGTTCTGAGCATGCTTATTTGTACTTCGTACTAAAGACCAATGGATTTCTGTACACACGGCAGGACTTTGCACCGTTGGACTTTTGTTGCCGAAAAGTTTGTCCGTTTGCAGAGCGAACTTTTATCCGATGAAAACCGAAAAAGCTTGTCCGATGGAGCGTACACACGGTCGGATTTTTTTGAAAACCTGGGAATTTAGAAGTTTGTTGTCAAAAAGTCCGACCGTGCGTATGGGGCTTTAGAGTCACACATTTTCTAACTAATTGTAAAAACGTATGAATTCTGGGTTAATGTTTTGTAAATCTTCAAGCATCCACTGTTTTTTTTTTTGGTAAAATTATTTTTTCTAATGTTAGTTTTGAACATACCTCTTTCTAGGTTGAGGTCACACCTCTGGTTAAATAAATATATACACTGCGCTTTCCAAAGTCATACACTATACCAGTGTAAAAAGAAATGTAGCGGGGTCCCCTTTAAGACTCCCGGGACTACCTTGCCCAGAATCCTTTTCGGCATGTTTCCACCCCAAAGACTCATGGGAGGGGTTATAAAAGGAGGAGGCGAGGCTGGGCTCGGCCTCTTTGGAACACGAGACTTCAATGACTGATCCTCCTGTACGGATGTGCCGGAGTGTAAGGCCTGAAGCCTGAGGCCTTGCGCAGCACCAAAGAGCCTTCCACCCCACTGCGAGCCTGGGTGGCATCTGACTTCGCTTATCTACAGCCTTGGTTGGATCGGGGACCCGATCGCTGGAGACACTGTGTGTGAGGACACAGTCGGTGGAAGTTCCCGGACTGGGATCGCGTCCGGAGGGGTGAGCGAGCGTATGCTCAGACCATATACTGTTTATTGCTGATGTGCCTATAGACTGCGTTGGCCCACAAGTTTATGTCTGATACTTTCGCTGGAGATCCATATCAGAGCTGAACTCAGAGGTTCTTCGGTGAAGTGTTATTCTATTACAATCTTCCCACTGGATTACAAATGTTATTCTGTTATGTGCACCACCTTTAAAGAATTGCCGATGAAGAAACCATCATCCCCTATAGACTGAATTTTAGATATCTGAGCCAGGCCTGGCCAGCTAGTTAGTTCATTTAGTTACTGCGCCACAGGGCGCCTAGTTAACGGTCGCCCACGCGGCGCACCTTTACTGTTCATTAAATGCATAGTATGTTTATTGCTGCAGGGCTCTGCAACTTATTACCTGTAAACTGTTACCACTGTTTTACTTTAAGCTTATGGTAAAAAGGTTATTAGATATCCCCTTTCATCATTGCCTTGGTGTCTGAGTTTACTCATACAGTATAAGAAATATATTGCTGCCATAACTAACTGTGCCAGTAGGGGGTCGAGTACATTGCCGGGGGTTGGCGGAGCTGTCTTCAGGGCCCAAAACAAAATCTGCGGCCTTCTTAGTTGAAGGTATCGCTACACGTGGGGGCTCGTCCGGGATACTGATACAGCAATTAAACGCCAGAGGTGCCGGCATGGACCCACAAGCAATAGAAGAGTGGTGCAAAACCTCTAGGGCAGAGCCGAACAACTCGATAGTCATCAGTCTCCCAGGGGAGGAAGGGAAGACTGACATGGTAGAGGAGTTAATGAAGTTAGTGTCCCCAGATCACACACCATGGGTGATAGATATAAAGTCAGACCCAGACACTTCATATCAGTATGCACTGGTGGACTACGGAGACGGGATACCAGAGGCTTGCAAGTACAAGTGTGTAAAGACACCAGACAATAGAACCTATAGGTTGGCGCCCGCAGTAACTATAAAGAAGGAACCGTTACAGATGGGATCACCGCAGGCTACGGCCCGTACCTCACCAGAAAGAGGAGGTAGGGTGACACCCCCGGTAGCACCCGCACCTGCCACTGCTATATCACCAGAATTGATAAAGGCAATAGGGGATCTACTAATCAAATGTCAGAAGACAAACACGGTGCATGTAGAGACTAGCTACCGGAGACTGAAAACATTCTCAGGGAAGCTCCCTGTCCCTGCAGGGGAAGAAGATTTTGATACTTGGGTGGAGCAGGCATTACAAGCAGTAGAGGCATGGGAGGTGCCTGAAGCGCAGAAGAGGCAACGAGTGATAGAGAGCCTCAAAGGCGCAGCAGCAGAAGCAGTGAAAAGCTTTTGGTTTGGGAATGCAGATTGCACGGCTCAAGACTGTCTAGCCATGCTACAGGAGGAGTTTGGTCAATTGGAAAAAGGTGACAGAGATGGTCTACCAATTTGAACACACTTTCCAACAGCCAAGGGAGAAACTTTCAGAGTATGTTAGGAGACTGAACAGGTTGCTGTGCAAGATTGTGTTGAAGAAGGGAATGAAGCCCCAAGATACAGATGCGCCAAGAATGAAGCAAGTCTTAAAGGGAGCGTTATGCTCGGATCCAGTCTGGCTGCACCTGAAAACCTCGGGAGGAGGAACGTTACTGACTTATGCTGACTTGATAAAAATCATTAGAGATAAGGAGGCGCTACAACAGGACCAGCAAATGATTAAGACAAATGTTGTACCCGCACAGGTGCTAGTCAATCCAGTGATGACCCCTGAAAGAGACTCAGAGGTAGACACTCTAAAATCTCAAATGTCCAAGGTGTTAGAGATGTTGACCTCTCTGATGGCAAAAGACCCAGAGGATCCCAAGAGAGAAGTACCAAGGAAGGAATTATTCCCAATTGCCTCAGCACCCGCATCTTTACAAGAATGGGGAAATATAGTCTGCTTTAACTGTGGAGGAATTGGCCATATTGCAGCTACATGCTCCAGTCCCAAGAAGAAGAAAACGGACAACCGCAAGCCGGCGGGAAACTTCAGAGGGCCCCGGTGAAGGAGTCAACCGGGTGCCCATCACCTTCAGTGAGCTCCAAGCTGAATGCGAAGCAGAAGAAAAGAGGAAATAAAACACCTCAGAAGAAACACAACATTCCTCAACAGAAATGCACCCCAGAGAAAGGGGGCAAGACCCCTCAGAAAAGGCACAGCATTCCCCAGAGGGGATTCACACCTAAGAAAAATAATAGTATCCCTCAGCGGGTCTGTACACCCATTGAAAGGAGGGAAATCAATGCATACCAGGCTCAAGAAAGATTAAAGTCCAAAGGGAATTGGACGAGAGAGAGTCCGAAAGGAAAGGGCCAGAAGAAGGCGACCCCTGCCAGGCCATATCCGGAAAAGCTGGTAGGCCCATCACCTATAGTGCCCATTCAAGTGGAGGGAGTCTACACCAGAGCCATCTTGGATACTGGGGCACAAGTGACCCTGTTATACTGAGATTTCTACGATAAGCACTTGAGTCACCTGCCCATCCAGAAGATAGAGGAACTAGAAACATGTGGGATTGGAACCCAGAATTTCCCCTACGATGGCTATCTGCCCGTCAAGATGATATTTGACCCATCTGTGGCTGGAAAAGCCGAAGTGTTTGACACCCTGGCAGTTGTGTGCCCTCGGCCGCCAGGAGCCAACAAGAGTTCCCTTATAATAGGGACGAACACGGACCTGGTCCGAAGACTCCTGACCCCTCTAGTGAAAGAAAAGGGGCCAGCGGCCACCAAGATCCACCCCATGTTGAAGACGGCCTACCAACGGCTGGTCCTAGAGCAGAAGACCCCTGGAGAGGGGATAGGGAAGGTGTGGAGACTTGGAACAGGAGGGGTAGTGTTGCAGCCCGGTGAAGTAACCTGTCTCAGAGCCACTGTAAAGCTTACTTGGGAGCAGCCTGGACCCTTTGTCATGTTGGAGTCCGACCCAAGGGAAGAGTCCCCCGGTCTGGAAGTGATACCAGAAGTGATTCCACTGAAGACCCTGAAGAAGGCCCATTGTAGAGTTCCAGTGAGTGTTAAGAACAATACAGATGGCCCCATGGAAATCCCAGCCAGAATGCTGCTGGGCCAGGTGAGCCCTGCTGCCCCGGTTACCCTGTCAGAAGTCAAGGGGACGGGTGAAGGAGGAGATGCTTGGGAGAAGCTATCCATGGAAAACCCGAATCTGCCCAGGGCATGGAAAGAGAGAGCCAAGGCCCAGTTGACCAGATGGGAGAAGATCTTCTCCAAAGATGAGTTTGATGTGGGGTGTGCAAGGAGTGCCACCCATCGGATCCACCTCCAAGAAGATAAGCCCTTCAGAGAGAGAGTCAGGCGGGTCCCACTAGCAGATCTGGAGGATCTAAGGGAACAACTTGCAGAACTCAAGAGGACTGGTGTGATCCGGGAGTCTAGAAGCCCCTATGCCTCCCCGATAGTGGTGGTCAGGAAGAAGAATGGGTCGTTGAGGCTCTGTATCGACTACAGGACTCTCAACAGGAGAACCATCCCCGACCAGTACACCACTCCGAGGATAGAGGACGCTTTACAGAGTTTGTCTGGAGCCAAGTGGTTCAGCGTTATGGATCTCAAGAGTGGATACTATCAGATCCCTATGCATCCAGAAGACAAGGAGAAGACAGCCTTCATAACCCCAGTGGGGTTCTTTGAGTTTGATCGAATGCCTCAGGGACTGTCTGGAGCTCCTGCTACCTTCCAACGTCTCATGGAGAAGACTGTAGGAGACATGAACCTTATTGAAGTCCTTGTATACCTGGACGATGTCATTGTCTTTGGAAGAACCCTGGAGGAACACGAGGAGAGGCTGGAAAAAGTCTTGAGGAGACTCAGTGAGGAGGGACTCAAGCTTTCGCCTGAGAAGTGTCGGTTCTACCAGTCTTCTGTGAACTATCTGGGGCACATAGTGTCTGAAGAAGGGGTGGCCACAGACCCTGAGAAATTGGAGGCAGTTACCTCCTGGCCACGACCCACCACAGTAACAGAACTCAGGTCCTTCTTAGGGTTCTGCTCCTATTACAGGAGTTTTGTGGAAGGATTCGCCCGAATTGCTAGACCATTGAATGAACTACTCAAGACTGAGGGAGAAGAGGACGACTCAGGGCCCAGGAAGCCGGGAGTGTCAGTCAGAGATCAGTGGAACCAGAAATGTGAAGAGGCCTTCCAGGCGTTGAAGAAGAGCCTAACCACTGCTCCAGTCTTGGCCTACGCAGACCCAACCAAACCCTATGAACTACACGTAGATGCTAGTCATGACGGTCTGGGAGGAGTACTTTATCAAGAACACGAAGGACAACTACGGCCTGTTGCCTACGTGAGCAGGAGCCTGACCCCCTCTGAGAAAAACTACCCCACCTCACAAGCTGGAGTTCCTGGCCCTTAAGTGGGCGGTAGTAGACAAGCTCAAAGACTACCTGTATGGGGTGGAGTTCACTGTGAAGACCGACAACAACCCCCTTACCTACCTATTCACTACAGCAAAGCTGGACGCCACTGGACACAGGTGGCTGGCCGCATTGTCTGGATTCAATTTCAGCCTAAAGTACAGGCCAGGGATTGGGAATCGAGATGCAGACGCTCTGTCCAGAAGATCTCATGGTCCCACCCGTGACACGGAAGACTGGACTCAAGTGGCACCAGATGGGGTGCGGGCCCTTTGTCAGGGGGCTGAATTACAAGCCAGAGGGGGCTCAAGGGCGGAAGAGATAGGAGTTACCTTGGTAGGAGTCCCAAAACAATACTGTGGAATAACTCAACTGGAGGAAGACCATCTGCCAAAGCTGTCCAAGAAGGAGCTAAGATGTGACCAATTAGAAGACCCCATGGGGAAATTAGTTCTGGAAGCCCTGGAGAATCAGGATCCAAACAGACTTCTGAGTCACTCCTCAAAGAAAGCTCGCCTGTTGAGGAAAGAGTGGGACAGGTTATAGGTGCATCAGGGAGTGGTCTACCGAAGGGGCCCCTCTGATGACCTGGAAGATAAATGGCAATTGTTTCGTCCAGAAAAACACAGAGAGACTGTTCTGATTGCGCTACATGACAATCATGGCCACTTAGGGGCGGAAAGGACCTTTCAACTTGTCAGAAGTCGGTTCTATTGGCCCTGCATGAGAGCAGAAGTGGAAGAGTACTGCCATTCGTGTGCACGCTGCATCCAGAGGAAGACTTTACCCCATCAAGCTGCCCCAATGGGCCATCTACAAAGTCAAGGCCCAATGGATCTGGTATGCATCGATTTCCTCTGCCTCAAACCCGATCTGAGTGGACTAGGAAATGTTCTGGTGATAACCGATCATTTCACCCGGTATGCCCAAGCTTTCCCAACCAAAGACCAGAAGGCTTCCACAGTAGCCAAGGTACTTATGGAGAAGTATTTTGTCCATTATGGGCTGCCCCAGGGACTTCATTCAGATCAAGGAAGGGACTTTGAGAGTCGACTGATCCGGAAACTCCTGGATTCATTAGGAATCAAGAAAACTCGAACCACACCTTACCACCCACAGGGAGATGCTCAGCCGGAGAGGTTTAACTGAACCCTGCTCAACATGTTGGGGACTCTGGAAAGTGAGAAGAAACAACATTGGAGCAAACACATAGCAGCTATAGTACACGCTTACAACTGCACCACCAGTGATGCTACAGGCTACTCCCCATATCGACTCATGTTTGGGAGAGAAGCGAGGATGCCTGTAGACCTGACCTTTGGCACTTCTTTAGACCATTCCTCAGCCACATCCCACAAAGGATATGTGGACAGGCTCAGACACAGCCTGAAAGTAGCTTATGAACAAGCTCAAGCGGCCTCAGATCAAAGGGGAGCCCGAAACAAAAGAAACTTCGACTTGAAGGTCCGGGTACAAGACCTGCAGCCTGGGGACCGAGTACTGCTACGCAATCTGGGGGTCCCTGGAAAACACAAACTTGCAGACAGCTGGAGATCTGAACCCTATGTCATCTGTAGGAAGTTGCCGGGCCTACCTGTCTACAAGTTGAAGCCAGAAGGAAAGGTAGGCCCACTGAAGACGTGGCATCGAAACCACCTGCTCCCACTTGCTGAAGCGGTCAGGATACCTCCAGTGAGGGACTCCCCTGAACCAGTCTCTATTCTGGATACCCCCAGGCCAAACACTCGGTCCCAGACCTCTCGGACTGAAGATACAGAAGCTTCTTAACTCAGTGGAGATGAAGAGAGAGAGAGAGCTTGACTGGCTGTGGCCTTCCCCAACTCAAGGAACTTCTGCTATAGATCTTCCAACTACTGAAGACACTATAGATGGACAACTGAATGCAGAAGCCGCTGAATTCATCCCATCTAGTCCATCGGATTATTGGGAAGATGCCTGTGATGTTTACCCTGAACAGGACCCTAAAGACTCTATGTATCCCTCGGCTCCTGAAGCAGATGTTACAGAGTCTGCCGTGTCACCTGAACCTGTTACAGAAGAAGAGCCTGTGGCGCCAGAGCCAGAAACCCCAAGGGAACAAAGGGCTCGCAGAGTCATAAAGCCTCCCAGAAAGTTGACCTACCCACAAATGGGGAAGAGCTCAGAAGATTCTGTGGTCACTGCTAGGAGGAGTGTAGAGAATCCGGACCCCTCCACTGTACATTTGGTAGAGGGCAACCCCCACTCACTCTCTGGCACAGTTAGGCAGGCCACTCAGGATAGTGTGACCTGTGGGCAGGGGAATATAACCCCTCGGTTTTGGTGGGAATTACCTATGCCAACCTCTTATGCAATGTTGTCTGGGGTTGTGCGCAGTGTATGCTAAAAGTTTTCTTTGGGGACCAAAGAATTTAAGTGGGGGGAGTGTGTAGCGGGGTCCCCTTTAAGACTCCCGGGACTACCTTACCCAGAATCCTTTTCGGCATGTTTCCACCAAAGAGACTCATGGGAGGGGTTATAAAAGGAGGAGGCGAGGCTGGGCTCGGCCTCTTTGGGACACGAGACTTCAGTGACTAATCCTCCTGTGCGGATGTGCCGGAGTGTAAGGCCTGAGGCCTTGCGCAGCACCAAAGAGCCTTCCACCCCACTGCGAGCCTGGGTGGCATCTGACTTCGCTTATCTACAGCCTTGGTTGGATCGGGACCCGATCGCTGGAGACACTGTGTGTGAGGACACAATCGGTGGAAGTTCCCGGACTGGGATCGCGTCCGGAGGGGTGTATGCTCAGACCATATACTGTTTATTGCTGATGTGCCTATAGACTGCCGTGGCCCACAAGTTTATGTCTGATACTCTCGCTGGAGATCCATATCAGAGCTGAACTCAGAGGTTCTTCGGTGAAGTGTTATTCTATTACAATCTTCCCACTGGATTACAAATGTTATTCTGTTATGTGCACCACCTTTAAAGAATTGCCGGTGAAGAAACCATCATCCCCTATAGACTGAATTTTAGATATCTGAGCCAGGCCTTGCCAGCTAGTTAATTTAGTTACTGCGCCACAGGGCGCCTAGTTAACGGTCGCCCATGCGGCGCACCTTTACTGTTCATTAAATGCATAGTATGTTTATTGCTGCAGGGCTCTGCAACTTATTACCTGTAAACTGTTACCACTGTTAACCTTTTTACCTTAAGCTTAAAGTAAATTAGATATCCCCTTTCATCATTGCCTTGGTGTCTGAGTTTACTCATACAGTATAAGAAATATATTGCTGCCATAACTAACTGTGCCAGTAGGGGGTCGAGTACATTGCCGGGGGTTGGCGGAGCTGTCTTCAGGGCCCAAACTAAATCTGCGGCCTTCTTAGTTGAAGGTATCGCTACAGAAACATAAAAAAACGTATTTCCTAACAGTAGAAAGTGACAATAGTGCAATAAATGAACACATATATTAAATATAAAAGATAAATATATAAAAGATGTGTATATAAAAGCATAAACAATGATGATAATTAATATAAAGTTCTACTGTGCAAAGAAGTGCAATTCCCACTTTTATGATCCTGTATAGATTATCAGTGACCCACTGATGCATAAAAAAAGTGCTCCTGTGCATGTGCATAGCATCCAGTGTTATATAGTTTATCAATATTGCATTGCTGGGTTGTTCAAAGAAGTGATCCTGTGCACGTGTATGGTATCAAAAAGTCTATCCAGGTGTAATAAAGTTCATGCGATTATAAAGTTCATGCGATTATAAAACTGCTAGGTGCAATAAAGTTCCTGCGATTATAAAACTGCTAGGTGATCCAGAACATGCCGTGGTGTTCCTCACTCTGGTGCTCCCCTTAGGTATTTAATGCTCACCTCAGAGCGTGTGACTTTGCGATTAAGTGCAGTCAAAACACGAATATGGACTACCTTTGGGCTCTTGTAGTTACACCGGAATCCTGGACTCGTCAGTTTGGTACCTCGGTAAGTGTATGAAATAAAGAATAGATTAGGTGCGCAAGTGCACCGCTCTATATCAGGTAAAACAATGGTAAATACCGGACTGGTATCGGGATGTTGTTCCTCACTGACAGATCACCTGTGCAAACTTACCGTCCTGTCCCCTTCCCCTTCCCCTTGCAAACGTGCCGTCCTGTCCCCTTCCGCACAGGTGATCTGTCAGTGAGGAACAACATACCATCCCGATACCAGTCCGGTATTTACCATTGTTTTACCTGATATAGAGCGGTGCACTAGCGCACCTAATCTATTCTTTATTTCATACACTTACCGATGTACCATACTGACAAGTTCAGGATTCCGGTGTAACTACAAGAGCCCAAAGGTGGTCCATATGCGTGTTTTGACTGCACTTAATCGCAAAGTCACACGCTCTGAGGTGAGCATTAAATACCTAAGGGGAGCACCAGAGTGAGGAACACCACGGCATGTTCTGGATCACCTAGCAGTTTTATAATCGCAGGAACTTTATTGTACCTAGCAGTTTTATAATCGCATGAACTTAATTAAACCTGGATAGACTTTTTTTGGATACCATACACTCGCACAGGAGCACTTCTTTGAACAACCCAGTAATGCAATATTGATAAACTATATAATACTGGATGCTATGCACATGAGCACTTTTTTATGCATCAGTGGGTCACTGATAATCTATACAGGATCATAAAAGTGGGAATTGCACTTCTTTGCACAGTAGCACTTTATATTAATTATCATCATTGTTTATGCTTTTATATACACATCTTTTATATATTTTTATTTTATATGTAGTGGGTATGTACTTTTAAATCTGGTGAGGACACCAGTGATGCATAGTTCCCTGCGGCCCAGCAGGTGGCGCTGTCATTTTGGGCCAGGGTTGAACCATCACTGCAGTGCCGTACCCTTTGTGACCTCTCGCAGCGGTTGTACGGCGGGGCGGGGAACCCGCCGTGCTTGCTGGGAGAGGGTATAAAGGGGGCGGACATCTTTGCCACGAGGTGGAGTCCCAGGCACCTTCAGCCTGAGGGCTGCTGTGCGGTCGGTGTCCAGGCGGCCTAGGCCTGGACACTTGGAGTTCGTGTTCCACCCCGGACACCTTCAGTCTGGGGTGAGGTGCTCAGCCGGAGGCCTGGGGCCCAGTGCCTTCCGCTGGGTCCCATGAGAGAGGAATTGTCCTGGGGGGCCCCGGGAGTGGGGCACCCGAATCCAGAGGCAAGGGACCCGGAGGAGGGACTCACCCGAAGACCTGGTGCAGCAGATTGCCAGTGCCGGGTGAACCTCTGGAGACCACCCGAGGGATATCTTTCCCGAACAGGGGCCAAGTTCAGAGAGGAAGGTGGTTCATGTTCAATGACCGGTGGCAGCGGTCCAACTATTCAACTCAGGTCAGTGGCAGAGACCTGCTATTAGGCCTGTGGCAGGGGCCTCAACGGTTCATCCGGTCGGTGGCAGCGACCAAAACTCACGGTCGGTGGCAGAGACCGTGCGCCAGGCCTATTCGCTAGCAAAGGAATAGGAGAGTTCAGTTGTGCCTGGGCCTACTCGTACCCACACCCCCCCCCCTTGTTCATCTGTTATTGGAAGTTCAACTGATTGTGTTCACCGTATTGTACGAGAAATAAAGGAGTGTTGGACTTTCGATTGGTGTGGGGCTCTATTATTGGCAGACACATCTCCACAGAACAACTAAGGCTTTGCATGCAGTGGACAGACCCGGAGGTAATTGAACTAACTCTGCTTAAACCTCATACACATACGAGGGGAGAGCTTGGCGTAGTGTTCCTGCACTCTCCTCTCCCAGGTACCCCTAGACACAAGTCCCTCACACGAGGAAACACAGAGGGGGAGAGTGAGGCTTCGCTACATATATTTAATATATGTGTTCATTTATTGCACTATTGTCACTTTCTACTGTTAGGAAAACGGAAAATTGTATACTTACCTTTCCGTAATTTTCCTTTCCTGGTGCCTACCATGGCAGCATACTAAGGGTTAATGGCTCCGCCCCGATTAACTCACAGGACCACATAACTCTATAAAAGAAAGAGTTACTCCCCCCTCAGGTATTCTTGTAACTAGTCTTCAGAACTTTAAGGATTATAGAAGGGAGGGTGTATGCTGCCATGGTAGGCACCAGGAAAGGAAAATTACGAAAAGGTAAGTATACAATTTTCCGTTTTCCTGGTGCCTTCATGGCAGCATACTAAGGGTTACTAACTCGCTTACAGGGAGGGTACTGCAATAATACAATTAAATGAGTTTACAGAACTGATAGTTCCAAGAGACCTCCTCCCAAATCTCGGAAGATAAGGATTGCCGCGTCTAGGGTATAGTGCGACATGAAGGTGATGAAGGATGACTAACTAGCCGTCCTGCAAATTGTCTCCGGAGAGACCCTAGCCCAAACCTTGCCGAGGCAGAGGACCTTCTCCGTGATGAGTGCGCATTCGGCGCACTTCGGACTGGGAGACCACTAGCCCGATACGTCCTTGGACTAGCTTGGAGGGCATCATTGCTTTCTTTGCACCCTTGGCAATAACGAATGAACATTGATCTTTGCGAAACTGTTGTGTTAGTTCTAAGTAACGCCTCAGGGATCCGGCTATATCCAAACCGTGTAGTTTGAGGAGATTGGATCTTCTCCGAAGGTCAGGAGAATCCATACCCGGCTGAGAATGTAGAGTGCAGACACTTTAGAAACATGCTGATGGATAGGCTGTAGGACTGCCCTGCCTGGGAAAAAGGTGACGTAGGGTTCCTGTGCCCCCAGAGGCTGTGTTTCTGACGCCTTACGACCTGACATGATGGCAATCAGCAAGGTAGGTTCCCAATGTAATGTCTCCAAATGCACACACTCTTTAGTGGGTGCAAAGGAAGGGTTTGTTAAGACATCTGTCAGACACCCATATGGGGTATGAGTCTTCCCGGGAGGACGTAGACTGACTGTTTTCAGGAAACGTTCTACGAGGAGATTCAGTGCCCAGCGTGCACCCGTCAAAGCTGACAAGGCTACAGGCTGAACCTTCAGAGTGCTTTAGACTTCAGCCTAAGTCCAGACCGGTTAGTAGAAAGAGTAGAATCTTTGGAGCCCAGGGTCTAGCGGATTGAAATGGTTGGATTCTGCCAGTTCTGTGAATCCCCTTCGAAACCTAATATAAAGGTGGCATAGGTGGATGACTCTCTTGGCTGTAATAATGTTTGGGCGACACCATGCGAGCACCCTAGGTTACCTAGTCTGCTCTGCTCAGCTTTCAGGGCTTCAAGTCCAGGATCCCCGGACGTGGGAGAAAGAAGTCGTCTTGATATAGGAGGTTGACCGTGTGTGGAAGCTGTACTGAGCTATTTGACTGAGAGTGGAAACCATTGTCTCCTTTCCCAGTATGGCATGGTTGCCAGGATAGTGACCTTCTCCGACGATAGAAGCTGGAGGAAACTCAGTATCAGAGTAATCTTGAGGGAATCTCATAAAAGGCAGAGGAGTTTCGCTTTGAGCGGGAAGCTCAAAGCTCTCAATGGGGAGTAGCCCGCTGTTGGTATATCCACCGGACAATCCACAGACCTAGTGACTATTCGTTGTTGCTGTTGAAAGACCTTGAAAGGTGATCGGTTAGCTGATTCTCAGGGGCTGGGATGTAGGCCGCCTGAAGATTGACCAAATTGTCCTCCGCCCATGAACTAATTGGGGCCATGTCGCTGGACAGAGACCTGCTGTGCATCCCGTCTAGGCTTTGAACATAGGCTACTGCCGCCTTGTCGTCTATATGAACCAGTATGGACTTGCTCCCAAGAAGAGGGACTAGATGCGCCGTCCATGCCACTCTTAGCTCTAGGATATCGGAAATCATACTCTCCAAGTTGAAACACCATCTTCCTTGTACTAACGGGTCCTTTTGGTGATGTGTACCCCCCAGACCAGTTGACTTGCTTCAGATGCAAGAATGGGTCAAGGGAGCGGTGAACTAGGAGGTTGGGAGGCCATGCCCACCCCCAAGGCTGGTTTCCACCGATTAATCTCATTTGTCTTCGGTGCCTCTTTCTTCATTATGCCAGAAAGCCCAAACGGAGATTGTAAACACCAACTGTTCACTTCCTCCACCTTCTGTACCAATTCAGGGATCCTATGATGGAAGTGACACCGCCTTCCCCGGGATGTTGACTAAAGTTTGCAGCTGCGCCCGTAGGCGTTAATTGACTGAGCAGATAAGTCACTCGAATTGGGAGAAATGCAGGACCCTGATCTCCTTTCCCAGAAGGAAGCCAGGATGGTTGCTAAGACCTTGGTGAAGGTTTTGCGGATTGATGAAATCCGAAAGGGAAGATATTGGAAGTGGAGGCGCAGATCGCCTACTTTCAACCCGGGAAAAAGATTGGAAAGATGATGGACGAGAATGTGAAGGAAAGAAATCCTGGAGACTTCGAGACGATCCAAATATCTGGCTGTACTGACAGAATTACGGTGTCTAGGGATACCGAATGACATGTTCTACCCGAACGTATCCGTCAACCCCTCTGGATCCAACACGAGTCTCCAGCCCCTGATTTCCTGGGAACTAAAAGAGAGAGGACTGGGGAGTAGACCCCCGGGTGTTTCTCCAAATTTGGTACTGACAATACTGCCTGTTGGTGTAGAAGTATTTGAATACACTGAAAGAGAGCTTCCTTCTCGCCCTTGGAGATCAGAATTTGATGGGTCAGAGGGAAGGGGGTGGAGGATGGATTGAACTTCCAAAAAAGAATAAGCCCTTGAAGGATCGTGGAGGCTGCATGGAACATTGCAGTTTTCCCACTCAAACCTAGATGAAAGGCCTGATGTTACTGCTAGACCTGTGGATCAGGGGGGTCAGAAGGACTTCTGGCTCTCAACCGACGAAGACGCAGTCTTTAAGAATTGTCCAATTTGGGAAAGGTGGCTCGTGAGCCTTCCCAGCCTCTTCTCTCTTGATCTTTGTTTGGTAACTGACCATGAGGCGAAATCTCTTCTCCTAACTAGGGGGAAAAATATATATATATATATATATATATATATATATATATATATATATATATTTTTTTTTTTTTTTTTTTTTTTTTATATCGCCGAATTGGTCCTTCCATCATATGCGACATCAGGATTGCATTGCAGATGGGTCCACTGACCATGGCTTTAGCCGGAATGCCCTTCTGGTCGTGATGAAGTATAGCATGGCTCTGGGGGAGCACCCCAGGACATCGATGGCTGCATTCTAGGCTAGCCTCATGACCGACGCGGTCAAAGTCGGATCTGAACCAAGGAGCTGAGCATCTGCTTCTGAGACATTGATTGTAGGCGATGTGCTTTCCCCACTTTTCGTCCCTCGTTCTCCTGACCTCGTAAAGGTAACGGTCTAATCTTTCTTTGTCAGGTGAGGGAAAAAACAATATATACTCCCGTTTGGACAGAGGATACCGGATCTTCCTCCCACTGAATCACATCTTTAAATGCAATAACATGATAACAATATGATGCGATTTTACTAAACTGACATCAAAATGTTGATATGTTCTTTTTGGCTGCAATCGACTTGCTTTCTGAATCAGCTTCTGAACCAATCTGGAGAGAAAATAGCGTGTTTTATTGCTCTTTCCTCCTTAGACGGACCTTGGCCATATGCCAATTTTCCCAGTAGGGCTTGTACTCACAAACTCAACAGGCTTTTTCCCCTGGATGTGCAGAATTGCGCTGGAAGTCATGCCTGGTTGGGGTGTGCTGGGGTGACCTCCGTCACTGCGGGAGGTATTTGCCTCGAGAGAACCCCTGCGGGTGGCTCTCGGTGCGGGCTTGCGGAAATAAACAGAGAATGTTTCCATATGCCCTTGCTCTTTGAATGAAGGAACTTACCTGTTAGTTGCAGCAACGCTGTATCCTGGCCTAGGCCAACAAGGCCCAGGCCTAGGGCAGCACTTTGCAGGGGGGCAGCACGGAAAGAGTCCCCGCCGTCTTGTGCTACACTGTTAGTGTAACGTAAACTGCTTCTAATTTTGACTCTCCTATCATCCTGGACCACAAACCTTCCTCACTGTGCTAAATGTTTTCTGCTGCATCATTGGCATGGTTACATCTTCTTAGTCCTCTTTTTTTTTCATTTTAGATAGAGTAAGGGAGGGTTATAGCCCCTGTCAGTTTATTTTTTTACCATCCCTGTCCCATTGCAGAGATTTCCCTTCGCTTCCTCCCCCATAGCCAAACAAGAAGTGAGAGGAAATCTATGCAAATTAAGGGAATCCAATGCCCCCCCCCACAGGCCCTAAGAACTAGTGTCCCCACTCGAAAATTTCAGGGTGGGTCTTAAACAGAAAGGGGTGCGGCCTCGACAGGAAGGGGTGGGTCATATTTATGTAGCCGCCTCACCCCCTTCTCTATGTCTAGGGGTATGTTGTACGTGAGGGTGAGATGCGCTACGGCCCATGTCCTCCCCATTGCAGCAGGTGAGGTGAAGGCCAGTACCAAGTATTCTTCTCGGGCCTGTGTGTTTCTATTCACAACCAAGTCTATCTGTGCTGACACTTCCCCTTCACTCCCATCAACCAGAGTTCCACACACCGATAAGGATCCAACATTTCTTTATTGTAACACACACAATAAACAGTTCTTTGCTTACCAATTAGTTGAGATCCATAAACAGTTCAATACGGTGGGGTGAGCAGGTCGAGGCACTGTCCTAATGATAAACTAAACCACTGTGGTTTCACCAGCGGTTGCTATAGCCATTGGCTAGAGAGAGAAACTTGAGCTTATGAGTCTCTACCAGCGACTCGGAAGAACATGAATGGAGTACCTTCGCTGCGTTGCGGCCCCTGTCAGGGGGAAGATGTCCCTCCAAGGGAGTTACCAGAGGCCCCTCCGTCACCGGGTTGATGCTGCTCCGGACTCTTCAGACGGGTAACCTCTCCGGCCTCCTCTCCTCAGACATGGGCCCCATCCACCTCAGGGTCCCTCGGACTCATCCACCCTTGCGGAGCCCAGTCGAAGTTACTGGGCCCCAGGCCTCCGGTGTAGTACCTCACCCCAGGCTTAAGGTGCCTGAGATGGACGCCAACACTGCTCCAACCAGGCCATGGGCGCCTGGGCTGGAACGCCGGACCGACCACACCCAGGCCTAAGGTGCCTGGGCGCCGGATGTAGAAGACCTTGTGGCGAGGGCGTCTCTCCCCTTTATCTCCTCCCGTGATGTCACAGCAGGTTCTCCGCCCCCGCTGTACCACCGCCGGAACGGGACAAAAAGGACAGCACTGCGGCAGTGACTCTACCTCGACCTGTGGGAACACCGCCACCCTAGGCCAAGGAGAATAGTACACCACCAAAGTCCTCCACGGCTGAAAGTGGTCCAAATCCTCTAGGATTTACACACACCTGGGTCACACTACCACCCAGGTGTATCCCTCTAAATTTAGACCCCCGCTACATTTAAATTAGGAGGTGCACAAGTTTAGTCAGGCCTAGGGCAGCACAAAACCTAAATACACTACTGAGTTGCAGCCCTTACCTAGCGGTATGTTGAGGATCTTTATTGATGCAGCATTGTAATATCAGAGCGGCTAGGGCTAAGATTAAATCTAAATACGTAAAGGTATAGGAAGGGGATACTAATTAATACTACTATTAATTATTTACCAATATACCGATGTACATACACATCGATATACACCCATACACATATATACATGTGCGCATGCGCATACATATATACATACCTACACACACATATATATATATATACATATATATATACATACATGTACCGTTAATACTACTGGTCAGGCTATATGAAAAGGTAATGGAGGGAGCAGAGAATAGGAGATGTCTTATTTTTACTTTGGCAGGCTTTAAATTAGCCAAAAATCATACAATCTACAGGGTGTACCAAGATGGCCGCTGCTCGGCCTCAGAAGGCTACTGCGCATGCGCTGTGACGTTCCGCTGTGACTCCACCACCGAGATGATGAGACTGTGCAAGGAGACGAGCGCGAAGCGCCCGCACCCACAGGGAAAGGGGGGGGAATGGCGGTGCACCCGGCGGTATTATCAGGCCACTCACGGCTCCCACCAATGGAAGGAATCTTCAGGAGAGGACCGCACCTGGAGGCAGTGCATATGAGTATAGCGTCTAGCGCCAGGTACATGGGAGTCAGCACTGGGTACACATGGAGGCAGTGTAAGGTGCACATGGAGGCAGCGCCATCCACATATGGATGCAATGTTAGGCCAGAAATTCATGAGTGCAGAGTTAGGTGCACATGAAGGCATCACCAAGTACACATGGACTCAGTGTTAGGTGCACATGGAGGCATCACCAGGTGCACATGTATGCAGTGTGAGGTGCACATGGAGGCAGCACCAGGCACACATAGATTCAGTGTTAGGTGCACATGGAAGCATCGGCAGGTGCACAAGTATGCAATGTTAGGTGCACATGGACTCAGTGTTAGGTGCACATGGGGGCATCACCAGGTGCACATGTATGCAGTGTGAGGTGCACATGGAGGCAGCACTAGGTACTGCACAAGTATGCAATGGAGACAGTCACGAATGAATGCAGTGTCAGGTACACATGAGGAAAAAAAAAAGAACGCCACTGAAGTGCTCTAAAAGGTACCTTGTGCTGTCTTGCCCTGGAATAGTCAGCCAAAAGCCACAGAGGAGAAGGAGGTGCTCCTGGATGTTTTAGACAGGCCCCAAAAAGATCCACAGAAAAACAGGCTCCCATACTTATGTGATGCATTTAGCAGTCCAAGTGATGGGACTCCATCCTGCAGGAGAGCATGAACCTGCAATGGTTACACCATATGACGGTGAGGCAGGGCTAATCTGTGATCCTGCAGTTGGATGAGGACAGGAAAAAAGAATACCTGAGGGGGGAGTAAATCTTTCTTTTATAGAGTTATGTGGTCCTCTGAGTTAATCGGGGCGGAGCCATTAACCCTTAGTATGCTGCCATGAAGGCACCAGGAAAGACGTTTTTTTCACTATTGGAGGTTTTTATGTTTATTTTTACACTGGTATAGTGTATGACTTTGGAAAGCGCAGCGTATATATTTATTTATACACATTTGCATGATATATGAGGCATGTTTAACTCTTGCAGCTGATTTTTGAATATTAAGGCAGTTTGGATTAGTGGAGGCTCACAGGACTCTTTATATTTTAGGCCGGGTTCACATTTGTCCGACAAGCGCTCCGACATTGGGAGCTCACGTCGCATGACGTGTGAAAATCAATGTTTCCCTATGGGAGCCGTCTTAACTGGTCCGACACATGTCGGTCTGACTTTGAAGATGCTCTCTGTACTACTTTGGTCCGACTTTGATCCTACTTCAGCCCATTGACTATCATTGAAGTCGGATCAAAGTCGGACCGCGGTCTTGCATGATCCGACTTTGGCATGCGACTTGTGCTCTGCTGATCTTGAGGGGGAACTCCACGCCAAATTTTAAATAAAAAAAAACGGCAATGGGTTCCCCTCCAGGAGCATACCAGGCCCTTCGGTCTGGTATGGATTTTAAGGGGAACCCCCTAAGCCGAAAAAAACGGCGTGGTGGTCCCCCTCAAAATCAAACCCTTATCCGAGCACGCAACCTGGCAGGCCGCAGGAAAAGAGGGGGGACGAGAGAGCGCCCCCCTCCCTCCTGAACCGTACCAGGCCGCATGCCCTCAACATGGGCATGGGGGGGTTTGGTGCTTTGGGGAAGGGGGGTGACCTGCGGCCCCCCACCCCAAAGCACCCTGCCCCCATGTTGATACAAGGGCCTCTTCCAGACAACCCTGGCCATTGGTTGTCGGGGTCTGCGGGCGGGGGGCTTATCGGAATCCAGAAGCCCCCTTTAATAAGGGGGCCCCAGATCCTGGCCCCCAACCCTATGTGAATGAGTATGGGGTACATTGTACCCATACCCATTCACCTGGTGGAAAAAAATGTCAATAAAAAAACACTACACAGGTTTTTAAAGTAATTTATTACACAGATCCGGGGGTCTTCTTCCCATTTCGGTGGTCTCTTCCGACTTCGGGGGTCTTCTTCCAGAGAAAGGGACTGAGGACACAGATTCCCCAGTCCCTTTCTCAGAAGCCTCAGCTGCATTAAAGAAGAATGGACAGAGGCTCCTCTCCATTCATAAACTGAAACATCGTAAACACAGTTTACGATGCTCAGTGACAGTAATGAATGGACAGAGTCAGCGATCACTGATTCTGTTCGTTCAGAAAAGGAAGGAGCCGGTAAATGATATATATAATGGCTCTTTCCTCCGCTCTCCATCCTGACAGATCTTGGACAGGGGGAGACCAGAGAAGGACACGGAGGGGGAGCACAGAGTACATGGAGGGGGAGCAGAGAAGGAGCTGAGGAGGACACGGAGGAGGAGCGGAGAAGGAGCTGAGGAGGACACAGAGGGGGAGCAGAGAAGTAGCGGAGGAGGACACGGAGGGGGAGCGGACCTCACATAGGTTCCTTTGGGGTCATCACCTCCACTCTACATTAGGGTTACCTCACCTACACCCATCCACTTTGGGATTGTCTGTGCTGGTTGTCATCACCCTGTTGCGCCACCGCAGCTCACAGAGGTGATGTTCTTCGGGTGGTTTTGCAATCTTCAATATCACACCATCAGTACGCAGATGGAGATGCAAGTTAGATGTAACAAGGGGGTTTTCGACCCCATAATATACAATTTTTATAACCCTGTCAAGTTTTTTCTATGTGTTTTTTTATTTTTATTTTCCAAAATATATATATATATATATTGTGAGGGGGTTAGCTCGGCAGCGGGTGTGTGTGACCCCCGAGATGGGCTCCCCACACAAAAACAGGCCCAGCAAACGGAGGTTGTGGTTTTCAAAATCAAAAAGGTGCGGTTTATTTTCTATTTACAGTGACAAAACACAGCAAAGCAAAAGAAACATAAACAAAATAAATCCTGGTCAACTTGACCTCTGACAAAACATACAGGTTTCCTAACTAACAACTGGGATCAGCCTAGTGCTGTCCTAGTCCCTAAGTCCCTGGTTTTAAATGTCCAAGCAAATAGCCACACAGGCTTTGTCTCACCGCACAGGGGTTCACTCTCCCTAGACAGTCCACACAGGTCTGGGTCCAGGCATGAGCTAACATCTAATGAAGCTGGGAGTTCTTATAGAGGCCTAAATGAGCTGACAAGCTTCAGCTGGTCTCATCAACTCCCTGTCTGCACGACGCCCCACACTCTCCCTAGAGGTATGAGTCATCCATGAGCCCACTAGCCTCAGCTGGGCTTATACAACTCTCCACCTAGTTGTATAAGTCGGCGTAAAGCCTGAATCTGGGCGAAATATATCTACCCCCCTGGATGCAACCAGGTGACTTTACCTTCCTGCTGTCACAATATATATATTATACATATATATATATATATATTTTGAGATTATCTAGACCTGTATGTCTTCTATTCCTAGACACATCCCATGTTTTTTTTCTCCTGATGAGCGGCTATAAGGCCGCTAAACGTGTTGAGCTATCAACTTTTATAATCAACTGCAAACTTGGGTCGACAAGATTCTCTATGATTGGATGTTTATAATATTTTATAACTTAGGAAGGTTAACAGGTCATTGGGGTATTAATTGCATCATGTTTATGTATATATGTATCAACTGGTACTTGTGGCTAGGGATGAGCTTCGTGTTCGAGTCGAACATACGTTCGACTCGAACATCGGCTGTTCGATTGTTCGACGAAGATCGAACGATTTGGGCCGTTCGCGCCAAATTCGAGTGACGCGAACGGCCCACAATGCACTACGCCATCGCAGTGTCATCCAGGCGCTGTGATTGGCCAAGCATGCACTGTGACCCCGCATGCTTGGCCAATCACAGCGCCGGCAGCGAGGAGAGCAATGATTGGCCACAGGCAGGATGCCTGTGGCCAATTATTGCTGAGGGTGTTTAGTACACGCCCCACACTATAAAAGGCCGCCAGCACGGCGGCCTAGTGTAGTGTGTTCCGGAGCAGGGAAAGACAAGCATAGGCAGGGACAGTGACATTTCTTTCTTTCTTGCTTAACCTGGATTCCTTTAGTTTAGGGAAAGAGAAGGATAGGTAGGGAGAGTGTCAGTGTGTTTTACTGTGCGAGTCCTTGTTTCTAGGGACAAAGAAGGAAAGTGAGGGGATTTCTCCTTGTGCTATAGTGTGCTTTAAAAAAACATTTTTTCTAGGGACAGAAAACTGTAGGTAGGGAGAGTGTCAGTTTCTTTCACTGTGCCAGTCCTTGTTTCTAGGGACAAAGAAGGAAAGTGAGGGGATTTCTCCTTGTGCTATAGTGTGCTTTAAAAAAACATTTTTTCTAGGGACAGAAAACTGTAGGTAGGGAGAGTGTCAGTTTCTTTCACTGTGCCAGTCCTTGTTTCTAGGGACAAAGAAGGAAAGTGAGGGGAATTCTCCTTGTGCTATAGTGTGCTTTAAAAAAACATTTTTTCTAGGGACAGAAAACTGTAGGTAGGGAGAGTGTCAGTTTCTTTCACTGTGCCAGTCCTTGTTTCTAGGGACAAAGAAGGAAAGTGAGGGGAATTCTCCTTGTGCTATAGTGTGCTTTAAAAAAACATTTTTTCTAGGGACAGAAAACTGTAGGTAGGGAGAGTGTCAGTTTCTTTCACTGTGCCAGTCCTTGTTTCTAGGGACAAAGAAGGAAAGTGAGGGGAATTCTCCTTGTGCTATAGTGTGCTTTAAAAAAACATTTTTTCTAGGGACAGAAAACTGTAGGTAGGGAGAGTGTCAGTTTCTTTCACTGTGCCAGTCCTTGTTTCTAGGGACAAAGAAGGAAAGTGAGGGGATTTCTCCTTGTGCTATAGTGTGCCAAAGCATTCCTCATCAACCATCTTTGAAATCCTTGTTTTTTGGACAGTCAGGGAAATTGTCGTTGTGCTATTCTGTGCAAAAGCAATAATCCTCAACCATATTTAGAAATCCTTAAGTAAAGGGACAGAGAAGGACACCTGAAGGTAGCCCTTATTGCTTTTTTCCCATCTCCCTGCAGGCCATCTATTAGAATGTCTGGAAGGCAAACAACGAGAGGCAGACAGTCAGGAGGCAATAAAAGAGGGCAAGCAGGCTCTGTGTCTGGGGGCAACAGTGCTGGTCGTGGACGCGGTGCATTGTCATCAGAACATGGCCATGGGACACGCTTGTCCTTCTTTTCGGCAGCTGGACATGTTGAGCCACATCATGCCGAAGACTTGGTAGAGTGGATGACCAAGCCCTCCTCCTCCTCCTCATCCTCTCTCACCCAGGCTAAGGGTACTGGCAAAGCAGCTGCCAAAGCGTCCTCTTCCCTGGTATCAATGTCAGACTCATCATCAGTCACTCCTTCCCTAGACCCACCATGTCCTCCTCCTGAGGAGTCCCCCGAACTGTTTGAGCACAGTGTTGGGTACATGCTCCAGGAGGATGCCCAGCGTTTCGAAGGGTCTGATGATGAAACCCAGCTACAGGAAGGCAGTAGCGTGAGAGCAGACAGAGGGGATGCTCAAGAAGGACACCAATCTGGCAGTCATGTTCCAGCAGCTGCAGCATACTGCCAGATTGGCTCCAGTGATGAGGAGGGAGGGGATGATGAGGTCACTGACTCCACGTGGGTGCCTAATAGGAGAGAGGAGGAGGAGGAGGATGAGGAGGAGGCACATCTCCAACGAGGCAGGATGCCCTTTGGTGGCCAGCGTAAGGGCAGTACACCGACGGAATCACACCGCAGAGCTCCGCCTGTGCAGGGCGCTGCCTCTGCCCGTCATTCAAAAAGTTCCTTGGTGTGGGCCTTTTTTGAGGCTAGTGCATCAGATCGCACAGCTGCTGTTTGCAACATATGTCTCAAGCGTATATCGCGTGGCCAAAACATCAGCCGCTTGGGTACCACATGCCTGACCAGACATATGTTGACCTGCCATGCAGCTCGTTGGCAAGCCTATCTCAAAGACCCACACCAAAGAACAAAGCGGACCTCTCCTTGCACCGCATCAGCTGGGATCTCCAACCCCACTATAACTTCAGTCCTCTCTGAAACATGCACTGAGAGGAATGAAGGTGTAGAATTAGGTGTGTCACAGCCAAGTACTTGCGGCCACTCTGCTAGCAGTACACCGACGTCCGATTCTAGCAGGCAAATTTCCCTGCCCCAGCTGCTGGACCGTCGAAAGAAGTTCACTCCCAGCCATCCACATGCCCAGCGGTTGAATGCTAGCTTGGCTAAATTGCTAGCGCTTCAACTGCTGCCTTTTCAGTTGGTAGACTCGGCCCCCTTCCGTGAGTTTGTGCAATGTGCGGTTCCTCAGTGGCAGGTTCCCAAACGCCACTTTTTCTCACGGAAGGCTATTCCGGCTCTCTACCGGCATGTGGAAGGCAATGTCTTGGCCTCGCTGGACAGGGCGGTCAGCGGTAAGGTGCATATTACCGCTGACTCATGGTCCAGCAGGCATGGACAGGGACGTTACCTTTCTTTCACGGCCCATTGGGTCACTCTTTTGGCAGCTGGGAAGGATGCAGGACAAGGTGCAGTAGTGTTGGAGGTTGTTCCACCGCCACGCCTCCAAAATGCTACTACTGGTTGTGACACACCTCTCTCCTCCACCCCCTCCTCTTCTTCTTCCTCCATGGCCTCTTCCTGTGGTTTGTCCTATGAACCAGCGGTGCTCCGTAGCCGTTCACGGGGCTACGCAAGTACGCAGGCAAAAAGATGCCATGCCGTGCTTGCGCTGGTGTGTTTGGGGGACAGAAGCCACACTGGGGCAGAGGTCCTGTCTGCTCTGCAGGGCCAGGCCGAGAGGTGGTTGACGCCACGCCAGCTTAAGCCAGGAATGGTGGTTTGCGACAATGGCACCAACCTCCTCTCCGCCCTCCGACAGGGACAACTGACCCATGTGCCCTGTGTGGCTCACGTCCTTAACCTGGTGGTGCAGCGGTTCTTGGCCAGGTACCCGGGCTTACAGGATGTCCTGAGGCAGGCCAGGAAAGTCTGTGTGCATTTCCGCAGATCTTATAATGCCAGTGCTCACCTGGCTGAGCTGCAAAAGGAGTTGAACCTGCCCAAGAACCGCCTTATATGTGACATGCCCACCAGGTGGAACTCAACGTTGGCCATGCTGCAGCGGCTGCACACGCAGCAGAGGGCCATCAATGAGTACCTGTGCGACTACAGCACCAGGACAGGGTCAGGGGAGCTTGGTTTTTTTTCTCCACGCCAGTGGGGCATGATCAGGGATGCATGCACTATCCTGGCACCATTTGAGGAGGCCACGAGGATGGTGAGCAGTGACAGTGCATGCATCAGTGACACTGTACCTCTTGTCCACCTGTTGGAGCACACGCTGCGTGGAATAATGGACAGGGCACTTGAGGCAGAACAGAGGCAGGAAGAGGAGGACTTCCTTGCCTCTCAAGGCCCCCTTTACCCAGACAGTGTTCCTTCTGTCCCACCCATCGCACAGGAAGAGGAAGAGGAGGAGGAGGAGGAGGATTGTGTCAGCATGGAGGTGGAGGCTGGCACTCAGCATCATCAGCAGCAGTCTTTTAGGGATGATTTACAGTCCCAAGAAACCAGTGGACTTGTACGTGGCTGGGAGGAGGTGGCTGCGGATCATGTCGTCCTTAGTGACCCAGAGGACTCCGGAGCGAATGCCTCAGCAAACCTACGCTGCATGGCCTCCCTGATCCTGCAAAGTCTGCGGAAGGATCCTCGTATTCTTCGGATCAAGGAGAGGGACCATTACTGGCTGGCCACTCTCCTTGATCCACGGTACAAGGGTAAGGTTGCGGACCTTATGTTACCGTCGCAGAGGGAGCAGAGGATGAGACAACTCCGGGAGGCCTTGCAGAAAGGTCTGTGCAACGCGTTCCCAGAGACTGGGAGGTTACAAACTCCTGGTCCTGGACAACGAGTTGCTGAGGCTTCGGCCAGTCAAAGAAGGAGCGGTGGGGAAGGTGGCCGTCTGACCGATGCGTTCAGACAATTCTTTAGTCCGCAGCCCCAAAGTATGATCGGTTCCAGCAACCATCGCCAGCGTCTGATAAACATGGTGCAGGAATATCTAGGGGCAAGGTCAGACTTGGACACCTTCCCCACCGAAAATCCTCTGGCTTACTGGGTCTTGAGGATGGATCACTGGCCAGAGCTTGCACAGTATGCAATTGAGCTACTGGCCTGTCCTGCATCCAGCGTTCTTTCGGAACGCACATTCAGTGCTGCTGGAGGATTTGTCACGGATCACAGGGTGCGCCTGTCCACCGACTCGGTTGATCGACTGACTTTCATCAAGATGAACCAGTCTTGGATCACCACCAGCTACCACACACCTGATGCTGATATAACAGACTAATTGATTTTAACATGTCACATCCCTTCAAGACTGATGCTGATGCTGAGTGCCTGTGCTGTTATGTTGACTGGCTATCCTCCTCCTCCGAGTCCTCAATGATACGATTGATGATGATAGCTTGGAAGATCATTTTTGTTTATGGGTGCCGCCACCAGTGGCTAAGGCCCAATTTTTCAGCCCCTGTTTTACAGGGGCGTGTAATTACAATTTTTTTAGCAATAATTTGCCATAGGGCTCATTGCTGTGCTCCAAGTACAGTATCTGTGAGGGGTTGGAGTGTTGTGGCACCAGTGCCTAAGGCCCAATTTTTCAGCCCCTGTTTTACAGGGGCGTGTAATTACAATTTTTTTAGCAATAATTTGCCATAGGGCTCATTGCTGTGCTCCAAGTACAGTATCTGTGAGGGGTTGTAGTGTTGTGCCACCAGTGCCTAAGGCCCAATTTTTCAGCCCCTGTTCAACAGGGGCATGCAATTACAATTCTTGATCTAATAATTCACAGCAGGGCCCATTGCTGCACCCACCAAGAGTAACTCTGAGGGCTTACAGTGTTGTGGCAACGCCACCACCACCACCACCACGAAAGGCCCAATTTTTCAGCCCCTGTTCAAAAGGGGCATGTAATTACAATTCTTGATCTAATAATTCACAGCAGGGCCCATTCCTGCACCCACCAAGAGTAACTCTGAGGGCTTACAGTGTTGTGGCAACACCACCACCACCACCACCACCACCACCACGAAAGGCCCAATTTTTCAGCCCCTGTTCAACAGGGGCATGCAATTACAATTCTTGATCTAATAATTCACAGCAGGGCCCATTGCTGCACCCACCAAGAGTAACTGTCAGGGCTTACAGTGTTGTGGCACCAGCACCACCATCAAAGGCCCAATTTTTACTACCACTGTTCAACAATTATATGTAATTAAAATTCCTGATATAATAGTTGACAGCAGGGCGTTCCAGCACCAACCAAGAGTAACTGTGAGTGCTTACAGTGTTGTGCCAACACCAACAACTAAGGGGCCTATTTCTGCAGAGTATATACGGCAGGTCCCTACTTTCAAACATCCAACTTACAAACGACTCCTACTTGCAAACGCAAGAAGACAACAGGAAGTGAGAGGAAATCTACCACTAGGAAGGAAAATTCTCTCCTGTAAGAATAAATATGGGAGAAAGGTGTCTCCTCTGTACTGATGCTTTATCAGCAATCCTTGTTTCAAGAAAAACACCACATTTCAAAAACAGTTGTCATTGGGACGGAAAGTGAGGTGAAATGTTCTGAACAGGGGCACAGACAGCAAAACAAATGTTACAGGGGTGATAACCCTTACCTATGTTTTCCAAAAAGTTTAAAAATAGATTTTTGGGCTGGAGCTACACTTCAACAATGTACCTGTTCAAAATTACAAACAGATTCTACATAAGAACAAACCTACAGTCCCTGTCTTGTATGCACCGCCTGTATACGGCTGTTCAGAGTATATAGGGCCTTTTTTATTTTATGTGCGGGGTTCCCCTTAATATCCATACAAGACCCAAAGGGGCTGGTAATGGGCTGGGGTAGGGGGGGGGGGGTCATGGGGTAGCTATGCCATTTTTCTTAAAGATTTTCATCCATATTACCGGGACCAGACATTACATTAAAAGCCGCAAGCAGTTTTAAATGGCTTTTTTTTCCTTTAGAAGTGTCATTTTGTGCAGGGACAGTTCTAAACACGGGAAACACGTGGCACTTCACAGGCATACTTTAGACACCCCCCAGGTACGATATTTAAAGGAATATTTGACTTTTTTTTTTTCACTTTATGCATCATTAAAATGACTGCTCCCGAAAAACGACCGTTTTTAAAACTTCTTTTTGCATTGATACATGTCCCCTGGTGCAGAACCCGGGTTCCCAAACCCTTTTTAGGACAATAACATGCATAATAGTTGTTATAATTAGCACTTTAGAATTCGAACGTTCGCATCCATTGTATTTAATAGGGTTCTAATGTTCGTACGAACTTTCGGTCCGTTCGCGGGTTCTGGTGCGAACCGAACCCGGGGGTGTTCGGCTCATCACTACTTGTGGCTGTACTATATATGAATTTTTATTGGACTGTGAATTATTATATAACTTATGTTGAATGTGATATAAAAGTTTACTGTTTTAGAGGATTTATGCCCATAAAATGTTATATAAGAGATTATACAATATAAATATATTTTCTCAGTCATATACTTTATTTGCTGCTGTGTTCTTCATATAAAGTCCCACATCTTGCTCTCTTCCAACTTTAAAATAATGATAGGGATGGAGGCAGGTACCCCTAAGGTTCTTGCTTCATATAAAGTCCCAAAGCCCCTTCCTTTTTTCAATATTTATTTATTACTGTCACAGATCAGCTGCGGAGCTGATCTGTGTCTTACCTTTACTGCAGTAGCTCGGCTGGCACCTGTTGTTCCACAAGCTTGTGTTCAGCTCTGGCTGCACTCAGCAGCTATGGGTGTCGCCGGATTCACCTGTTGCTTAATATATCCTTCCTTCCTGCTACTTCCTGTCCAGCCCCCTATGTGCCTCCCTATTTAAATGCCACTCAGACCAGTTTCTGGTTGCTTGAGCAACACTTATTTCTGAGCACCCTTCCTGTAACCTGCTTAACCTGACTTCTCGTGAACTGATCTCTTGTGTACCGAATCGGCTAGTTCTCCTGATAACATTGTCTGCTGCCCGCCCCGACCTTGGCTTGCTATCTGGCTCTCCTTTTGCTTCGTCCATCCATCCATCCGTGTCTGACTGTGTCTTCTGGTACTCTCCTCGTGAGTAGCGTGAACCTGGTGGTCATAACCTGGGGTCAGAACGCAGCTAAGCCCAAACCCTTGTGAGGGGGTCCCTGGCAGAATACCGGTTGGCCCTTAGATTCCACGCCCTGGGGGATCCTGTGTCACCTGCTCGACGGTGGGCTCACATCAGTACCATTGTGACAGCTTGCTCAAGCCATGAGATCCTCAGAGAGTCGGCCACTGACTGAGGACCAAATGGAACTTCTAGTTCAGAGACTTAACTCCCAGCAAGCAAATCAAGAGCAAATAATGCTGTTTCTTCAGGATCTTGCCACCCGCCTGGATTGCTTGCAAGTCACTGCAACTTCAGCTCCTTCAGCTCCTGCTTCTGCCTCATCTGCTCCCCTGTAACCTGCCTCACCTGGCAATCCCTGCTTGCATCTGCCACCACCACCTTGTTTTTCTGGTGACCCTAAGGCTTGTCGTGGCTTCATTAATCAGTGTTCCATCCACTTTGAACTTTTCAGCCACCATTTTCCAACTGATCGCACCAAAGTCGCATATATCATCTCTCTACTTTCTGGTGATGCCCTAGCTTGGGCCTCCCCACTTTGGGAACAACACGATTCTATCACCTCCGACCTCCAGGCCTTTTTGGATGCTTTCCGGAAAACTTTTGATTAGCCCGGCAGAGTGTCTTCTGCTGCTGGGGCCCTCCTTCGTCTTCGTCAGCAAGGAATGACAGTCGGTCAATACGCAGTTCAATTCCATACGCTGGCCGCTGAACTCAAATGGAATAATGAAACTCTTACCGCTACCTTCTGGCAAGGCCTATCTCAGCGTGTAAAGGATGAACTCGCTGGACGCACCATTCCTACCACATTGGATGATTTAATTGCATAAAGCATTCAAATAGACATTCGTTTCCAGGAGCGGGCCCTGGAGAGATCCAGATCCAGTCATCCCCCTACTGGCCGTCCAGCACAGGCACTCCAAAGACTTGTGGAACCCTCTCTGTCTTCAACCTCTCAAACGTTGGAAGAACCTATGCAGCTTGGGCGAACTCGCCTCACTCCAGAGGAACGTGCCCGGCGCATGGGTTTGGGCTTGTGCCTTTTATTGTGGCGATAGAGGACATCTTTTAAGCTCCTGTCCACTTACTCGGAGAGAGGTGATCTAGACTGATCCTTTTAATTCTGTCAGCTTCTCTTGTTTCACCCTACCCGTGTCTATCCACTGGGCTCAAAATGCCTATCAACTCTCTGCATACGTGGACTCTGGAGCAGCCGGGAATTTCATTGAACAATCTTTGGCTTCCGAGTTGGGCATTTCCTTTGTTGCCCTGGCTATACCCCTCTCCGTGACTGCAGTAGTTGGCTCCTTCTTGCCAATGAGGCCCATCCAGTTTAAAACCCCTCTTATGGCGTTACGCATTGGGGTTTTGCATGGTGAGGAAATCTCTTTCCTAATTCTGCCTAAATCCTCCAGTCCCATCATTCTGGGTCTTTCATGGTTGCAGAAACACTCCCCGCATCTTGATTGAAACTCTGGACAAGTATTGGCTTGGGGTCCTCAGTGTCAGCAACGATGAATTCCAAGGTACTACCACCTCCTTCCATTCCTCTGGCTGAAACCTCCACAACTCCCATGTTGCCTTCCCAATATCAGTGCTTCCAAGATGTTTTCTGCAAAAAGTCCGCTGATCGCCTTCCATCCTCACAGAGACTATGACTGCTCCATTGATCTGTTACCAGGGACCTCTCCTCCCCGAGGCCAAGTCTACCCTCTATCTATCCCAGAGACACAAGCCATGTTTGAATACATTCAGGAAAACCTGCAAAAGGGTTTGTTTCATCAGGAAATCCAACTTACCTGCCGGAGTCGTGTTTTTCTTTGTAGGGAAAAAAGATGGTTCTCTCCGTCCATGCATTGACTACAGGGGCCTTAACGCCATCACCGTGAAGAACCTATACCCTCTTCCTTTCATTTCAGAACTCTTTGACAGACTGCGAGGTTATCATGTTTTTACCAAATTGGATCTTAGAGGGGCCTACAATTTAATAAGAATTCGGGAAGGAGACGAGTGGAAGACAGCCTTTAACACCAGGGACGGACATTATGAATATCTTGTGATGCCCTTTGGCTTATATAATGCCCCAGCTGTCTTCCAAAATTTGGTTAATGAGATCTTCCGTGACCTTCTGTATGTCTGTGTTATTGTATATCTGGATGATATTCTTATTTTCTCACGAGACTTACTCACTCATTGTCTTCATGTGAAAGCTGTGCTACAGCGTCTACAGGACAATTGTCTATATGCTAAATTGGAGAAGTGCCTATTTGAACAAATACAAGTTCCATTTATGGTCTACATAATCTCATCACAGGGCCTCCACATGGACCCAGCCAAACTTTGTGCCATCTCTGAGTGGCCCCAGCCCTCTGGTCTTAAAGCCACCCAACGCTTTTTGGGCTTCACCAATTACTATCGCCAATTCATTCGTAACTACTCCACCTTGGTGGCCCCTATTACATCTCTCACCCGCAAGGGTGTCAATGCCCGGCTCTGGTCCCCTGAAGCCATTGCTGCTTTCCACAAACTCAAGACAGCCTTCCTCTCCGCCCCAATTCTCCTACGTCCAGACATTACAAAACCCTTTTCTATGGAAGTTGATGCCTCCTCAGTAGGAGTCGGTGCCATCCTACTCCAAGCTCAGAAGGGCAAGTCTCAGCCTTGCGGATTCTTTTCCAAGAAGTTTTCTGATGCAGAAAAGAACTATACCATTGGGGACCGTGAGCTACTGACTATTAAACTAGCTCTTCAAGAATGGCGACATCTACTAGAGGGTTCTCCCCATTGCATTGCCATCTATACTGATCATAATAACATGCATTATTTACAATCCGCAAAACGCTTGAACCCACGCCAAGCTCGCTGGGCCCTCTTTTTCGCCCGCTTCAATTTCAACATTACCTTTCGTCCTGGTGCCAAAAACCTTTATGCCGATGCCTTGTCCAGGTCATTCGATGTGAATGATTCTGAGAATCACCTATATCCTGGTCCCATCATCCCTCCGCATCGAATTCGAGACACTACTCAGCTCCGGTCTACGCAGCCTCCCCCAGGTAAAACTTTTGTAGTTCACGCACTTCGTCCCAAACTCCTTGCGTGGGCTCATGACTCCAAGTTCTCTGGACATCCTGGTATACCTTGTACTTGTGACCTTCTTCAGCATCATTTCTGGCGGCCCTCTCTTCGTAAGGATGTCAAAGAGTACGTTCAAGCTTGTACGGTTTGTGTACTATCCAAGTCTTCCATGTCCGCCCCAGCTGGGTTGCTTGTGCCCTTACCAGTTCCCGATATACCTTGGCGCTGTATTTCCATGGATTTTATCTCGGATCTGTCCCCCTCAACAGGTTCTACAGTCATCTGGGTAGTGGTGGATCGGTTCTCTAAAATGTGTCACTTGATCCCTCTCCCAGGCCTACCTTCTGCTCCCAGTCTTGCCACAACTTTCATTAAGGAGATCTTTCGTCTTCATGGGATGCCTTCACATATAGTCTCTGACAGAGGAGTTCAATTTACTGCTTGGTTTTGGAGAGCCTTGGCCAAATCCTTTGGGATTAAATTGGATTTTTCTTCTGCCTTTTATCCCCAGTCCAATGGGCAAACGGAACGTGTCAATCAAAATGTAGAACGTTTTCTCCGTGCCTTCATCTCAACCCACCAAGATAACTGGGTGGACCTTTTGCCCTAGGCAGAGTTTGCCTTAAGCTAACACTCCAATGCCAGTTCTGGAAATCTCCCTTCTTCACTGTTTACGGGCAGCATCCATCTGTTCCCTTCCCTGTTCCCATTTCTCCACTTGTACCAGCGGCAGCTGAAACCCAAACGACCTTCAACTCAATCTGGGCAGAAGTCTCTGAGAATCTTCATCTGGCTGCTTCCAGGCATAAAACGGCAGCAGATCGTCATCGCCGCCCGGCTCCTAAGTTCCTACCTGGCGATAGAGTCTGGCTCTCTACCAAGCACATCCGACTCCGGGTGCCCTCAATGAAATTTGCCCCTCGCTTCATTGGTCCCTTTCCCATTCTTCGTCAGATCAATCCAGTTGCTTTCAAGCTCCGTCTGCCCTCTCATCTCAGGATCCCCAATTCCTTCCATGTCTCCCTGCTCAGGCCACTGGTCCTCAATCGCTTCTCTCGCCCTTCTTCTCGCCCCGCTCCTGTGGCTGATACAACGGATCAGTATGAGATTAAATAAATATTCGACTCCAAATACTCCCGAGGGAAGCTACTCTATCTGATTGATTGGAAGGGCTACGGCCCGGAGAAGAGGTCTTGAGTTCCTGCTGCAGATGTCTCAGCCCCACGCTTGGTGACCAGATTTCATCAGAAATTTCCCTCCAAGCCAGCTCCCAGACGGGCTTTGGGAGACTAATGGTTTGAAAAAACCATCCAAGTATTCCCCTAGTCTGGAAAAGAGAGAATCGATCCCACTAATGATGGGTCTGCCTGGTGGTGTTTCTCTATTTTTATGTATTTTCGGCACTGTATATAATACCGGGACTTTGGGAGCTTGAATATTTAAATAATCGGCTTCATTTTGATTGAGAATCTGTCTGTCTAGTCCTTCATCTATCCAATTCTTTAAGAGATTTTTAATTTAGCTGTAGGGTCACCATTAATTGATTTATATGTGTTAGTATCCTGAAGTTGTTCCTGCATTTCACTATAGTAATACTCTCTGGTGAGTATCACTAACCCCCCCCCCCTTTGTCAGCTGGCCTGACAACTATCTGTTTGTTGTCTTCTATGGATTTAATTCCCTGCCATATATGTGTTTGTAGCATGTTTGATGATATGCAATTCACGCACCTCATCCTGAACCATGCCTCTAAACACCTATGTGAGGGTTCATCCCCTTTTTGGGGTTGAAAACAGAATTGTTTCTCAACCCGCTGTGAACAAGAGTCTAAACCATCCCCCGCTACACAACTAGTCTGGTTAGCAAAATGCCTTTTGATATTTAATTTGCGGATATGTTTCTCAATGTTGATAAATAATTCAAATTTATCTACATCCTTGTTGGGAGCAAATTTGAGTCCCTGTTGTAACACCTCCAATTCTAAATCTGTAAATTTAACACCTGCTAAATTATATATACCCTCACTTAGTTTTTGCTTCTTTTTCTTTTTCGTTCCACCTCTTCCTCTTCTTCCTCTTTTTCTGAAGGCACTCTTGAATACTGTGGAGATCTGGGAGGGATACGGTAGGACTCCTTCCACCCTCTCCCTCCCCTCCCCCCCCCCCTGGTGCTGATTATTATAGGGGGCTGGTCTTCCCCTAAAATTGCCTCTAAAACCTCCTGGGGGGGGGGGGGTCTTGGTGGAAATTGATGGCGATAGGGCTCATAATATTGGTAATCGGAGGGCCGATTGTCTAGTGGGCCATATCTATTGTACGTATCCACTGGATATGAGGATGGATATGGATATGGATTGGGTGGAGGGTACCCTGGGATTTTTTGGTGGGTGGTTTAGGATTTATTAGGAGGTTTACTGTTAGTTTTTTTAGGGGTGCTCGAAACTTTAGGAGTTTTTATAGAAGTGGTGACTACTTTGCGTGTCTCAGTATCTCGCTCTATAGTGGATTCAGGCGATGAATCCACATTAATATAATCCTGCCATTTATATACTTTATTTTCCTCAAAGTCTTTAATGTCTCTTTGATACTTCTTAAGTTTTTTTTAATTTAATTTCTCCATCATATTTGGATAAATGAATTTGTAAAAGCTTAGACTTTTCTGTATATTCATTATTGCTTTTGAATGGCTCCATTTTTTCTTTAAGATCAGTAATTTTGGACTCCAAAATGACATTCTTTGCTCTGCGTCTCCTGATCATCAATTGCATCAGTTTTTGCTCGCAGGCATTGAAAAACTGGTACCATTCATCTAAAAGCTGACGATCCTCAACCCCATCATTGGGGCTGACATCCCATCTAAGTCTCCTGGGCGTGAGGTTTTTTCCTATATACATTTCAGATGATGCTATGTCCCACCATAGTCTGATTTGTTTCGCCATGTCAAACTGCAATTGCTTGAAACCCCTTTCTAAATCAATGTTGGGACTGGGGGTTTCTTGAAAAATTTCCTCTAAATTGATGTGTCTATCTTTCACATGGCTGCGTGAAAACTCGTTCCAAACATTTCTAAATTCTTGATACTCCAGTGAAAAAAAGATAATAAATTCCGTGCCAAATAGTGATCTAAATAATTACTATAATGTAAACAATTAATATACAATTAATAAATTATAATATAAACAGCTGCTCCCCTGCAATAAAGAAGGGGAGTCTAAATAGACCCCTGACATCTCCCATCTGAGATGGAGAAAGAAACTGAGGACACAGATTCCCCAGTTCGTTTCTAAGCAGCCTCAGCTGCACTAAAGATGAATGGACAGGAGACAGAGGCTCCTGTCCATTCATAAACTGAAACATCGTAAACACAGTTTACGATGCTTAGTGACGGTTATGAATGGACAGAGTCAGCAATCACTGACTCTGTTCATTCAGAAAAGGAAGGAGCCGAAAAATGATATATATATACCGGCTCCTTCCTCTGCTCTCCATCCTGACAGATCTGGGACAGGGGGAGACCGGGGAGGGACACGGAGGGGGAGCAGAGACTGAGCACAGAGTACATGGAGGGGGAGCGTAGAAGGAGCTGAGGAGGACACGTAGGGGGAGCGGAGAATGGAGTGGAGGAGGACACGGAGGGGGAGTGGAGAAGGAGCTGAGGAGGACACGGAGGAGTGGAGAAGGAACTGAGGAGGACACGGCGGGGGAGCGGAGAAGTAGCGGAAGAGGACACGGAGCGGCAGCGGAGAAGGAGTATAAGAGGATGCGGAGGGGGAGCGTAGGAGGATGCGGAGATGGAGCGGAGAAGGAAATGGATGGGGAACATAGAAGGACATGGCGGGGGACCTTAGGAGCATGAAGGAGGAAACAGAGGAGGACACAGGGGATAGTCGGGGGTGAACGGTGCGGCGGTGGGGGGAAGTACAAGCACCGATCTCCCTGTATAGATTTCAATGAAGCAGCTGAAAGCTGTGGGAAGGAGAGGAGGAGAAGCGGCTGACAGATGCTTTATTGAAATCTATACAGGGAGATCGGTGCTTGTAATGGCCCCCACCGCCGCACCGATCATCCCCTGACTGACCAGGTATCGGATTAGGCATTGGAGCATTTGCACGAGTACAAGTAGGGGCACCAATCATAGGTGTGCGCAGCCTATTGAATTAGGGTGTGCACTCCAAAGCCCACACACACACTACCGATCACTAACGATGTTCATTCAGAAAGGGAAGGGGACGTTAAATTACATATTTACTGGCCCCTTCCCCACTCCTAAAACATCCCAGCAGCAACAGCTGATAGGAGAGGAGGGAAGCTGGCAGTGCTGTGGGGGGAAAGATGGGAGCCAGGGCAGTAGGGGGAATCTGTGCTGCACAGAGTGAATAGGGTGTGCCTGGGCACACTTGGCACATCCTGTGCGCACGCCTATGGCACCAATATTGATACTAGTATCGGTATCGATGCAACCCTACCTAAAATCAAGCAGAACTGGTACAATTGACTCTTTGTGTATGATATACTTCCCAGTGATGCACACTACTCTTAACTTTTTTTAATAGATGCAGCACTTCCGAGGGGACACCACAGGGCCTGTGTCCCACTCCACCAGCATAGCCATCATGTCACCTCACTCCAAGTGAGAATAGACTTCTCATTGACATTTAGCAATGAACTCTCTACATGTACCCGAGCTTCTGCATTTCCGAGGATCCTCTCTCTCTTTCTCGCTCTCTCTCTCTCTCTATCTCTCTTTGTCCTATGCCCTACACGTGATATCACTCCTGTGTATGTGGTGCACCTATCTGTTGTTTATGCCAATTTACTACACTTCATGCTGGCTGGCTGATTTAGCACCCAACATAACTTCCGTTACCCACAGCAACACTGATTTTGCCTCTCCTCCTCTGGATCCACTGCCAGCTAAACCTCTATATTGTCTCTTCACCACTTCCTCTTCATCCCAATTATAAGCCCTGTTCTTTTATATGACTTGCATGTACCGGTTTTCTAAAGAACTTTAGACCAGGATCCTTTAGAACATGTACTGCAGACACAAATTAGTATAAAACAGTTCTTCACAGTTCTTCCATACTGAAACCTAACTCCAGGTTGCCCAGTTCATATTTTATGAATCATTATAATAAAGTCCAGGAGCTGTATTCAGTACCCTGACTGGGTACCCACCAAGGTGGTGCCTCCCAAGAATAGAGTTACATGTGGCTCCAGTCCTCCTTGTGATTTACCATCCAAGAACCAATGACCCAGCTAGGTTGCCTCCCCTTTTATTTATAGCCCACCACAAAGGGGGCAAAGCTATGAACACCTGGGAGTTGGCAGCCTTAACCAATTCTTAACTTCTGGGCAGTCTAATAGCCTAGAACTTTATCAGTAAAACAGCACAAAGTAACAACAAGAGGTAACGTGCACTCAAGGAGTAGGCACCTGCCTACAAACTTCATATTTAAAATACTGCCCTTCTGAATTTTATTTACACCCTTAGGGCAAGGCCCGGATGGGCCATAAGGAAAACCGGGCACTTGCCCGGTGGGCCTCGGCTGCCGGGCCGTGAGTCCTTGCGTGGGCCCAAGGCAGCTGGGCCACTCTTTGAGCCCATGCTGCTCACCCGGCCTATCCGCGGCCACCTGGCTGCCAGTTCAGCTCATCCAACAGCGCCAGGGGGACGGAAACATGAAGGGGTAAGAGCTAGAGGAGACACCTTCGGTCTCTCCACGGCTGCCCGTATAGTTCAGCCGTTGGTGCCGGAGGGTGTGACTATGAAGGGGGAGGAGCTAGAGGAGACACCTGCTGCAGACACCTTGGAGTTGGATCAGAGAGAATGTGAGTGCGACCCCCCCTGTAACCTGGATAGGAGGTGCAGTGGGTGCGGCTGCATATAGAAGAATCATTCTCTCTATCTTCCTCCTGCAGCCTCTGAAAGCCTGCGAGAGGGAGAGGAGAAGCAGGCATTCAGAGACTGCAGGAGGAAGATAGAGAGAATGTTTCTTCTATATGCAGCCACCCCTACTGCCCCCCCAATCCTGCTTATTTCTGCTGCCCCCCCCCTGTGCTCTCCACCCCACCCATACTCTTTGCCCCCTCGTGCTCTTCACCTCCCCCCATGCTCTCTGCTGCCCCTCCCTGCTCTCCACCTCCCCCTGGCTCTCAGCCTCTCCTGTACTCTCCACCTTCCCCCATGCTCTCGGCTGCCCCTTGTGCTTTCCACATCCCCCATGCTCTCCGCTGCCCCCATGCTCTCCAGCCGCCCTGGCTCTCCACCTCCCCCTGGCTCTCAGCCTCCCCCCATGCTCTCCGCTCCCCCTGTGCTCTCCGCTGCCCCTCTGTGCTCTCCACCTCCCCCTGGCTCTCCACCTCCCCCCATGCTCTCCAGTCCCCCACTGCTCTTCGCCTCCCCCCAGTGCTCTTCACCTCCCCCCTGGCTCTCAGCCTCCCCCCGTGCTCTCCGCTGCCCCTCTGTGCTCTCAGCCTCTTCCCTGCTCTCCACCTCACCCCATGCTATTAGCTGCCCCCCTGTGCTCTCCACACCCCTCCCATGCTCTCTGCTGCCCCCCTGTGCTCTCCACCTCCCCCCTGGCTCTCAGCCTCCCCCATGCTCTCCCCTTCCCCCATGCTCTCCGCTGCCCCCCTGTGCTCTCCACCTCCCCCATGCTCTCCACCTCCCCCCATGCGTTCCACTGCCCCCTGTGCTCTCCACATCCCTCCATGCTCTCCACCTCCCCCATGCCCCCCATGTGCTTTTTACCTCCCTTCTGGCTCTCAGCCTCCACCATGCTCTCCACCTCCCTGCATGCTCTCCGCTGCTCCCCTGTGCTCTCCACCTCCCCCATGCTCTCCACCTCCCCCCATGCTCTCCGCCAGTGCTCTCCAGCCCCCCAGTGCTATTTTCCTCCCCCCAGTGCTCTTTTCTTCCCCCTAGTACTCTCCACCTTCCCCCTAGTGTTCTCCACCTTCCCCCCAGTGTTCTTCGCCTCCCCCAGTGCTCTCCAGACCCCCAGTGTTGTCCACCTCCCCCTAGGGATCTCTGCCTCCCCCTTGTGCTCTCCACCCCCATGCTCTCCTGCCCTCCCTGTGCTCTTCACCTCCTCCCCAGTGTTGTCTGCCTCCCCCAGTGATCTCCGCCTCCCCCTTGTACTCTCTACCCCCCATGCTCTCTGCCTCCCATCTTGTTCTCTCCACCCCCCTGCTTTCCTGCCTTCCCTGTGCTCTCTGCCCCACCCCGTGTTTTTGCATCCCCCTGTGCTCTCCAACCCCCCATGCTCTCTAGTCTCCCTGTGCTCTCCTTTTCCTCCCTGTGTTCTATACTTCTCCCCTGTGCTCTTGCCCCACCCCATGTTCTCAAGGTTCCTCCCTGTGCTTTCCACATCCCCATGTTCTTTCTCGGTCCCCCTCGCCCCCCACACCTCTGCCGGGTTCCGTCAGGGTGGAGAGTGGGGAAGGGGCCAGTTAACGTGTCATGGGCTGCTCAGTCCAAAATGCCCGGGCCTATTTTTGTCCCAGTCCAAGCCTGTTTAGGGCCCATTTACACTATGCTTTGCATAAATGCACGTGCATTAACTCACATTATAATGCATTAACAACTTCCGTTTTCACACCTCCATCTGTATGGGTTGGAGCAATTTTTACATGTGTACTGTGGATCTTTGTATTTGGCAATAATTGTGTCTTTACTTATGATAGCAAAGTAATGCATTTATCATTTTTAGGACAAATGATTTTTTTGGTGATATTGTCTTGCATAAAGGATTTAATTTTTTTAATTCAATCCATAGACAAAAACATAAAAAAACTAAATTTTGTTTCCATTTTGATCCCTTGGTGGGAGGAGACTGTAACTTGGCCTTAGACCCCTTTTTGGAGGAGGTCTCAAAAAGAGCCTCCTGCTTACCGTACTCAAAACTGAGAAATGTTCAGACGCTTCTTCATGACCACCAGCTGATGGACAGCTGAAGAGCGCTCAATACCCTTGACAGGCACTATACATTCTATTCATCCAACCATAAGACCTACATGAGATTCAACTGTATTTTTTATATTGCAGCATGCCCTCTCGTCTCTTTCCACTGCCACTATCGGCTTGTTCGCCTTATCTGGCTGTTCCCCCATGCACTTTTCATTTGAGATAGGTAAAGCAATACCACACAATTGGCCCTGGAAATTGAAGGAAACACTTCTGCAAGACCAAACTTACATAAATCAAGTCTTGCATGCTTTAGACTTGTTTATAAAACAAATGACACATGAGACACAACACCCTTCTGTCTTTGGGAAATGCATGATCTGTGGTATTCTCAATAAACTAGGGTCCCACAGAAAAAATTAGCTAACCTCTCAAATTAATACCTTAATGGCTGAAATCCGCTCCTTGAAAGAGGTGCATGAGAAAAATTAAGCGCAAAAGGTTGGGGAGCAGCTCAGGTGCTTGTGTGGCCAGCTGAACTCTCCTGATAGACAAGGCAAAAGCAAATCTTAATCGCTCCAGGAGGGCATTCTATAAGTTCGGCAACAAACCAAGTAGAATGCTAGCTAACGCTCTCAGGACCACTCAGATGAATAATTATATCTCGTCGATCAAGACACAGGGTGATATATCATCCCCAGTAATAGCTTTAGCCTTTTAAGGTGGGGGTCAGCAACCAGTAGATCGTGGCCAGGAGATTGGTAGATGGCGGTCTGGGCTTGCTGACCCGTCATCCCAGTGCATCAAACAGAGTGACTTCTTGTAAAGTGTGAGCTGTAGAAGGGAGTAACTGCTGAATAAGACAATACCTCCTCTGTAGTGCTGGCTCCTGTCCATGCGGAGTGATATGTTGCTTCCTTACCACCTGATTTAAACCCATGATTGCTGTGCAATGTCCGTGTCTGCAACATGGTAGTATGGTAATTAGAGCTTTAAATCAGGTGTGAGGAGGTGACACTGTGCCCATTGATCTTTGACTTCTCCCATGTTGTTCAGGTAGATCTCCACCTCTTTAAGATTGCCTACCCCTGCTTTAGGGATATCATACCAATTTGTATATGTGACGGACCGCCTGACACCCCGCCTGGGTGCCCCTGCCAAGATACAGCTTCCTCCACTCTGGAACAAGGTATTATAGCTGAGAATTGGACCCAAGAACTAGATGACATTAGTTTAGGTGCAAACTGGAACTCCCTTTATTGTAAATGCACACAGAATTTATACCACACAAAATCTGATAGGAGCTTGATCACATTATCCTGAACAAAGCAAACTTTGAACAGTAATATCATCAGTACATCTAACAGTACATCTAATGAACGGCTAGCAGTAGCCTAAGTAAACAGTGATCTTATTAACAGTAAGCTAATCAACAGTCAGGCACCCAAGCTTTAATTAGTCAAGGAGCCCATCCCAGACAGTTCCGAAACAAGCCTACAGCCCTGGACACACAAAGTACATTACACATGCTGTGCTTCAGGTGTTTGGCTTTCACGTATGGAATATGTCCACTAGAAAATACATCATAAGTTAAAAATACATATAATGTTCCAGCAGTCTGAAAAAGTGAAATAAATTTAACTTCATAGATTTTTTGAGGGAGATGGTTGATAAATATTTCTGTCCCAAGTGGAAGAGCTTCTCCAACCACATCTGCAGGAGGGCCACCATATTTACTAAGACCATTAACCTGTACAAGATTAATACCATACCTTTCCATCCACTCCAGAAGGGAAGCTTTATTGTCTTCATTCAGAGAATTAATCCAAGCCTCGATCTCAGCGTTCATCATGTTGTTGTTCATCATTAGGGAATGGGATCAGAGGTCGAACTGAGCTCTTTTTCATGCGCTGACCAGGAGAACCAGACAAAATCCCCAATCTCCTCAAAGGGCCATAATCAGTGGGTAGAAGGCTAAACCCTAGTCCCCTCCAAAATCCCCAGTCCTGGTTAGGTCTGTCACACTATAACCTGGTAGATGTGCACTCTTCACCCACCCATAGGGATGCTGCTGCGTGACAGTGTATCCACACTTCAGGGATGCCCCTTTCTGCGGAAACAGCTGCAGAACTCGAGGCTCTGATTTCCCTTGAGGCGTTAATTGAGGAAATAAAATTGATGAACCCGAGTAAAGCCCCAGAGCCAGATGAATATACTTTACTCTACTATAGGACCTTCTCTGATAAATTAGCCCCCTAGATGTATGGCAGCCTACAACTCACTCAAGACTCTACAGGTCCATATTACCGTTATCTCAAAGAATGGCAAGACCTGGCAGTTTCTAGTTATCACTCTATATCACTATTGAATGTTGAACAAAAGATCTTTACAAAGATCCTAGCATCCAGGATGTTACAACATTTCCCCTCTCTTATCCAACCAGATCAATCAGGATTTACCTCTGAAAGAGACTGAAGGAGAAGGTAGGGATAACACACAGCGGGCTCTCAATGCCGTCCAGTAGTCTACTGTGGCTCATACACTTCTAATGCATTTGTCCGCAAATGCTGGGCCTTTTTAGGAGCCACATTGGAACATATAGGCCTTGGGAAGGGAATGCAACAGTGGATATCAGCATTATACTCAACTCCTAGTGCACAGGTAAAGACTAACAACGTCATTTCAGACATGTTTTCTATTCGGAATGGGGCACAGCAGGGTTGCCATCTGTCGCCCATAATTTTTATACTTACATTAGAGCCCCTCCTACGGATGATCAGACCTCAATCTGACATTAAAGGTAAAGAACATTAAAGGTAATTCTGCTAGGGAAATGGAACACAAATTAGTCACCTACAAAGATGATTTGATCTTTTTTGTGACCTCCCTGTTGATTTCCTTATCTTCCCTAATGACGGAACTGCACTGATATGGGGCTCTTTCAAACTTCACATTCACTTTCTCCAAATCTGAGGTGATGGGCATAACGGTCAGCCCTGTCATACAGCAACAATTTGGGGCCCAATTTACTTTTAAATGCACTGATTACCATATCTGCTATCTGGGAACTAACATACCAAGGAACTTACGGAAGGTTTTTTAGCTCAATTTCTCCCCACCTGCTTGCTTGTTTAAGTTGGACTTCCAACAATGGGATAAGGAAGTGTTCACATGGTTTGACCATTCTAACCTTATTAAAATGAATGTGATGCCAAGGCTCTTGTATTTGCTTCAGGCACTTCTTGAAGTTTGTCTGGGCCTGTAAACCAGCGAGACTGTGTATGTCTATGTTGTCATTACCTAAAGTGAGAGGGGGGATTGGGTTTTCCAACCTGGTTAAGCACCACGAAGCCTGACATTTATCTAGGGTGGTTGATTGTTTTGTCCACAAAGATACAAACTTTCCATGGGTGCATCCTAAAAGGGTGACTACTGATATGCCTCTGAATGTACTCCCGTCTGTCTCCTTGTGTGTAAAGCAACACCCACTTGTAGGGGCCCCCCTGCGAGCAACCAAAACTCTGTTTGGGAAGACTACACTTTTGCCCTACCCTAGTCCTTAACACTGTACTAGGGACTCCTGACTTTCAACCAGGCTTATGTGACCCCCAGTTTGGTTTTTCCAACAAGGCTCCTTCAGACTGTTTCTATTCTCTCATACCATGATGAGTTCAGAAATTGATAATACTTTCACACACTTTACTTTCTTAAATGGGTCCAATTAGTTGCCTATTTTTGCTCTCTACCAGTGAAATACCATAGGGTGAGGCAACCGTCCTTGTTTGAACAAACCTGATTAGCTGGAGAGCCATTGCATCACTCGTTGTCACTTTTCTATGATTCACTGATAGCAATGGGAGATTACTTTCCTACAATGTTTGGAATGGGATTTAAATACTTATGTAGCGGCCTCACTCTCTCCCTCTCTTGTATCTGTTGTTCTTGGCTGTTGCCTAGGGGTACTCTGGAGGAGAGAGTGCAGGACACTACGCCCAGCTTTCACCTTAAATGTATATGAGGTTTGAGCAAAGTCTCTTTAGATTACCTTCGGGTCTGCATTCTGCATATGGAGCCTCTGCTTCTTCCGTGGAGGTGTGTCTGCCAGTAATAGAGCCCCACACCATTTAAAAGTTCAACACTCCTTTATTTCTTCAATACCAGAATGAACATACTCAGTTGAACTTCCATAACAGACAGACAGGGGTGTGGATACGAGTAGGCCCAGGCACAATGAACTCTCCTATCCCTTTTTCGTGCGGAAAGGCCTGGTGCACGGTCTCTGCCACAGACCGTGAAGTTGGTAGCTGCCACCTACCGGGTGAACTAGTTGGGGCCCCTGCCACAGGCCTGAGTAACGGTCTTTGCCACTGACCGGAGTAGCGGTCTCTGCCACAGACCTTAGAACATGGACCACCTTCCGTATGAATATGGCCCCTGTTTGGCGAGGACATACATCCCAACGGTCTCCGGAGGCCCTGTCCCAGCACTGGCAATCTGCTGCACCAGATCTATGGGAAGGTCACCTGCGTGGTCCCTTACGCCTGGATTCAGACACCCGATTCTGTGGGTGCCTTAGGACGATTCCTCCCGGGTGGATCCCAGTGGAAGAAGCTGGGCCCCAGGCCTGAATGATGCACCCCACCCCAGACTGAGGGTGTCTGGGGTGACTCCCGAACTCCACGTGTCCAGGCCTAGGCCGCCTGGATACCGACCGCTGGACAGCAGCCCTCAAGCTAAAGGTGCCTGGGACTCGGACCTCGTGGCGAAGATGTCCGCCCCTTTTATAGCCTCTCCCAGCCAGCACAGCAGGTTCCCCGCCCCGCCGCACAACAGCCACGAGAGACCAAAAAGGGTACGGCACTCCAGTGATGGTTCAACCCCGGCAGAAAGTGACAGCACCACCTGCTGGGCCGCAGGGAACTGAACCTCACTGATGTCTCCACCCGAATCAGCATACTGAAAGGTACCTACCCGCTACACTTATTTCTCTCAACCACAGAAAAACAGGGTGGTGTTCTTTGCCCATAAGGCCTCGCTAGCAAAAACATAATAAGAAGGGGGTTGCAAACGTCTTATGAGATGGTTAAGGACTACTGTGGTTTTGCACTGTATGTATCCCAAGGTACCTTCGGGATTGTCCAAAACTGAAGGAATCCACACACATGTGCGCAAGCTCTAGGGGGAAAATGTTATATCTGTTTTTATTTATTAATTAGTAACAAAATATAAATGAAAACAACCTTATTTGGAGTTGACCATTTGCTTAGAGAAAACATGTTATACCAGTTGTGCAAGCTCGTAGTTCTTCTGAACATTCTGTTTGTACTCCTTTATTATGTCTTGTTGTCTGGACTGTAATGCTATGTGACTCTAACTTTGGATTAAGTCTTCCACAATGACGAGTGAACACAATGTACTCCCTTGGTTTGTACTGTAATGACAATTCTTGTAAATAAAGGAATTAAATAAATAATAATAATTAAGTGTTACTTGTCAGGTTGCTTTAGCAGATCGCACATGATAGAAACAGGGTAAATACAAAGAAGGTGCTTATTTTGTCAGCAGCAGCTAAAATAGCTGCTGTATTTGCACAGAAACTCAGCAGGTTACAATGGAGTCATCTCTTGTCAGGACAGGGCCCTTCTGAGACCACATCATATACTGGAGTTGGAGGAAAGGGCTGTCATTCCACCTGATAGGACAATAAAAGAACAGCAAAATTGATCAGGCACCTGCTAAAAGGAGCAACAATGGAAATTGGACAGGGATAGTGCCAGTCCTGTAGACCTTAGCCACTAGGAAATACTCCTGGGAAGGAAGGACATGGAGAGAGTTGCAAAAAGTTCCATAGAATTGCTTAGATCCAGGTAAGGTAATTCTCTGACACTCGCAAAAGTATGGCTTACACCACCGAGAGAGGAAGTTCTACACCTGCATGAGATCTAGATCCTTCTGTTGAATCAGCGCCCATTCTTCTCGGCTGTATAGTTTGCTGGACCCGCTGCTTGCTTTTTAAGAGAGCGTGAGGTGGCTGCCGTGGGCAGGACAGAGGCTACCCTGATGTCTTCTCAGCAACAGTCCTTATCCTCCCCTGTGAGTTTTACCTGATAATGGGACAGAGCATCAGCATGCCCCTTAAGCTTTCCAGGTCTGTAGTGGATCTTATACTTGAACCATGCCAGGCAGGCAACCCACCTTTTTTCCAATGCCCCTAGCTTTGCTGTGTAAATAGGTGAGGGGGTTGTTGTCCATAAAGACATCTATGTCTGCCTTGTGACATACTCCTCAAACTTTTCAGTGATGGCCCACACTAAGGCCAGTAACTCCAATTTAAAGGAGCTATAATTTGGGGGGTGGGGGGTCTGGGGTTGGTAGGCCGGAGGCTGTGGCTGGTGTAGGCAATCACCTGTTTACAGCTATTGTGTACCTGAGTCCGTACAGCTCCCAGGCCTTGCTGTGTACACACAGAAGGGCTTTAATTAGTCCACATAGGCCAATAGAGATGCTAAAGTCAGCTTTTGTTTAAGCTTCTCAAAGGCCTGTTGTTGGGGCTGATGCCACTAGACTTGGATGAAGGGCAAAGAACCACTTTTTTTCTGGGTGGCATGGGCGGCTATGTTGGTGAACTTAGGAATAAATCTACTGTAATAGTCCACCAGTCCCAAAAGGAGTGTAGCTCAGTAAGTCTTGTAACAGTCTTTGGGGTGGGGGGTGCCATTCCTGTACACTTTAGCTGGGTTTTACTGGGTTTGAGTTTCAACCTATACTGTGCTCCTCAGGTGAACAGCCTGGCTAGGTGCTTAATGTGATCCCCACAGGGCTTGGAAAAATTATGACTTCGTCCAAGTAAACTAACACATAAAGTGCATCTCTCTATTAGGCACTGAAATTTGCTGGGGGCATTACTCAGACCAAAGGGCATACAGTTAAATTTGAACAGTCCCAGGGGTGTGACAAAGGCAGTCTTTTCACGATCTATATCTCCTACTGGGACTTGCCAGTAGCAAGGTTGGAGAAGTACTTGGCTTGACTGTCATCATCCGTGTTATTGCCTGGGTCACCTGCTGGTGGCACTATTGCTTTCAGCACCTAAGGGTGTAATTCTGGTGGCCACCAGCAGGTGTCTCCCAGTAGATGGACTTTTCATTGATCAAGCTGCACCTGATGTGAGCTGCTGGGAGTATATAAGGCACAGGACTTCAGTATCCTCGTTGCTAGTGTGACGGACTGGGGTTTATATGGTCACAAAACAGACACCCCAAAGCAAAGTACATACTCATTTTTTTTCTTTTATTTCTAGCAAAGAAATACCTTCCTGCTATTCTAGCAAGAACCAGTAGATGGCAGAGAAGGTACACAAACAGAGTTTATATAAGGCCACCCACCATGTGACTGGAGTCAAACGATTTCCAGCCATAAAACCCAGTGGTACTGTCTTATGCTGTTGTGTGATTCTTTGCAGTCCACGCCAAGCTGATCACCTTATCTCATCACATCTACAATTATCGGCTCTCTTAATTCACATTTTGAGGCCGGTAACATTTTGGGGGCTCGTCCGGGATTCGTTGTGTTACCAGTGAGAGGGAAGCGCGAGACAAGCTACAGAGCTACAAGGAGAGTCGTGAGTGTCGTCTGCCTTGTGAGTGCAAGTCTTCAGAGTGCAACATATAATGGCGTCTCCTCGTCGTGCGCTGATGTGGGATATCTGGAAACAACTTCATCTGCTTAGTGAAGAACAGCTGCATAGCCTCGCTATTACGCTGGAAGATGAAAGAGATGTGGACGTTCCATCAGTGACTGGTACCAATGAAATGGAACTCGTTGAATTTATTGTAGACTACATGAGAAGCGATCAGCTGGAAAAGTTAGAAGATCAAGGCATGTCTTACCTACTCATCATCCAAGACAAGATCAATGAACTAAAAAACTTAACAAGGAAAGTACACCAACTGTGGACATTGCACCCGCTGCAAAAAAAATAAGTAGTGGGACTGCAAGGACTGAACAGGTATCGGAGGTGGTGAGATTAACTGACATTGTTGCTTTATTGCCACGTAGAGAATTCAAAATGCATGGTGGTGTAATTTCAGATCATGGTTCGGACATGAGTTACAGTAGCGCGTGCAGACAAATTGACGAGGGTCTAACAGAAAAATTCCCTGAATCTGAAATTATACGCACCGTGTTGAGAATAATTAAACCTGGTCATTTTAAAGATATGTTGACTGACAAAGATGATCTTACTGTTGCTGAATTGAAAAGGTTTTTGAAGTCACATATGAGAGAACGAAGTGGTAATGAGTTATTTCAGGACCTTAGCAATGCTACCCAGCAAGAAAGAGAAACAGCACAACAATTTGTTTACAGGCTAGTGGGGTTAAAACAAAAAGTTCTGTCCACATCACAACATGATAGGCGAGAGCTTAACTATGACAAAAAACTGGTGCAAGGCATATTCCTTCATACACTGTATCAGGGACTAAACGAAAAAAACTCTAATGTTAGACGAGATATCAAGCCTTACGTGTCTGATTTGACAGTAACGGATGACTTTATCATAGAGCAGGTCACCAGATCAGTTGATGAGGAAACAGAAAGACAGAGACGCTTAAACAGTGCACCTAAACATAAACCTCTTACTGTTCATTCATCACAGACACCAGGTAATAGTGAAAAAGACACCTTGCAAAAGAGAGTTGAGGAAGATGCTAGAGCAAATCACACTGCATTAACGGAACTAACAACACAGGTTTCTGCTCTCACAAAGAACCTGGAAAAGATGATGAAGCAAACTCCTGTTGTTGGAAACCAAAGAACTAAGCCACTAACCAATGTTCAAGTTCCAGATACAGCTCACTGCAAACCCAGGTGTGATGATTGCATTAAACGAGAGAGTCAGAACTGCTACCACTGTTTCTACTGTGGTTGGACAGGACACAGAGCGGTTGATTGCTTGAAGAAAAGAAGGCAGTCGGGAAACGACAGACGGTCACTGGGAAGGGACAACCAGTGACCACCTCAAATGATCTGTCCCGTGTGAAGGTAAACAGGGTATTCACCCACCGGTAAACTAGAACACTCCCAAAAGAGAAGGGATTCTCCAAACAACACGTAGCACAATTAATTGGAGGAAAATGCCTACTGTCATGCCAGATGAATGGTGTTTCGGTTGACATGTTGATGGACACAGGAGCCCAGGTCAGCATTGTCGGGAAGGCATGGTTAGAAAAGTTTCTACCCAGCGTCTCCATTAGGCACATACAAGATTTACTTTGTGATGACAACTTATCTATTACAGCTGCAAATGGTTCTATCATTCCATTCATCGGATGGATTGAAGTCTGCCTGGAATTCGAAAGTAGTGGACATGGAAACTCAGCCATCTATGTGCCAATGCTGGTGAGTGACTGCTGTAATGGCAATCCAATTCTTGGGTTTAATGTGATCGAAGAATTGACCAGAAGAAAAGGGTGTTTCATGTAAACCAGTTGAATCAAGTGGACACTGGAAATCAGCTATCCACTAACAAATCTGTTAAGTGGCACCCACCTGTCAATTTGGAAGATCTCTCAGAAGAAGAACAGGGGATAGCAAGACAAATGTTATATGACGAATCAGATGTCTTTGCTCGAGATGAGGGAGACATAGGATGCATTCCTAACCTGAAATTGAGGATAAATCTGAAAGATGAAACTCCTGTCCAGAAACGCTACAATTCGATACCGAAACCCCTATACAAGGAAGTGAAAGAATATATCCAAAACCTTCTTGACCGAGGTTGGGTAACAAAATCTCCTTCCCCATACTCATCACCGGTTGTCTGTGTTCGAAAGAAGGACAGTAGCCTACGACTATGTGTTGACTTTAGGGAGTTAAACCGAAAGACTATCCCAGATAGACATCCACTACCCAGAATACAAGATCTGCTGGATAGCTTAGGAGGATTTACATGGTTCTCAATCCTGGACCAGGGTAGTGCGTATCATCAAGGCTTTGTGCATGAAGACTCCAGACATCTGGCGGCTTTTAGCACCCCCTGGGGACTCCTGGAGTGGAATCGTATTCCGTTCGGATTAACTAATGCCCCAGCAGCTTTTCAGAGATGCATGGAAAATGTACTAGAGGGCATCAGAGACAAATGTTGTTCTCCATACCTGGATGACGTACTTTGCTACTCCAAAACTTTTCAGGAGCATGTCAATGATATTAGGCAAGTGCTTAGTCGAATGCGCGAGCATGGTATCAAACTTAGACCGCAGAAGTGTGAACTCTTTAAACGACAGATTCGATACCTTGGACGAATGGTGTCAGAAGAAGGCACAAAAATTGACCCAAAAGATCTTGAAGCGGTATTACATTTGAAAAGGAAAGAACCAAAAACAGTGAGAGGAGTCAGATCTTTGTTAGGATTCCTGAGCTACTACAGGTACTTCATTCAAGATTTCTCTCGACTTGCTAAACCACTGTATGAACTTTTGCAGAACACTGAGAAAGAATCTGCTACATCCATTACCAAAAACAATCAAGGGAAACCTACAAAGAAAAATGGGAACAAAACACAAGTGTCATCTAAAACACTGATTCAATGGACACCCAAACATCAAGCTGTAGTATCCAGACTGGTGGACATGCTAACCAATCCACCAATACTAGCATACCCTGATTTTGACCTACCCTTCGTATTACACACTGATGCTTCCAATGAAGGCCTAGGTGCTGTACTGTACCAACGACAAGGAGAAAAACTTCGTGTTATCGGGTTTGGCTCCAGAACATTGACTCCAGCAGAGCGCAATTACCATCTTCACTCTGGTAAACTTGAGTTTTTAGCTCTCAAGTGGGCAGTCTGTGACAAATTCAGAGATTACTTGTACTACGCTCCAACATTCACAGTCTACACAGACAACAACCCATTGACATATGTATTGAGTACTGCCAGACTGAATGCTGTGGGTCATCGCTGGGTTGGCGAGTTGGCCGATTTCCACTTTGATATCAAGTACAGGCCAGGTAAACAGAATGCAGACGCGGATACACTGTCACGATTTCCGGTGGAACTCACAAAGAATTTGAGTGAGTACACAGAGCTTGTACCATCTGAGGTTGTGTCAGCTATGTGGCAAGGGAGCAAAGCTGTCGACGAAGAAGAGGCACTGTGGGTGGCTTCATTGACTTTTCACTCAGAAAGTGATGTGGCCGAAGAATTGCTGAAAGGACAGACAATCTGCCCAATGACTCAGGAGAATATCAGAGCATTACAACAAGACGATACCAACATTAGAGAAGTTGTCTGGCTTAAGGAAAACGACTGGATTCCAAACCACAAAGAGAAGGAGAGTATGACCAGTAAAACAAGACGTTTGATACATGAATGGAACAAACTCAGAGTTGATGAAGGAATCCTCTACCGACACGCTGGAACCCGAAAACAGCTAGTCCTACCAGAAAAGCTAAAACCATTGGTCTTAAAAAATCTTCATGATGACATGGGTCACATTGGTACTGACAAGGTAACCCACCTAGCACGTGAACGATTTTACTGCCCATTTATGCAAAGAGACATTGATGAATATGTGCTGAAGAAGTGCAACTGCATCAAACAAAAGCGTCCAAATATCACCGAAAGAGCACCTATGGGTTCGATTACTACCAGTTCACCCTTGGAGTTAGTATCCATTGATTATCTTCACTTGGAAAAAAGCAAAGGAGGATATGAGTATATACTTGTAATAGTTGACCACTTTACACGCTTTGCACAAGCGTATCCCACTAAGAACAAATCTGGAAAAACGGCGGCAGAAAAGATCTTTCAAGATTTCATACCACGTTTTGGCTATCCAGAGAAACTCCACCATGACCAAGGAAGAGAATTTGAAAACAACTTGTTTCAGACATTGCAACGATTGGCAGGGATTTCTCATTCAAGAACTACTCCGTACCATCCACAGGGTAACCCAGTGGAGAGACTGAACCGTACTTTGTTACAGATGCTTCGCACCTTAGAGGAAGAGAAAAAGTCAGATTGGAAAGAATATCTTCCACATATGGTTCATGCATACAATTGCACCAGGCATGAAGCCACAGGATACTCGCCATTCTTTCTATTGTATGGAAGATCTCCTCATTTGCCTATTGACCTAATGCTCAACCTAAATTTGGAAAAGGAATCAGAAAGTCAACCAACATTTACTCAAAAATGGGCATCCAGAATGCAAGAAGCTTACAAAATCGCATCCGAGAATAGCCAAAAATCATCTGCTAAAGGGAAGAAGTACTATGACAAGAAGATAAAAGGAGCACCTCTTCAACCGGGTGATAGGGTCTTAGTACGAAATCTCTCTGAAAGAGGAGGACCTGGTAAACTTTGTTCATACTGGGAAGAATCAGTACACAAAGTGGTAGAAAGAATCAAAGATGGGCCTGTGTACAAAATTCAGCCTGAAAGTGGTAAAAAGACTATTCGAGTGCTGCACAGAAATCTTTTACTACCAGTAAATGACCTACCAATTGAAGGACACATTCCAAGAGTACCACTGAAACAAAGACAATCAAGTAACAGAAAGGAGACCAGAATGGATCTGGACCAAGAGGAGGAATGTTCAGATGAAGAAAGATGGTATTATCCTTATATACCAGAGACTACAGAAAGTCATGATCGTGTTGTGTCTCAACAAAACTCTCAAAACGTACAGAAAATCCCTTTAAGAGTTTCTGCAGAAGAGTTCTATCCTACAACTACCACACCCAATCTTGAACAAGAACAAAATGATGGAACATTAGTTGGCGACCAAATCTGGGCTACAGACATGGTGGGACTAGACACTGCAGAATTACCCTCATTAAGTCAAGACTTACCTGTGAGCCAAGATATGCAAATGGAGAATGATGTTGATGGAGATGACTCAACTCCTGTCAGGAGATCTACCAGACAAGCTAAGCCTAAAGAGATCTTTACATATGACACACTAGGTCAACCAAGATACATATCAAGTCAGATTCACACTGTACAAACTCCTACAATGCTAGCTACTCCCATGACATGCCAGGTAGTTAACATAGCTCCTTGGTGGCAACAAGTACCTATCTGGGTTACTTAAATCACTAAACAGTATTCAGATAACCATTGAGTTTAATGTCGGGAGCCATTAACTGAAGGAGGGGAGAGTGTGACGGACTGGGGTTTATATGGTCACAAAACAGACACCCCAAAGCAAAGTACATACTCATTTTTTTTTCTTTTATTTCTAGCAAAGAAATACCTTCCTGCTATTCTAGCAAGAACCAGTAGATGGCAGAGAAGGTACACAAACAGAGTTTATATAAGGCCACCCACCATGTGACTGGAGTCAAACGATTTCCAGCCATAAAACCCAGTGGTACTGTCTTATGCTGTTGTGTGATTCTTTGCAGTCCACGCCAAGCTGATCACCTTATCTCATCACATCTACAATTATCGGCTCTCTTAATTCACATTTTGAGGCCGGTAACACTAGCCTTGTCCCTGCCTGACCTAATCAGTTGCTTGAATCTGTTCCTGATCTGCTTCCTGCCCTGTCCTGGGCTCTGTTCCCTGTACCCTGTCCCTGAGCCTTGTCCCCTGATCCCTGCTTCCAGCTCCCCCTTGTTTTTTGCTCCCTCCATCTGGTCTCTTGTTCCCCTTGTCTCTTGTCCCTGCCTTGTTTATGTATCTGTGTTCTCTTTCCTTGTGTACATATATTAGTAAGATAGTTAGATTAGGTGTTTTGGGATTGCTGTGTTTATTTGTATTTCTTGCTTGTTTATGATTTGCTGTGTTTGGTTTTGCATGTGTGTCTTTATCCTTAATAAATATATATATCTTTCACTTAAAGGATACAAGTGTGGCGCTTCTAAAGTGATAAGAAAAATTATGAGTGTAGTGTTATGCCACCACCTATAATTGTATAGAGACTCAATCTCCGCAATGATGTATATCATCTAAGAAAAGGAATGCTATATGTATTACTTCATGACAAAAACATATGTGCAACAATATTGTATATGTTAATCAAAACAACATGTGAATCATCAAACAATATATAAACAGTGAGCAATATGATTGTCCATAGAAAGCAGATATCAGATATCTTCAAGGTTTATATTAGGATAAACCTATTATGGCTGTAGATATTTCAATAGTCTTTCAACATGAGAAGAAACAGCACAAACCATCAACACCCGGGAGTGCCTTCACCTTCCAAATAAGGGGGGAGAAAGAGATGGGTACTCTTACCGGACAGCGTGGATCCAACTCACCATATGGCGGTGGATCTATCAAGCATGGAAAGCCAAACAGAAGCTCCAGCGAAATCCCAAGATGGATCATTCAGGTTCCTCCTTTGTAGATCGGTGGTGTATTTCACATACCAACCAGTAAGTGCAGCAATCAATCACAAGGATAGGGAATCCAGGCACAACTTACTAGGAGAAATCCAAACGTTTTTCCGCCTCACCGACAACAGTGTGTTAGAAATGAAAAAAAGAAGAGAGATGCCTCCACATATCGTAAAAAATGTTGATAAAATGTATTTGCATAAAAGTTTTTTTCAGCCGGATACAAATCCAATAAAAACATCCAAATGAAGTAAAAAAATGCGCAGTATTGGGGTGGCTATGGCCAGCGTATTAACCCTACACGTTTTGTCCATAAAGACTTCAACTGGGGTTAATACCCATCTCTTTCTCCCCCCTTATTTGGAAGGTGAAGGCACTCCCGGGTGTTGATGATTTGTGCTGTTTCTTCTCGTGTTGAAAGACTATTGAAATATCTACAGTCATAATAGATTTATCCTAATATAAACCTTGAAGATATCTGATATCTGCTTTCTATGGACGATCATCACTGTTTATATATTGTTTGATGATTCACATTCACATGTTGTTTTGATTAACATATACAATATTGTTGCACATATGTTTTTGTCATGAAGGAATACATATAGCATTTCTTTTCTTAGATGATATATACACCATTGTAGAGATTGAGTCTCTATACAATTTATAGGTGGTGGTATAACACTACACTCATAATTTTTCTTATCACTTTAGAAGCGCCACACTTGTATCCTTTATCTTTCTACAAACCAGTCTTTTTGTTGTGTTGCAAGCTATTATAGTATACACATTTGTAAGGTTGGCGCAATATTTAATATTTGATATCTTTCACTTACTTGGTGTCTGATTCCTTAAGTGCAACCCACTGATCTGTTTACCCTGTGTTGGACGCCTGTGTTAGGCATCCCTGACAGAATACTGAAGCCATATAAACAGATCGGCTGCACTTAGGAATTGGGTCTGGGCACTTGCTATTGCAAAAAAAAAAAAATGCATCTGGAAGATATTCTGTATCTTTCGCTCCTGGCAACAGATGACAGAGATTTTTGTCATCAGACATTAAGTGAATACACTAGAGAGCAATTATTGGAATGCATCCGTCTGGCTCATGTTTTTGTTGATCAGGGTAGTTTTCTGATTGAGGACGTGCAGCCATTGATTCAGATCTGTACAAAGTTGGCCCTGTCTGATGCCTCTAGTGGAGGTGATGATTACACACCCCCTTTTAGTGAAGCTCAGGTAGAGTCTTTGGTGTGGCTGTTGGAAGATGACTCAGCCTTTTTCTTTGAGCAGTACTCAGCTTGTCCTAAACAGGTGCTTGCAGCATGTATTGATTCAGTGCAGTCTCTGGTCAAACGAGCAGTGTGCAAACCTGATTTTGTGCAACCATTATTACAGGCCTGGTCAAGTTTGTTGTGCTCAGCCACTGTCAGCTCCCAACCACCCATTTCTGTGTCTAGACACCAGCCTGCTGGGATGTCTTTCTCTCCTTTACCCCCAACAACCACAGTTGCCATCAGGCCCGGACTGGCCATAGTGCATACCGGGCATTTGCCCGGTGGGCCATCTGGCCGTCGGCCGCCGGATGTAAATTTGATCTCCCATTCCTCCTCCACTCCTCTCCCTTTTGTCATCTTTTTCCAACACCTGGGGGGGGGCGAGGCAATGCAGAGCGAGCACCATTCAGCACCGGCCGGCCGGCCGTGGTTGCTCGGTGACAGGCCCGCCCCCAGGGGTGGACTGACCATTTAGGCTCTTGGGCTGAGTACCCGTGGGCCGAGGCAAGTAGAGGGAACTATGAGAGGCTCCAGGATGAACGGGGCAGGATGGATTCGGCCGTGGGATAGATGTCGTGAACGGGCTCCTGGTTCTGAGAGGAGAGAGAGGGACAGAGAGAGCACGGGGAGGAGGAGGAGGACACTTCCTGGACTGAAGTGTTACTTGCTGACTGTGACGGTGGGAGGAGGGACTGGCGAGCAGCTATGAACCGGAGTGTGACAGCCCGCCTTCTACACGGAGAAGGGTGAGACCACTCTGAGAGGAAACCTGTGTATGTGGGGGATGTACTGTATTTAAAATAAAAAAAAAGTTGTAAAATGTCAAGTCCTATGCATTGCCCCCATGCGTCATGCTTTCTTTATTGAATGCAATGCTGCAATCTGCGGAGACTTCACTTATAATCCTTTCCTTTGCTGTAACAATTTTATGAAGCATTCTTGTTCTGTATAACGGTGGGACATAGCAGACATACTGATCAACCCACCCTCTTTCTCTCAACCTCCCTCTCCCTACCTCCCCTCTCTCACTACCCCTCTTCCCCCTCCCTCTCTCTCACTACCCCCTCCCCCTCTCACTACCCCCCAACTTCCTACACCCCCCTCCCCCTCTCCCCCTCTCTCACTACCCCCCCACTTCCTACAACCCTCTCCCCCTCTCTCCCCCTCTCTCACTAGCCTCCCTCTTCCTACACCCCCTCCCCCTCTCTCACTACCCTCAACTTTCTACACACCCTCCTCCTCTCCCCCTCTCTCACTAGCCCCCCTCTTCCTACACCACCCTCCCCCTCTCTCACTAGCTCCCCTCTCCCTACACCCCTCTTTCACTACCCCCCACTTTCTACACCAACTTCTCTCACTAGCCCCCCTCTCTCACTAGCCCCCCTCTTTCTACACCCTCCTCCCCCTCTCACTACCCCCCACTTCCTACACCCCCTCCCCCTCTCTCACTACCCCCTCGCTCCCTCCCCCTACCTAAATCCCCTTTTCTTGCACTCCCTCTCTCACCCCCCTCTCCTTCTCCCTCCCTATCTCTCTCTTACCCCCTCTTTCCCCCTCCCTCTCTCTCCTACTTTCCCATCTCCCCATCTCTCGCTCCTTCCTAGACATAGATATATGGCAGCAAGTACGTGATCTAACACTTCCGGGTAGGGAGTGCACATCTCCGGCTACCCGCCCCCGCTGTGATTAAACACAGCAGAGGTCGATCACCGGGTGCAGGTGCACCCACCGATCATCATGAAATTAAAGTTGTAAAATGCCAAGTCCTATGCATTGCCCCCATGCGTCATGCTTTATTTATTGAATGCCATGCTGCAATCTGCGGAGACTTCACTTATAATCCTTTCCTTTGCTGTAACTATTTTATGAAGCATTCTTGTTCTGTATAATGGTGGGACATAGCAGACATACTGATCAACCCACCCTCTTTCTCTCAACCTCCCTCTCTCACTACCCCTCTTCCCCCTCCCTCTCTCTCACTACCCCCCTCCCCCTCTTCCCCATCCCCCCTCTCTCACTACCCCCCAACTTCCTACACCCCCTCCCCCTCTCTTACTACCCCCCCACTTCCTACAACCCTCTCCCCCTCTCCCCCCTCTCTCACTAGCCCCCCTCTTCCTACACCCCCTCTTCCCCTCTCTCACTACCCCCAACTTTCTACACACCCTCCTCCTCTCCCCCTCTCTCACTACCCCCCCACTTCCTACACTCCCTCCCCCTCTTTCACTAGCCCCCCCCTCTTCCTACACCACCCTCCCCTCCCTCACTAGCCCCCCTCTCCCTACACCCCTCTTTCACTACCCCCCACTTGCTACACCAACCTTTCTCACTAGCCCCCCTCTCTCACTACCCCCTCTTCCTACACCCTCCTCCCCCTCTCACTACTCCCCACTTCCTACACCCCCTCCCCCTTCTCTCACTACCCCCTTACTTCCTACCCCCCTCCTCCTCTTTCACTACCCCCTCTTCCTACACCCTCCTCCCCCTCTCACTACCCCCACTTCCTACACCCCTCCCCCTTCTCTCACTACCCCCTTACTTCCTACCCCCCTCCTCCCCCTCTCACTACCCCCCACTTCCTACACCCCCTCCCCCTTCTCTTACTACCTCCTCACTTCCTACACCGCTTCTCCCTCCCCCTCTCTCACTACACCCCCTCTCCCACTACCCCCCAATTCCTACACCCCCTCTCTCACTACCCTCCTCTTCCTACACCCTGTCCCCCCTCTCTCCCTACCTCCCCTCTTCCTGCACCCCTCTCCTTCTCCCTCCCCTTCCCCCTCTCCCCACTCTCTCACTACCCCCTCTTCCTACACCCCCTCCCCTTCTCCCTCCCCTTCTCCCCCTTTTCCTACACCCCTCTTCTCCTCCCTCCCCCTCTCTCACTACCCCCTCGCTCCCTCCCCCTACCTAAATCCCCTTCTCTTGCACTCCCTCTCTCACCCCCCTCTCCTTCTCCCTCCCTATCTCTCTCTAACCCCCCTCTTTCCCCCTCCCTCTCTCTCCTACTTTCCCATCTCCCCATCTCTCACTCCCTCCTAGACATAGATATATGGCAGCAAGTACGTGATCCAACACTTCCGGGTAGGGAGTGCACATCTCCGGCTACCCGCCCGCGCTGTGATTAAACACAGCAGATGTCGATCACCGGGTGCAGGTGCACCCACCGATTATCATGAAATGACACTGGACAGAGCCCTGCCTGTGTAAACAATGCAGAGCTCTGTCCTGTCAGCGGGGAAGTTATAGATTTTCTTTACCTGCAAAGCAGGAAATAAAATCCATGACTTCCCTTAGTAAAAGCACCAATCACAGTACACACAAACCTCTGGCTAGGCACACATTTAACCCTTTGATTGCTCCTGATGTTTAACCTCTTCCCAGCCAGTGACAGTGCATACTTTCAGCACTGATCACTGTATTAGTGTCACTGGTTCCCACAAAGTGTCAGTTAGTGTCCAAATGTCTGCCGCAATATCACAGTTGCTAATCCCCATCATTACTAGTAAAGATCAATTAAAAATCCAGTATATATCCCATAGTTTGTTGATGTAACGGGAGGGCCCGTGGAACCCAAAAGTTCTTAGAAAGTATGAGCCAGGAAATAATGGACATTGAGAATATGTTTTGGATTGCTTTAAAATGGGTCTGTAATATTAATCCACCATATTCCCCAGGATATCTGTAAATAACTATTTACTGTTTGTTGATCCTGAACTCAACAGGTTAATTGAAAGGGCTGATGTGTTCAACTTCAATCACCTGTCTGCCTGTGTAATGTTAATGAATCCCAGCTATTCTAAAGATCTTTTCATTGTGGGGTGTGATAATTAACTCTGTAATTGTGGGTATTGTAAATTAGCAGACAGACAGTCTGGGGAACATAAAGGTTATGCATAGTCATTTAAGCTAAAAAGGGATTAGCTAATGAACTCACCTGTTGTCTGCTAAGAGATGTCAGAGTGTGTATTGGAGGCTCATTATGTGACCATTGTGTGATGTTGTGGGTGGAGTTGTTCATTTGGACTACAGTATTCGTTTAGTGTATATAAAAGCCTGTGCTTTTCTCAAAGTGTCAGACCAGTTGGAAACCTCATACAAAGCGTTTGTCTCGTATTTCTGGAAGAATTATTCCTATGGGTCTCGGTCGCCTGACTGTGGAGTGTCGGTAGCGGATGTGTGTTCGGAGAGGGAATATCCTAAACGGCGTTAACCCCTTTCATACTTGGGGTGCCGTTACGGTTGACACTATAACTTTTACGCAAACTGATCAATATAATGTAGGCTTATTGGGAATTTTTTTACCAAAAACATGTAGCACATAGTTTTGATTTTTTACATATGTTTTATAGCAGAAAGTAAAAAATATTGTTATTTTGTTTTTCAAAATCTTCGGTCTTTGTTTATAGCTCAAAAAAAAAAAACACAGAGGTGATCAAATACCACCAAAATAAATCTCTATTTGTGGGGGGAAAAAAGAACATACATTTTATTTGGGTACAGCATTGCATTACCGCGCAATTGTCAGTTAAAATAACGCAGCGCCGTATCGCAAAAAATGGCCTGGTCATGAATGGGGGCAAGTCTTCCAGAGGTCAAGTGGTTAAACCTGGAAGTGTATATATATATGAAAAAGGGGGCGCTCAAATACTCTTAAACTTAATTAATAAGTGATAACTTATCTAATAAATTATTGTGTGAATAATTCTTAAATATAAACACCAACACAATCCTGTGATGCCTATATACAAAAAGGTGAATTGAAAGTCACCATATATAAATCGATTAGTCCCAATCGTAATAATAACGTGCTGTCAAGCCCACAACAATCAAAGAAATCTATAACACTCAATTATAGAAAAGTCTCATAGATTAAGTTAATGAAAAATCAAATGTGTAACAAATCCAAAAAGTGAAAAATTATTTCAACAAATAATGTTCATAATATATTGAAGTTAATTTCTTCAGAATAGTGCAAAGAGTTAATCCTTCACCAAATCTTCATGTGAAGCTAGAACAAATCTTCAACAAATAATGTTCATGATATATTGTGATTGTTTTCTTCAAAGTAGTGCAAAAGAGTTAATCCTTCACCAAATCTTCATATGAAGCTAACACCCGAAGTGCACAAATAATAGATTGCGCTTACCAAAGGATGTGGACCTCTTTAGTTAAAAAGAAGGTCTTTAACAGCTTGAGCAGGATTGTGCCTGCACACATATGGACAATGCTGGTAGAGAAATGTTGGAAACTCCTCCCTCGGTTAATTAGGCGGAACATGTGAAATACAAGCAAAAGGACTCCATAGTGTAACCCGTATTTATTTATAAAAAGGCAATAAAAATAATGTAAAAAACGTATGTGGCCTAGGTGCCCACTGCCCAACAGCTTCTATGGAAAAAAGCCAGGAACTTCCAGCAGGCTATGCTGCAGTTAATATTTAAATGTCCGCTCTATGCAGCTTAGCTGCAATATGTAGGTGGAGTTTGTGTAGCTGTGGCTTGAGTGTGGGCGGGGACACAGGGGGCCCCGTGATCTCCTATTGCCCCAGGACCCAATGAGTTGTCAGTCCATGCCTGGTATGAGCTGTTCAATCTAAAATGCCCGGGCCTATTATTTGTCCCAGTCCGGGCCTGGTTGCCAACCAATACACCCTGCTACCAATAAAGTACCAGTACCCCCGTTTCCTCCTGCTGCACCTACCCTGCCTTTAACCCCTCTGCTTCTTCTTGGCTGCCTCCATCAGTTCCACTAAATCTCCCTCCAAAATATGCTCCCTCTGTTTTACCATCCTTCCACTCTTCGCTTCTGTCAGCTGCGTCCACTACCTACAACCCTGTACCCACATACAAATCTTTTTTTTTTTTTTTTTTTTAACAGAAGGAATGTTTATTGAGATAACAGCAAATTATACAGGAGAACAGCGTATTTGACATTACAAAAAAATCGTACACGACAATACTTAGCAGAGGTAGTGACTACTCTCCAGAACCATCTGGATCGGATTGTCCATACAACTCCCACTCCCTAGAGACCAATAGGAACTCCAACCCACCCTCCTTGTGCAGATCCCAATGGGAACTAGCGAACATTTAAAGATAAAAGTGTAATATACAATATCATCATTCCCCCTGAGAACCTTTATGCCAGATCAAGAAGGAGGGAGAAAATAGGGAGGGAGAAGGGGAGAGCGTAGAAAGAAAATAAGGGAGAAGAGGGGGAAGGGGAGGAGAGGGAACGGGAAAGAAGGGGGAGGAGGAGGGGGAGACCAGAAATCTCAGACGCTGTACACCACACTCAATCATAGTAAAGTTACACTCCATCAACCGCCAAACATCCCTGTCAAGCCCTTCCACCGTAGAACCTGCACCACCAATCATTCCAGCCAAGGTCATCTACACCGTAATGTGTCTAGCCTGTATCCAGGCCTCCCAGATTTTTTTCAAATTTTTGGGGGCAGTTACGTCCCATATGTGAGCTTATATAAAGGAAGAACCACATTAACAAGCGCCTTCCAGGCTGAGGGCTGGGGAGAATCTGCAAGCTTCCATTTAGAAAGTATCGTTTTCCTAGCATAGTAGGCTGTGTAGCACATACAAATCTTTAGTGGCTAAAACCAAAAAGAAGCAGAAGTTTTTCCCAACCCATACCATCCTGCCATTACCCAATCCTGCCTCCACTCCAGCCTGATGTTCCGATGCCTGCTGTTCAGCCTGTTGTGCCAGTGTCTCTGGCTGTTGTCCAGTCTGACGTTCCAGTGCCCGCTGTCCCGTCTGATGTGCCCGTTGTCCGGTTTGAAGTTCCAGTACCTGCTGCTCGGTTTGAAGTTCCAGTACCTGCTGCCCGGTTTAAAGTTCCAGTACCTGCTATCCAGTCCAATGCACCTGCTGTTCAGCCTGTTGTGCCAGCATCTGCTGTTCTGCCTGATGTGCCAGCGCCTGTGCCTGCTGCCCAGTCTGAAGTTCCAGTACCTGCTGCTCAGTTTGAAGTTCCAGTACCTGCTATCCAGTCCTATGCATCTGATGTTCTGCCTGTTGTGCCAGCACCTGCTGTTCTGCCTGATGTGCCAGCGCCTGTGCCTGCTGCCCAGTCAGAAATTCCAGTGCCTGCTGTCTGGTTTGAAGTTCCAGTACCTGCTATCCAGTCCTATGCATCTGACGTTCTGCCTGTTGTGCCAGCACCTGCTGTTCTGCCTGATGTGCCAGCGCCTGTGCCTGTCAGGAATCAGATATGATCAGAACTGTGTGGACTGCAACAGAGGAAACCACAAACAGAAATAGGTGAAGTAAATAGTTTATTAAGATAAGTAAATATAAACGTGAACACACCAACAGTACAAAGTGAACAACAAAACAACCAAACAGTGACAATAACCAACCAGCGTAAGTAGTAAAAGGGAGAACCAGAATCGTAGTCAAACCAGGCCAGAATCATTAACGGGAGATCAGCAGATGGGGGGCCAGGAGTGGACAGACAGGGACAAGCAGGGGGCAATCAGGCTGCAGAGCAAGGCTCCAGGGATAAGGGCAGACACAACAGGTTCAGCTTCAGGTTCAGGTGACAGGAATCAGGGTTCAAGTAGACAGGCTGCAGGTCAGGGCATGAAGACGATACCAGGGCAGTGTGTGTGTGCACTTGCCGGGTAATTATACCTGCTAACAGGCTCAGGTGACCCCTGATTGCAGGAAGTAACATCTGCACCACACTGCCAGGATCCATCTGCTGGTGGACGCCAGTACTGTGGCCCAAGGATGATATAACACCAGCAGAGGGAAGTTCCCCTGACAGTTCAGAACTGCCAGGAGACACCTGCTGGTGGACCTCAGTACTGCACGCCCGATGATAGATACTACCAGCGGATGGAACCTTTCCTTACAGTACCCCCCCTCGAAGGAGTGACCTCCGGGCGCTCCAACCAGCCGTTGCTGGAGAAAGTCTATGGCGTTAAGCCGGGCAGTAGACAAAGTCACAACAGGTTGGGCAAAAAGTACATCAGGCTGGGTAGCAGGCACAGGAACCTCAAGCTGCATAGCAGGTACAGGTGCATCAAGCTGGGCAGCAGGTAAATCAAGCTGGGCAGCAGGTATGGGTACATCAAGCTGGGCAGCAGACACATCAAACTGGGCAGCAGGAACAGGCACACCAAGCTGGGCAGCAGGCACAGGCACATCAAGCTGGACAACAGGCACAGGCACATCAAGCTGGGCAACAGGCACAGGCACATCAAATTGGGAAGCAGGCACGAGCACATCAAGCTAGGCAGCAGACAGTGGCACATCAGGCTGGGCAGCAAACAAGAACACCTCAGGCCTGGAAGCGGACAGGAACACCTCAGGCTGGCAGCGGACAGGAACACCTCAGGCTGGGCAACGGACAGGAACACCTCAGGCTGGGCAGCGGACAGGAACACCTCAGGCTGGGCAGCGAGCAGGAACACCTCAGGCTGGGCAGCGGGCAGGAACATCTCAGGCTCAGCAGCAGACAGGGACTCATCAGACTGAGCAGCAGGCTCCTCAGGCCAGGAAACGGGCACCACAACCTCAGGCCGGGAAACAGGCACCACAACCTCAGGCTGGGAAACGGGCACCACAATCTCAGGCTGGGAAACGGGCACCACAACCTCAGGCTGGGAAACGGGCACCACAACCTTAGGCCGGGAAACGGGCACCACAACCTTAGGCCGGGAAACGGGCACCACAACCTCAGGCAGGGAAACGGGCACTGGATCTTCAGGCGAGGACACAGGCACCGGATCTTCAGACTGGGACACCGGATCTTCAGACTGGGACACCGGATCTTCAGACTGGGACACCTGATCTTCAGACTGGGACACTGGCATCAGAACTTCTGGTTGGAAGGCAGACACGGGAACATCAGGCTGGAAGACTGGCTCTGACACTTCAGGCTGGAACGCTGGCTCTGGCACTTCAGGCCGGAACGCTGGCTCTGGCACTTCAGGCCGGAACGCTGGCTCTGGCACTTCAGGCCGGAACGCTGGCTCTGGCACTTCAGGCCGGAACGCTGGCTCTGGCACTTCAAGCCGGAACGCTGGCTCTGGCACTTCAGGCCGGAACGCTGGCTCTGGCACTTCAGGCCGGAACGCTGGCTCTGGCACTTCAGGACGGAACGCTGGCTCTGGCACTTCAGGCCGGAACGCTGGCTCTGGCACTTCAGGCCGGAACGCTGGCTCTGGCACTTCAGGCCGGAACGCTGGCGCTGGCACTTCAGGCCGGAACGCTGGCTCTGGCACTTCAGGCCGGAACCCTGGCTCTGGCACTTCAGGCCGGAACCCTGGCTCTGGCACTTCAGGCCGGAACGCTGGCTCTGGCACTTCAGGCCGGAACGCTGGCTCTGGCACTTCAAGCCGGAACGCTGGCTCTGGCACTTCAGGCCGGAACGCTGGCTCTGGCACTTCAGGCCGGAACGCTGGCTCTGGCACTTCAGGCCGGAACGCTGGCTCTGGCACTTCAGGCCGGAACGCTGGCTCTGGCACTTCAGGCCGGAACGATGGCTCTGGCACTTCAGGCCGGAACGATGGCTCTGGCACTTCAGGCCGGAACGCTGGCTCTGGCACTTCAGGCCGGAACCCTGGCTCTGGCACTTCAGGCCGGAACGCTGGCTCTGGCACTTCAGGCCGGAACGCTGGCTCTGGCACTTCAGGACGGAACGCTGGCTCTGGCACTTCAGGCCGGAACGCTGGCTCTGGCACTTCAGGCCGGAACGCTGGCTCTGGCACTTCAGGCCGGAACGCTGGCTCTGGCACTTCAGGCCGGAACGCTGGCTCTGGCACTTCAGGCCGGAACGCTGGCTCTGGCACTTCAAGCTGGAACGCTGGCTCTGGCACTTCAGGCCGGAACGCTGGCTCTGGCACTTCAGGCCGGAACGCTGGCTCTGGCACTTCAGGACGGAACGCTGGCTCTGGCACTTCAGGCCGGAACGCTGGCTCTGGCACTTCAGGCCGGAACGCTGGCTCTGGCACTTCAGGACGGAACGCTGGCTCTGGCACTTCAGGCCGGAACGCTGGCTCTGGCACTTCAGGACGGAACGCTGGCTCTGGCACTTCAGGACGGAACGCTGGCTCTGGCACTTCAGGACGGAACGCTGGCTCTGGCACTTCAGGCCGGAAAGCTGGCTCTGGCACTTCAGGCCGGAACCCTGGCTCTGGCACTTCAGGCCGGAACCCTGGCTCTGGCACTTCAGGCCGGAACCCTGGCTCTGGCACTTCAGGCCGGAACGCTGGCTCTGGCACTTCAGGCCGGAACGCTGGCTCTGGCACTTCAGGCCGGAACGCTGGCTCTGGCACTTCAGGCCGGAACGCTGGCTCTGGCACTTCAGGCCGGAACGCTGGCTCTGGCACTTCAAGCCGGAACGCTGGCTCTGGCACTTCAGGCCGGAACGCTGGCTCTGGCACTTCAGGCCGGAACGCTGGCTCTGGCACTTCAGGCCGGAACGCTGGCTCTGGCACTTCAGGACGGAACGCTGGCTCTGGCACTTCAGGACGGAACGCTGGCTCTGGCACTTCAGGCCGGAAAGCTGGCTCTGGCACTTCAGGCCGGAACGCTGGCTCTGGCACTTCAGGCCGGAACGCTGGCTCTGGCACTTCAGGCCGGAACGCTGGCTCTGGCACTTCAAGCTGGAACGCTGGCTCTGGCACTTTAGGCCGGAACGCTGGCTCTGGCACTTCAGGACGGAACGCTGGCTCTGGCACTTCAGGCCGGAACGCTGGCTCTGGCACTTCAGGACGGAACGCTGGCTCTGGCACTTCAGGACGGAACGCTGGCTCTGGCACTTCAGGACGGAACGCTGGCTCTGGCACTTCAGGACGGAACGCTGGCTCTGGCACTTCAGGCCGGAACCCTGGCTCTGGCACTTCAGGCCGGAACCCTGGCTCTGGCACTTCAGGCCGGAACCCTGGCTCTGGCACTTCAGGCCGGAACCCTGGCTCTGGCACTTCAGGCCGGAACGCTGGCTCTGGCACTTCAGGCCGGAACGCTGGCTCTGGCACTTCAGGCCGGAACGCTGGCTCTGGCACTTCAGGATGGAACGCTGGCTCTGGCACTTCAGGCCGGAACGATGGCTCTGGCACTTCAGGCCGGAACGCTGGCTCTGGCACTTCAAGCCGGAACGCTGGCTCTGGCACTTCAGGCCGGAACCCTGGCTCTGGCACTTCAGGCCGGAACGCTGGCTCTGGCACTTCAGGCCGGAACGCTGGCTCTGGCACTTCAAGCCGGAACGCTGGCTCTGGCACTTCAGGCCGGAACGCTGGCTCTGGCACTTCAGGCCGGAACGCTGGCTCTGGCACTTCAGGCCGGAACGCTGGCTCTGGCACTTCAGGCCGGAACGATGGCTCTGGCACTTCAGGCCGGAACGATGGCTCTGGCACTTCAGGCCGGAACGCTGGCTCTGGCACTTCAAGCCGGAACGCTGGCTCTGGCACTTCAGGCCGGAACCCTGGCTCTGGCACTTCAGGCCGGAACCCTGGCTCTGGCACTTCAGGCCGGAACGCTGGCTCTGGCACTTCAGGACGGAACGCTGGCTCTGGCACTTCAGGCCGGAACGCTGGCTCTGGCACTTCAAGCCGGAACGCTGGCTCTGGCACTTCAGGCCGGAACGCTGGCTCTGGCACTTCAGGCCGGAACGCTGGCTCTGGCACTTCAGGCCGGAACGCTGGCTCTGGCACTTCAGGCTGGAACGCTGGCTCTGACACTTCAAGCCGGAACGCTGGCTCTGGCACTTCAGGCCGGAACGCTGGCTCTGGCACTTCAGGACGGAACGCTGGCTCTGGCACTTCAGGACGGAACGCTGGCTCTGGCACTTCATAACGGAACGCTGGCTCTGGCACTTCAGGCCGGAACGCTGGCTCTGGCACTTCAGGCCGGAACGCTGGCTCTGGCACTTCAGGCCGGAACGCTGGCTCTGGCACTTCAGGCCGGAACGCTGGCTCTGGCACTTCAAGCCGGAACGCTGGCTCTGGCACTTCAGGCCGGAACGCTGGCTCTGGCACTTCAGGCCGGAACGCTGGCTCTGGCACTTCAGGACGGAACGCTGGCTCTGGCACTTCAGGCCGGAAAGCTGGCTCTGGCACTTCAGGCCGGAACCCTGGCTCTGGCACTTCAGGCCGGAACCCTGGCTCTGGCACTTCAGGCCGGAACGCTGGCTCTGGCACTTCAGGCCGGAACGCTGGCTCTGGCACTTCAGGCCGGAACGCTGGCTCTGGCACTTCAGGCCGGAACGCTGGCTCTGGCACTTCAGGCCGGAACGCTGGCTCTGGCACTTCAGGCCGGAACGCTGGCTCTGGCACTTCAGGCCGGAACGCTGGCTCTGGCACTTCAGGCCGGAACGCTGGCTCTGGCACTTCAGGCTGGAACGCTGGCTCTGGCACTTCAAGCCGGAACGCTGGCTCTGGCACTTCAGGCCGGAACGCTGGCTCTGGCACTTCAGGCCGGAACGCTGGCTCTGGCACTTCAGGCCGGAACGCTGGCTCTGGCACTTCAGGACGGAACGCTGGCTCTGGCACTTCAGGACGGAACGCTGGCTCTGGCACTTCAGGCCGGAAAGCTGGCTCTGGCACTTCTGGCCGGAAAGCTGGCTCTGGCACTTCAGGCCGGAACCCTGGCTCTGGCACTTCAGGCCGGAACGCTGGCTCTGGCACTTCAGGCCGGAACGCTGGCTCTGGCACTTCAGGCCGGAACGCTGGCTCTGGCACTTCAGGCCGGAACCCTGGCTCTGGCGCTTCAGGCCGGAACCCTGGCTCTGGCGCTTCAGGCCGGAACCCTGGCTCTGGCGCTTCAGGCTGGAACCCTGGCTCTGGCACTTCAGGCTGAAACGCTGGCTCTGGCACTTCAGGCTGGCATGCAGGAACTGGGACGTCAGACTGAAGCAGTTTGATTGGTGTGGAGGCAGGTTGGGTTAGTGGCAGGATCGTACTGGTCGGAAAGAACTTTCGTCTCTTCTTTGGCTTAACCACTGAAGCCCTGTAGGAAAGGGGTGTAGCAGACTGGGAAGGAGGATTGGGATATGGCAGAGAAGGGGTAACAGTAGCTGGGGGAAGTTCTTGTGGGTTTGTATGCAGCTGAGAAGAGGCAGGTGGGTTAAATGCAGGATAGGTACAGGGAGAAGACACTGGATGTTGGTATCTGGTGGGAAGCGCTGTGTATTGAACTGCGACTGGGGTTGCCATGGGTGATGGAGAAACATACATTTGGGTTGGCTGGTGTCTGATGGAAGAGGTGGTTTGTCTGGCTGGGGCTGATTGCACCATGCCAGACCATGCCGAAAGTATGGGTTGTACGAACTGTGACTTTAAATCTCCCTGTCTAACAAAAGACTGAGCAGACTTAATGCACTCAGCAATCACCTGTGGGGAGCAGGCTGAGTAGTGCTCACAAAAATCGGCAGGATCGTCTTCAAAAAGCCAAACTAAGGAAACAACCTGATTCACATTAAAAGGAGGAGTGAAATCATCATGGCCCTCTGGAATACAGGGCAGGGCCAGCTCAGTACAGATTTTAATTAAAGGTTGCACCTTCCCAAACGGCATATAACCCTGATCGACCAGGGAGTGAGCCGATCGGATGGCTGTAAACAACTGGTCACTAGACCATTCTTTCAAAGCCTGGCAACAATAATCACTGCTTTCAGATGCCAGCCTAGACAAATAAACAATCACATCAGCATTCATGTTTGCAAACGATCAAATGGTTCCCCTGTGCACTTCTGATCAGGGATGGCCCTGGTATTCTGTCAGGAATCAGATATGATCAGAACTGTGTGGACTGCAACAGAGGAAACCGCAAACAGAAATAGGTGAAGTAAATAGTTTATTAAGATAAGTAAATATAAACGTGAACACACCACCAGTACAAAGTGAACAACAAAACAACATAACAGTGACAATAACCAACCAGCGTAAGTAGTAAAAGGGAGAACCAGAATCGTAGTCAAACCAGGCCAGAATCATTAACGGGAGATCAGCAGATGGGGGGCCAGGAGTGGACAGACAGGGACAAGCAGGGGGCAATCAGGCTGCAGAGCAAGGCTCCAGGGATCCAGGGATAAGGACAGACACAACAGGTTCAGGTTCAGGTGACAGGAATAAGGGTTCAAGTAGATCGGCTGCAGGTCAGGGCACAAGGACGATACCAGGGCAGTGTGTGCGTGCACTTGCCGGGTATTTATACCTGCTAACAGGCTCAGGTGACCCCTGATTGCAGGAAGTAACATCTGCACCACACTGCCAGGATCCATCCGCTGGTGGACGCCAGTACTGCGGCCCAAGGATGATATAACACCAGCAGAGAGAAGTTCCCCTGACAGTTCAGAACTGCCAGGAGACACCTGCTGGTGGACCTCAGTACTGCACGCCCGATGATAGTACTGCTGCCCAGTCTGAAGTTCCAGTACCTGCTGCCCGGTTTGATGTCTCTGTGCCTGCCTTCCAGTCTGATGTCCCGGTGCCTGCCTACCAATCTGATGTGCCCGCTTTCCAGTCTGATGTGCCCACTTTCTGGTCTGATGTGCCAGCTTTCCAGTCTGATGTGCCCGCTTTCCAGTCTGATGTGCCCGCTTTCAAGTCTGATGTACCTGCCCTCCAGTCTGATGTTCCGGTGCCTGCCTTCCAGTCTGATGTGCCCGCTTCCCAGTCTGATGTGCCCACTTCCCAGTCTGATGAACCTGCCTTCCAGTCTGATGTGCCTGCCCTCCAGTCTGATGTGCCTGCCCTCCAGTCTAATGTGTCCGCTTTCCAGTCTGACGTGCCTGCCTTCCAGTCTGATGTTCCGGTGCCTGCTTTCCTGTCTGATGTGCCTGCTTTCCAGTCTGATGTGCCCGCTTTCCAGTCTGATGTCCCGGTGCCTGCCTTCCAGTCTGATGTAAGAAAAAAATGTGTATATACCTGCGCTTAGGACCTCAAATGAATGATGAGCTGCAGCCCCCCTAATAGGATCCTAAAAAGGATCTTAATGATTGGAAAGTTTATATGGTGGGGTGTGGCGCTGCTCGTTCCTTAAATACACTCTAAAGTGTAGGAAGGTATGGCTTAAAACTAATGTAGCGGGGTCTCCTTTAAGGCCCCTGGGACTACGTTACTCAGAACCCCATCCGGCCTCAGGGTGAAAGTTTCCACCGCAGAGACTCATGGGAGGGGGCTATTTAAGGAAGAGGGGAGGCGGAGCTCGGCCTCTTTGGACACCGCGCTGCAAGCAACCAGTCTTCCCATGCGGATCTGCTGCGGTGCAAGGCCTGAAGCCTGGGGCCTTGCGTGACTTCCGAAGAGCCTTCCACCCCACTGCGGAGCCTGGGTGGATCCTGTCTTGTTGAGTTAGGACATCAGTTGGATCGGGGACCCGATCGTTGCAGACGCTGTGTGCGGATACACAGCAGGTGGAAGTCCCGGACTGGGATCGCGTCCGGAGTGGTGAGCGGGCACCTGCCCAGACCAATAGACTGTGTCGTGTTCAGGCCTATAGAACTGCATAGGCCCACAGTTCGGTTATCTGCTGTTCTACGGGGGGGACCGGTAGCAGGACAGAGTTGAAGTGTCCCCCCCCCCAGTATAGTTATTCCAAGTTACTGCCTGTTGTGGATTACAAATTAGAATTTCATCAAGTGCACCACCGAAAGCTGGCATGCGAAGAATTCCTTTTAGGAAGTGACTGAGATTTACTCCATGTCAGGCCTGACTCAGGTGGGGAGATAGTATATTGTTTAGTGCGCCATAGGGCGCGCACACCATAATAGCTACACGTGGTGTAATACCGCGCAGTGCCATTATAGTGTGCTGAATTGATGCCAGTTGCATGTGTGATGTTATACCTATGCTATTTACTAGAAGAGTAAAGCCGTTATAATCAATCTCTCGCCTTAGTGTGTTGTCTTACTGCTTAGAGATTAATTCATACAATACAATTGAATGTGGTATAAGTATAGCCCTAGACTAACTGTGCCAGCGGGGGTCGAGTAAGATTGCTGGGGGTTGGTGGTGCTGCACTCAGGGCCCGAAAATCAATCCAGCGGCTCTCTTAACTGGGGGTAGCGCTACACGTGGGGGCTCGTCCGGGATCCTGTTGCAGCGGGTAGCGTGCCAAGGGTACCAGCATGGACCCAGTAGAAGTAGGACAGTGGTGTAAAACTGTCAACATAGATCCAGCCGGGGTAGTAGTCATAGAACTCCCAGGGATCTGGCAAGAAGAAGCGGTGAGGCAGCTGGTGATGTCACTGTCACCATATCAGAAAGCATGGGTGGTGGATGTCAGGACGAATTCCTCGCTGACCCACGCATTGGTGGAGTGGAAGGACGGAGTCCCAGAACATTTTAAGAATCCAAGTGTAGAAGCTATAGATGACCAGACTTATAGCCTAATACACGCGCTGCCAGTTGAGCCAGGAGAACGGTCTCAGACACCGAAACTGTCTCCGTCACCCACCCCAAAAGAAGCAAGACATTTAAAAAGGGAAAGTCCCGGGTCGCCATCCACCATTCTTGGCGCAGAGTTGTGCGCGGTCCTGGGGGAACTTGTAGCCCAGTGCAAGAAAGATCCTACAGATTACCAGATGTCAGGATACAGAAAGCTTAGAATATTCTCAGGGAGGAAACCAGTACCATCAGGTGAAGAGGGGTTCGAGGAGTGGTTAGATGGTGCCACTCAGGCCCTAGAAGAATGGGAAGTCCCAGACCACAGAAAGAAGCAGAGAATTGCTGAGAGCTTGAAGGGGCCTGCTCTAGAGGCCATACGCAATCTCAAGATGAGTAAGACAGACTGTAATGCGCAGGACTATCTGGACATTCTGCAGAATGTGTTCTGTGGAACAGAGAAAATCACTGAGCTCACTTACCAGCTGGAGCACTGCTACCAGAAGACAGGAGAGAAGCTGTCAGAGTTCATGAAGCGCCTGGATAAGATACTGCACAAGATGATCCTTAAGAAGGGGATTGATCCGCGGAAGGTGGATGAGGCCCATGTTCAACAGGTGATGAGAGGATCTCAGCCCCTGGACCCCATCGCACTGGCGCTACGTACAAGACAGGACGGGAAGAGCCTGGAGTACCCTGACTTGATTCGAGTAGTCAGAGAAGAAGAAGCTATGCTGGAGGAGAAGAAGAGGAGCCAACCAGTTAAGACAGTGAATCCCCCTCCAGTGTTGGTCAGGATGGCCATGACCCTGGAAAGAGACACAGAGGTGGATACCTTGAAGTCACAGATGTCCAAAGTGTTGGGGATGCTGACCTCCCTGATGGAAAAGAAGTCAAGGGAGCCAGAGAGGGAAAGTCCAAGAAGGGAGCTGTTTCCCAACTCCTCAGCGCCCGCATCCCTGGAAGATTGGGGGGATGTGGTTTGCTTCAATTGTGGAGGAGCTGGCCATTTCGCCAAAGTGTGTGCCAGCCCAAAGAAAAAAAAGATGAATAACCGCAAGCCGCCGGAAAACTTCAGCGGCCCCCAGTGAAGGAGTCAACCGGGTGCCCATCATCTCCAGTGAGCTCCAAACTGAATGAGAAGCACATGAAAAGGGTGGAGAAGACCCCTCAGAAGAAACGCAAAGTTCCTCAGAAGGAACGCACCCCAAAGAAAGAGAGTAGTGTCCCTCAGCGGGTAGTTACACCCACCAAAAGGAGGGAGATCAATGCATACCAGGCCCAAGAGAGACTTAAGTCCAAAGAGAAATGGAGGAAAGAAAGTCAAAAGGATCAATGCAAAGATCAAAAGAAAGAGACCCCTACGAAGCAATACCCAGAGAAGCTGGTGGGTCCCTCCCCGATAGTACCAGTTCAAGTGGAGGGAGTCTATACAAGAGCCATATTGGATACTGGGGCGCAAGTGACCCTGTTGTACCAGGACTTTTATGACAAACTCAGAGACTACTTATATGGGGCGGAATTCACAGTGAAAACAGACAACGACCCCCTCACCTATCTCTTCACCACAGCAAAGTTGGATGCCACAGGACATAGGTGGCTGGCGGCGCTGTCCGCCTTCGACTTCGGCCTAAAGTACAGACCTGGGGCTGGAAACCGAGATGCAGATGCTTTGTCTAGGAGATCTCACGTCCCCACTTGCAGTACAGAAGACTGGGCCCAAGTGGCACCCGACGGGGTGCGGGCCCTCTGTCAAGGGGCTGAACTTCAAGCCAGTGGCGGCTCAAGAGCAGAAGAGATAGGGGTTACCATAGTAGGAGTTCCCAAGCAATACTGTGGAGTAACTTAACTGAAGGAAGATAACTTACCAAGACTGTCTAAGAAGGAGCTGAGATCCGACCAGTTGGAGGACCCTATGGGGAGGTTGGTCCTAGAGACCCTGGAGAATCAGGACCCGAATAGGCTCTCACGCCACCCTTCAAAGGAAGCTCGCCTGTTGAAGAAAGAGTGGGACAAGTTACAGGTGCATCAGGGAGTGGTCTACCGAAGGGGCCCCTCTGATGACCTAGAAGACAAATGGCAGCTGTTCTTGCCGGAGAAGTACAGAGAGACAGTCCTGGTTGCCCTGCATGACAACCATGGCCACCTAGGGGCGGAAAGGACTTTCCATCTCGTTAGGGACCGTTTCTATTGGTCCTGCATGAGGGCTGAAGTTGAAGAATACTGCCACTCATGCACACGATGCATCCAGAGAAAGACTTTGCCCCATCAAGCTGCCCCAATGGGCCATCTACAAAGTCAAAGCCCGCTTGATCTGGTATGCATTGATTTTCTCTGCCTCGAACCCGACCTGAGTGGACTAGGAAATGTTCTGGTAGTAACCGACCATTTCACCCGGTATGCCCAGGCCTTCCCAACCAAAGACCAGAAGGCCTCCACTGTGGCCAAGATACTTATGGGGAAATACTTCATACACTACGGGCTACCACAATGGCTCCATTCAGACCAAGGAAGGGACTTTGAAAGTCGACTGATACGAAAGCTCCTGGATACCTTGGAGATTAAGAAGACAAGGACTACCCACTATCATCCACAAGGTGATGCTCAGCCGGAGAGGTTCAACCAAACCCTGCTCAACATGCTGGGAACTTTAAGCGGTGAAAAGAAGCAACATTGGAGTAACCACATAGCAGCCCTTGTGCATGCATACAATAGCACTACCAGCGACACTACAGGATACTCACCCTATAGACTCATGTTCGGGAGAGAAGCAAGACTGCCAGTGGATCTGGCCTTTGGCACCTCCATAGACCATTGTTCTGCTGCTTCCCACAAGGGATATGTTGATAGACTCAGACGTAATTTGAAAGTGGCCTATGAACAGGCCCAGGCGGCCTCGGAGCAAAGGGGGGCCCGCAACAAGAGAAATTTTGATCTAAAAGTTAGGATCCAAGATTTACAACCAGGAGACAGAGTGTTGCTGCGGAACTTGGGAATCCCTGGAAAACACAAGCTTGCAGACAGATGGAGACCTGAACCCTATATTGTTTGCAAAAGACTACCGGGCCTACCCATTTACAGACTTAAACCAGAAGGGAAGTTGGGGCCTTTGAAGACCTGGCATCGGAACCACCTACTCCCACTAGCTGAGGCAGTTCGGATACCCCCTATGATGGATTCCCCTTGACCAACGTCCATCATGGACACTCTTAGACCAAACACTCGGTCTCAGACCCCTCGAACCGAGGATACAGAAGACTCGGAGATAAGTGAAGACGAGGGAGAAGAACTTGGTTGGCTTTGGCCTTCCCAGGCCCCGGCAACTTCAGCTATTGATCTTCCACCTGACGAAGATACCAAAGATCAAACACTGAATGCAGAAGCTACGGAGTTCATCCCGTCCAGTCCTTGGTCAGATGCTTGGGAAAGTGCTTGTGACCTACTACCTGAAGAAGATCCAAGGGAGTCCCTGTACCTCCCTGCCCCGGAGTCCAGTGCTCCTGAACCAGAAGTAAATTCTAAGTCAGTTGCAGAAGAAGAACCTGTCTCAACAGAAAGTCCAAGAGGACAGAGGAAGCGAAGAGCCATAAAACCTCCCAGGAGATTAACCTACCAACAAATGGGGAGGAGTGCTGAAGACACTGTGGTCACTGCCAGAAGGAGTATGGAGAACCCTGACTGACTCTCCCACTGTTCATTTGGTGGGAGGCAACCCAGACTCACTCTCTGGCACAGTTAGACAGGATACTGATGAGAGTGTGTCCTGTGGGCAGGGGAGTTCGCTACCTTGGTTTTGGTGGGAATTTCCTCTGCCGACATAATATGAAACTTTGATTGATGTTGTACGTTCAGTAATTTAAGGTTATGTTATCTTTGGGGACCAAAGAGTTTAAGTGGGGGGAGTGTGTAGCGGGGTCTCCTTTAAGGCCCCTGGGACTACGTTACCCAGAACCCCATCCAGCCTCAGGGTGAAAGTTTCCACCGCAGAGACTCATGGGAGGGGGCTATTTAAGGAAGAGGGGAGGCGGAGCTCGGCCTCTTTGGACACCGCGCTGCAAGCAACCAGTCTTCCCGTGTGGATCTGCTGCGGTGCAAGGCCTGAAGCCTGGGGCCTTGCGTGACTTCCGAAGAGCCTTCCACCCCACTGCGGAGCCTGGGTGGATCCTGTCTTGTCGAGTTAGGACATCAGTTGGATCGGGGACCCGATCGTTGCAGACGCTGTGTGCGGATACACAGCAGGTGGAAGTCCCGGACTGGGATCGCGTCCGGAGTGGTCAGCGGGCACCTGCCCAGACCAATAGACTGTGTCGTGTTCAGGTCTATAGAACTGCATAGGCCCACAGTTCGGTTATCTGCTGTTCTACAGGGGGGGCCGGCAGCAGGACAGAGTTGAAGTGTCCCCCCCCCCCCAGTATAGTTATTCCAAGTTACTGCCTGTTGTGGATTACAAATTAGAATTTCATCAAGTGCACCACCGAAAGCTGGCATGCGAAGAATTCCTTTTAGGAAGTGACTGAGATTTACTCCATGTCAGGCCTGACTCGGGTGGGGAGATAGTATATTGTTTAGTGCGCCATAGGGCGCGCACACCATAATAGCTACACGTGGTGTAATACCGCGCAGTGCCATTATAGTGTGCTGAATTGATGCCAGTTGCATGTGTGATGTTATACCTATGCTATTTACTAGAAGAGTAAAGCCGTTATAATCAATCTCTCGCCTTAGTGTGTTGTCTTACTGCTTAGAGATTAATTCATACAATACAATTGAATGTGGTATAAGTATAGCCCTAGACTAACTGTGCCAGCGGGGGTCGAGTAAGATTGCTAGGGGTTGGTGGTGCTGCACTCAGGGCCCGAAAATCAATCCAGCGGCTCTCTTAACTGGGGGTAGCGCTACACTAATGAGCAAACAAATTATATATATAAATATATGTATATGTGCTGTGACACAAAATATAATGAATAAACCCTTATTTTCAAGGGATTTACATATAATGTTATACCTGTGAGTAACACTATAGTGCCTGCTTTCCAGTCTGATGTGCCTGCTTTCCAGTCGGATGTGCCCGCTTTGCAGGCTGATGTCCCGGTGCCTGCCTTCCAGTCTGATGTGCCCACTTTCCAGTCTGATGTGCCCGCTTTCCAGTCTGATGTACCTGCCCTCCAGTCTGATGTGCCTGCCTTCCAGTCTGATGTCCCGGTATCTGCCTTCCAGTCTGATGTGCCTGCCCTCCAGCCTAATGTGCCCGCTTTCCAGTCTGACGTGCCTGCCTTCCAGTCTGATGATCCGGTGCCTGCTTTCCAGTCTGATGTGCCTGCTTTCCAGTCTGATGTGCCCGCTTTCCAGTCTGATGTGCCCTCTTTCCAGTCTGATGTACCTGCCTTCCAGTCTGATGTACCTGCCTTCCAGTCTAATGTGCCTGCCTTCCAGTCTGATGTGCCTGCCCTCCAGTCTGGTGTGCCCGCTTTCCAGTCTGATGTGCCCGCTTTCCAGTCTGATGTGCCTGCCTTCCAGTCTGATGTCCCGGTGCCTGCCTTCCAGTCTGATGTGCCCGCTTTCCAGTCTGATGTACCTGCCTTCCAGTCTGATGTGCCTGCCTTCCAGTCTGATGTGCCTGCCTTTCAGTCTGATGTCCCGGTACCTGCCTTCCAGTCTGATGTGCCCGCTTCCCGGTCTGATGTGCCCGCTTCCCGGTCTGATGTGCCGCTTCCCAGTCTGATGTCCCGGTGCCTGCCTTCCAGTCTGATGTGCCTGCCTTCCAGTCTGATGTGCCTGCTTTCCAGTAGATGTGCCTGCTTTCCAGTCTGATGTCCCAGCGCCCACTGTCTTGCTTGATGATTCGATGTCTGATCAGCTTAGTGATCCCATACCTGGTATCCAGTCTGATGATCCATTTCCTGATAGTCCCATTCCTGATACCCTGCCTGGTGGTTCCTTTACCGCTGCCCAGCCTGATGACCCAGAGCTCACTGCCCAGCCTGATGACCCGGAGCTCGCTGCCCAGCCTGATGACCTGGAGCTCGCTGCCCAGCCTGATGACCTGGAGCTTGCCGCCCAGCCTGATGATCCGGAGCTCGCTGCCCAGCCTTATGATCTGGTACCCAAACTTCCAGACCCTGGTCGTGGGGTGCATGCTTCATTTTCGGACTCGGGTGGCACGCCTCCCAATAGATTAAGAGACTCTGGCCGGAAAAACGCAAAGAAGTCCGCAGTCACAGGGAAGACTTTTTGGGACTTTTCCGCACCTACATGCACTGCCAGGTCAAGGGCAGAACAGAGTGTCCGAAGGCCACTCCTTGGGGGGGGGAACTGTCATGATCAGTGTTATTGTCTGGATCACCTGCTGGTGGCACTATTGCTTTCAGCACCTAAGGGTTTAATTCTGGTGGCCACCAGCGGGTGTCTCCCAGTAGATGGACTTTTCATTGATCAAGCTGCACCTGATGTGAGTTGCTGGGAGTATATAAGCCCGCCCGTCACTGAGGCTCAGGGCTTGAGTATCCTCTCCGCTAGCCCTGTCCCTGCCTGACCTGATCCGTTGCTTGAATCTGTTCCTGATCTGCTTCCTGCCCTGTCCTGGACTCTGTTCCATGTACCCTGTCCCTGAGCCTTGTCCCCTGATCCCTGCTTCCAGCTCCCCCTTGCTTTTTGCTCCCTCCATCTGGTCTCTTGTTCCCCTTGTCTCTTGTCCCTGCCTTGTTTATGTATCTGTGTTCTCTTTCTTTGTGTATATATATTAGTTAGATAGTTAGATTAGGTGTTTGGGATTGCTGTGTATATTTGTATTTCTTGCTTGTTTATGGTTTGCTGTGTTTGGTTTTGCACGTGTGTCTTTATCTTTAATAAATAAATATCTTTCACTTAAAGGATACAAGTGTGGCACTTCTAAAGTGATAAGAAAAATTATGAGTGTAGTGTTATACCACCACCTATAATCTCGATGGGTACAGGCAATCAGAGTAGTCTACGCAAAACCAGACTTCCGTCTTTTCTTTTGCACCAGAACCACTTAAGCAGCACATGGACTTTGACTCTCTTGAATCACCCGTCTCTGTAGCATGTTGTGGAGCAAGTTTTTCACCTCTTGGCACAAAGCTGGGGGAATATGACGGTATCGCTCCCAAATGGGTGAGCATCCCTCGTATGGATTGGGTGATCAATGGCCTCGGGGTAGCCGCAGTCTTTTGGGCTGGCGGCAAAAACCAGGAGATGCTTTTCAAGCAGTTGGTGAAGCAGCATTTGCAGTAGAGGATAGTCCCAGAAGGGAATGACCAGCTGTTCCAGCAGCAAGTTGTATTGTGACTCATCCAACAAGGACATGGCTGCTTGTAGTGGACCACAAATGGCCTCTACTCCGGATTGAGCCTCCGAGACTCAGTGGCAGGGCACTATGTACAGGTCTGCTAGGGTTGCATGGTTGGGAAGTGAAATCAGGGTTGTCCCAGGTTAATGAGCTGCACCAGAACCTTTCCTTTCTGAACTTTAGACAAGTTGCGTGCAACTATCCACTCCCCTGGCACCACTGCATCCTTGGTGGGTTCCACCAAAACTGTGGCCCCTTAAAGTTTTTTGTAAGCCCTGATGGTTAGAGACCAGACTAACTCTTGGAAGGGTGCCAGGAGTAGTTTTTGCTTGAAAGGTGTGTGGACAACTCCCACTTGCTCGGGCTGTTTCCTTGCAGCCCTCTGGTGAGCTTCGTAGGCCCCTATTATGTTCAGCCACACAGCTCGCAGACCCTAGCAAGCATGACAGAATTTTGAACTTGGCCAGTAAGCAGGGTGATGTATGTATGTGATGCATACTAGCACATTATGAGGGTGGCCACCGCTGGACTTGACACACCTCCAGTTTGCTGGGACCTTGTGTTGCCTGCCCCAAGGGTCATAACTCTGCCCCAGGAGCCAGTAGTTTAATGGCTGCCTAAATGAGCTTTGGAATTCAGGCCACAGTTCTTGCCTGCATGTCCAACGTGGCCATACCACCAGCAATTCTGGTCCTCCTCTGGGTCCCTTCGTAACGGGTTCTCACCCTTCCGGGAAGGGGCCGAATCACACTTGAGTGAGGACAGTTCTTGTTTCAGAGAGGCCACGTCCAGGGCAAGCCCCCCTAATGATGTGTGTATGTCTGACAGTGGTGAGGGGGCTAAAGCCTCCTCTTTCATGTGCGATGGATTATACCTTTTTGTCACTGCCACAGTTGCTTCTGCATCCTCCTGCTGCCACGCAACCACATTCACAACAATATCATTAAAAGACATGGCCTGTATGGGTCAGACTTCAATCCTTCAATGATCTGGTCCCTCAATAGGTAATGCAAATCTGTGATATGGACACTGCCCATTACATCCCTCTTCTCCAGCCATTTCCAGAGGATATGGAGAGCCACCGCAAAATGAGCGAGGTGCTCGTTCTGCTGCCTCCGAACAAAGATTCTGCGCTTCAACGCTGACCACCACATTCTCTCTGAACAGCCAGGCCCTTCAGGTGGGTCACTCTTTGTTCCAAGGTGGACTGGTCCTCTCCTGGCAGTGTCATCAGAGCTCAGCGGGTGTCATCTTCTAAGGAGTTAATAGCCAGCTCCTCAATCAGCCAGTAGAAAAATCTGATACAGGCGCGCAACACTTTTTTAATCTCTCCCACTCAGTCAGAAGAATATTGGAGCCATTAAACGTAAGCACCAAGGCCAAAGCCTATCCCAGTGGTGCCATTATGGTTCCTGTCCTCCCTCTGCACCCGCAACAAATAGGGACATATCCTGCCGACTGCTGACAAGTGTGGAGAGGTGCAGCGTAAACACTCAGTGTCCGGTTGCAGAGAACAGAACTTGTATTAAAGTTAGAGTTCAATAATTCACAACAAGCTCAGCAGGGACACTCACAAAATGTTTTAGCGTTGTGTAGCAGAGCAGGTCTCATAAGTGTCTCCAGGGGGGAATGTGACCTGACCGGTCCGTACCCGATTTGGGGGTCTCCAGGAAGTAATGTGTATCCCTATCCTTTCCATACTCATCTGGATCCTCTCCCTGCCACTAATCACTGTCCCTATCAGATGGGTGACCTGTCCTTACATGCAAAATGCATGGCAAGCCTGGGAGCCAGGGCCTTAAATAGGCTTAAATAGGCTCTGCTTGGCCCAAGATGGCTGCCAGAGTCACATAGAGTGGAATCATCCAATTGGATAGCTTCAACAGTGACCCAGGAAACCAAACCATAGAGGAGCCAACTTTACCCTGACGTCCACCTACAGTGGAGAAAATAGACTGCACCTGCCTACAAACACACTTTTCTATGATTCAGTTATGAACACCATGAGTGATCAATACCACATCACATAGTTCCCTTTTTTTAATGTGAGGTTCACAAATGACACTTCATTCATGTTTCTGTACAGCAGCGTGGTGTGATGTGCTGCTGTACAGTGACATGTGGTGCCTTCCTGTGCACTGAAATAGAATGCAGCATATCTTCATTTTATTGCAGCTCACTGAACTGCAGCTCCAAGCTGTTGCAGTACAAACAGGGCACATAGGGAACAGTTGTGTTCTGTGTGTTCTAGTAGGGACTGGCTTTATTTCAGTGCGGAAAAACACTGGTCACTGCACTATATGTGAACAGGCACTATTTTAGAAGATAGGACTGATGTGACAGACTTTAACGGTACCAGAGAAGGACATCGAAACAAAATGGTGCTAAATAAAATGTATTACAAATTATTTAAAAATTATTTTTCAAATAAAATGGGTGGGTCATATTGATCAGAATCATATAGGTAATTTAATTTATTTTATTAGAATTTTTTTTAAATAATTTGTAATAAATTTATTTAGCACTATTTTGTTTCGATGTCCGCCTCTGTTACCGTTAAAGTCCATCACATCAGTCCTATCTTCTAAAATATCATAAAGGATGGGGTACCCCCATAGCCCATACAACCCTAAAATAGTGAACAGGCACTAATAAATGACCATAAGTTGTATCTACTGTATTTTTCTCGAAACAGATGTTTTTAAAAACACTCTCTCTGGGATAAAACATATATATTTTTTGTTGTTGCAATACAGATATAAAATGTCTCTCTTTCTTGCTGTTATATACTGTATGCAGGATCCCATACAACTGTTATATGCACACAAACTCATTTATTTATTTTTTATTATCAGTATTTTACACCCCAGTCTTGGATCCTCGTTCCTTTTTCAGATCACATCCAGATACATCTATATGGTTGAGACTTTCTGTATTGATAATCAACGCTAATTTGATTCTTTACTGAAATCCACATACCGTATATACTCGAGTATAAGCCGAGTTTTTCAGCCCTTTTTTTAGGGCTGAAAGTATACCCCTCGGCTTATACTCGAGTCAGTACCTGAAAATCGTGAAATTCCACGGCCGGCGTCCATTGTTTAAATCTAGCGCCTTTCTCCCTGTCCCTTCCGCGATAGGCGTTTCCAGCAAACACTGTGTTGAGTATTGCGCCTATCACGGAGGTCCTCTTGTCCTACGTCCGTGATTGGCGGAGCACTGAACACAGTGCCTGCTGGGAAACGAAGTCGGAGAATGAGAGGACCTCCGTGATAGGCGCAACACTCAACACAGTGTTTGCTGGAAACGCCTATCACGGAAGGGACAGGGAGAACGGCGCGAGATTTGAACAATGGACGCCGGCTGCGGAATTACAAGATTTTCAGGTACACTGACTCGGGCACAGGGAGGCTGCAATGGACACAGTAAGGGGGCACAGTGAGGTGGCAATGGGCACAGTGAGGCGACAATGGACACAGTGAGGTGACAATGGACAGTGAGGTGGCAATGTGCACAGTGAGATGGCAATGGGCACAGTAAGGTTGGGCAATGGGCACATTTCCTCCCCTCGTCTTATACACGAGTCAATACGTTTTCCCCGTTTTTTGTGGTAAAAGTAGGTACCTCGGCTTATACTCGGGTCGGCTTATACTCAAGTATATACGGTATATCAGTTCAGCTTCAGCTACTTCACACACAGGCATAAGGTGCACATATGGTGTATTAAAGGGGTTGTAAAGCTTCCTGATTTTTCACCTTAATGCATCCTATGCATTAAGGTGAAATAACACCTTACAGTGTCCGACTCCCCCGAGCCCCTGTTTTACTTACCTGAGCCCGAATTTCCGAGGGCGCGATCCCGCGTCGTTCTCCCCATGGCTGATCGGCTCTTCGTTGGATAGATTGATAGCAGAACAGCCATTGGCTCCCGCTGCCGTCAATCGAATCCAATGACGAGTCATACAATCGGCGGCTATGGTCGCCGATTGTATGACACGGGAGCGCGCCCGCAAGGTAACCCCCTCGGGAGAGAGCTTCCCAGAGGGGGTCAGCTCTTGCGGGGAGGAGCCGCGAGAGCCGCCGCGGGACCCCAGGAGAGCCCAGAAAAGGACAATCGGGGCCCCTCTGTGCAAAACGAACTGCACAGTGGAGGTAAGTATGACATGTTTGTTATTTTTTTATTTTTTTAAATGAACCTTTAGTGTCACTTTAACCACTTCGCGCCCGGGCAATGCTCAAAAGACGTCTGCATTGCGGCGCCGAAGTGCTGACTGGACGTCCATGGACGTCCTCCTCTTCCCCCCCCCCCGCGCGCCCCCGCGAGCGCGCATCGGGGAAAATCTGTGTTGGCCGTGTCCCTTGGACACAGCCAATCACAGATCGTGCTGAATGGCCAATCACAGAGGCCATTCAGCACTCGATCTCACTATCCAATGAGAGATGATCTCAAATGTAAACATATGAGATCATCTCTCATTGCCGGCTTTCTCTCCTCACACAGAGACAGCGTGTGAGGAGAGAGAGAGATCTGTGCTGCAGCTTGTAATAGTGAGTGATAAAATACACACACACACAAGTAAAAAACAGTGCCCACAGTCCCTGCCAGTGCCATCTGCTACCAGTGCCACCTGCCAGGGCCATCTTCCACCTGCCAGGGCCATCTGCCAGTGCCATCTGCCAGTGCCATCTGCCAGTGCCATCTGCTGCCAGTGCCACCTGCCAGTGCCATCTGCTGCCAGTGCCACCTGCCAGTGCCATCTGCCACCGCCATCTGCCACCAGTCCCATCTGCCACCAGTCCCATCTGCCATCTGTGCCACCTGCCAGTGCCACCTGCCAGTGCCATCTGTGCCACCTGCCAGTGCCATCTGTGCCACCAGTCCCATCTGCCACCAGTCAGTGCCATCTGTGCCACCTGCCAGTGCCACCTGCCAGTGCCATCTGTGCCACCTGCCAGTGCCATCTGTGCCACCAGTCCCATCTGCCACCAGTCCCATCTGCCATCAGTCCCAACTGCCAGTGCCACCTGCCAGTGCCATCTGCCATCAGTGCCACCTGTCAGTGCCATCTCATCAAATGGCTAAAAGAGTATTCTCAGCCGAGGAGGCGTATGAAATTCTTGCGGCCGACGGGAGCAACAGGGAGCGCTCCGATTCGGAGTCCTCCGCATATTCAGATGAGTCTGACGTGGACTACGAGCCTGTCATAGGCAGTGGATCAGTGACGGAGGAGACGGAGACGGCAGAGGAGGAGGAGGAAGAAGAAGAAGAAGAAGAGAAGGAGGGCCCGCCCGCCAGACGAAGGCGTTCTGCTGAGGAGGCAGTGCCATCCACCAGCACCACAGTGCCATCCACCAGCACCGCAGTACCTCGAGAAGCAAGGCCACGTACCAGTGGGGTGTCACCTCAGCCCCAAAGGGTTAGGTCCCATGCCAGCCTTCCCTATTCCCTTCAGTACCCTTTGTGGCTTCCTCCAAATTCAGGAGAAGCCAACATTCCCCCTTTCACTGCCCAGCCAGGAGTCCAGGTGGATACAGAAAACTTTTCCCCAATAGATTTTTTTCATTAAATTTTTACTAACGACATGCTGGCAACAATTGTGGCCCAGTGCAACTTATATGCCCAACAGTTTATAACCAGCAACCCAACGTCCTCTTATGCCCGTCCCTACATGTGGAAAGCCCTTACAGTGGAGGAGTTTAGGATTTTTTTGGGCCTCACATTCTGCATAGGACTAAATGGAAAAAATCAATTACGTTCATATTGGTCATCCCGCCCCATATATCATATGCCCATCTTTTCCTCAGTAATGCCCAGGTCCAGATATCTAATGATTATGAGATTCCTACACTTCAATGATAATACCCAGTGCCCTCCCCGAAATGACCCAAATTTTGATAAACTTTATAAAATTCGGCCGCTACTAAATTATTTTTCTGAAACCTTCCCCCAGTTGTTTACCCCAGACAAACACATATGCATAGATGAGTCCCTTATCAAATTTTCTGGCAGGCTGGGCATAAAACAATTTATACCCAGCAAAAGGGTCCGCTATGGGGTGAAGCTGTATAAATTGTGCGACAGAGAAACTGGGTATGTGTATGGCTTCATCATATATGAAGGGAAGGACTCCGAACTGAACCCCCCTAATTGCCCAATCTACATTGGAACCAGTGGGAAAGTAGTTTGGGAACTCATAAACCCACTCCTAGAGAAAGGATACCACTTGTATGTGGACAATTTTTATACTAGTTTGCCCCTGTTCCGAAATTTGCACAGAATGAAGACTCCAGCATGCGGCACCGTACGGACAAACCGGAAGGGCTTTCCTCAAAGCCTGGTCACCAAAAAATTGAGAAGAGGGGAGACGGCGAGTTTGCGTAATGAGGAGATTTTGGCTGTGAAGTGGAGGGACAGAAGAGACGTGTACTTGCTTTCTTCCATCCACAACAATGAATTTGTTGAAGTCACCAGGAGGAATGGCCGGATCCAAAAACCCAAATGCATCTATGATTACAATAAGTTCATGGGGGGTGTCGACTTCAACGACCAGATGCTCGAACCCTACCTTTCCACAAGAAGATCATACCAGTGGTATAAGAAAGTTTCAATTTATTTGTTCAATTTGGCCATGTACAACTCATATGTAATATATCGAAAATCCACTAGAAGACCCAAATCCTTCCTTTTCTTCCAGGAGGAAATCACCACTGCCCTTTTATACCCGAACAGCCCACCAGTAAACATAAGATCCGATGTCGTTAGCCGTCTCTCCGAGCGCCACTTCCCAGATAAAATCCCTCCCATTCCAACAGGCCAAAAACGCCAGAAAAAATGCCGGGTGTGCTCCAAAAGAGGAGAGAGAAGAGACACCATTTATCATTGTGCCCAATGTCCTTCAGAACCAGGCCTCTGCATAGGCAACTGCTTCCGCCATTACCATACCAAAATAAATTATTAGTTCACTTCCTGCCATTTATGTTCACACCCCTTATGCCTCTGCTTTCTCTGTAACTGACCCTGGACTGTTATTTGACCACGCTTCTGCCTAACGATTCTGTTTATACCTCTGCCTGATCTGGAACTGACCCTGGACTGTTATTTGACCACGCTTCTGCCTAACGATTCTGTTTATACCTCTGCCTGATCTGGAACTGACCCTGGACTGTTATTTGACCACGCTTCTGCCTAACGATTCTGTACATACCTCTGCCTGATCTGGAACTGACCCTGGACTGTTTGACCATGCTTTTTGCCTGCCTCTTGGACTGATCTTGTACCCTGCCAGTGGACTAGTGGGATTCATAACACAGGGGTCTCACATATGTGAGGGGCTCCAGAATTGTTTTTCTGGATGAAGAAAACAATTGTTTTTGTTTTTCTCATTCCCAGATTAAGGTCTGGAGACTCGGAGGCTTCAAAGAGATTTGGGTGGGAGAAGCCTCTACCCCTGTCCCCATTCAGTCCTGAACGAGGCCCTACTTCTGCCAACTGCCTGTAGGACCTATGCCATCATGCCTCTGCCTGTCGGATGAACTGACCACACCGCTTTTGCTGACCAAGTCCCTGCCTCTTGCCTGGACCAGTGCTGTCCTCCTGTGGAAAACTGCGCTACTAAAACCACAGGTAATCTTTTGTTTACCATTTGCTCAGCAGAATGTATTTTGGGGTGTATTTCTTGGTATGTTCATGCTATGTGTCCCTAGAACACCTGATGGTGTACCTTGCATGTTGGGCCTCTGTATGTGGCCAGGTTGTATAAAAGTCTCACACATTTGGTATCACCATACTCAGGAGGAGTAGCAGAATGTATTTTGGGGTGTCATTTTTGCTATGTACATGCTATGTGTTGGCAATATCTTATAAATGGACAACTTTGCGTAAAAAAATTGCGTTTTCATTTTTTTCCCGCAATTTCCAAAAACTTCAGGAAAAAAATGAACCGTTCAAAAGACTCATTATGCCTCATAGATTATACATTGGGGTGTTAGCTTTCCAAAATGGGGTCACTTTGTGGGCGTTTCCATTGTCCTGGTGCTCCAGGGCCTTCAAAAGTGTAATAGGTGGTTGAGAAATGAGATGTGTAATTTATGCTCCTAGAATGCCTGAAGGTGCCATTTCAATATTGGGCCTCTGTATGTGGGCAGGCTGTATAAAAGTCTCACACATTTGGTATCGCCATACTCAGGAGGAGTAGCAGAATGTATTTTGAGGTGTCATTTTTGCTATGTACATGCTATGTGTTGGCAATATCTTATAAATGGACAACTTTGCGTAAAAAAATTGCGTTTTCATTTTTTTCACGCAATTTCCAAAAACTTCAGGAAAAAAATGAACCGTTCAAAATACCCATTATGCCTCATACATTATACGTTGGGGTGTTAGCTTTCCAAAATGGGGTCACTTTGTGGGCGTTTCCATTGTCCTGGTGCTCTAGGGCCTTCAAAAATGTAATAGGTGGTTGAGAAATGAGATGTGTAATTTATGCTCCTAGAATGCCTGAAGGTGCTATTTCAATATTGGGCCTCTGTATGTGGGCAGGCTGTATAAAAGTCTCACACATTTGGTATTGCCATACTCAGGAGGAGTAGCAGAATGTATTTTGGGGCGTCATTTGTGGTATACACATGCCATGTGAGAGAAATAACCTATTATAATGACAATTTTGTGGAAAAAAAAAAAAAAAAAAAAAAATCTTCATTTTGCAAAGAATTGTGGGAAAAAATTACAACATCAAAAACCTCACGATGCATCTTACTAAATACCTTGGAATGTCTAATTTAAAAAAAGGGGTCATTTGGGGGGTATTTGTGCTTTGCTGGCTTGTTCGGGTCGTAAGAAATGAGATAGGCCACCAGTACATTAGGTGTGATCAATTGTTTATGATCCGCACCACAGCTTGTAGACTCTATAACTTTCACAAAGACCAAATAATATCCACTAATTTGGGTTATTTTTACCAAAGATATGTAGCAGTATAAATTGTGGCTAAATTTTATAAAGAAAAATTAATAATTTGCAAAATTTTATCACATAAACTAAAAAAAAGTGTTTTTTTTTCAAAATGTTCCGTGTTTTTTCATTTATAGCGCAAAAAATAAAAAACCCACAGGTGATCAAATACCACCAAAAGAAAGCTCTATTTGTATGGAAAAAGGACAAAAAAATCATTAGGTTACAGTATTACATGACTGAGTAATTGTCATTCAAAGTGTGAGAGCACTGAAAGCTGAAAATTGGGACGGGCACGAAGGGGATTTAGTGCCCAGTTGTCAAGTGGTTAAGCTAAATTCACTATGATTCCGTTTCATAAGTGTAAGTTCACGCTGCGTAAACTGTTGGCGCTATATAAATCCTGTATAATAATAATAATAATTGTTTGCTATGTATCAAGTGTTAAATTTGCAAGTTCAATATTTGTCTTTTAGTTATTTAATAAATTAGATGATGCTCTGTACAATCTGGTGTGCTCTGATTCTATTCTAGTATATACTGTACATTACGCCTACCAGTATGCTGTGAGCTTGCAAGTACAAGCAGAGTACTGACTGCCACACTTTGCAAGGATGTTTTTTTATTTGGATTTTTAAAGCAAATCTATGGTCAAAATTTAAAACCATACATTTATTTCCACATTTTAATTCAAATAATTCTAGTTTACTACTAATAATCTGAATAATCTTGCAATTTTTCTTGTTCAAAACGTTGTATTGATTTGTTAGTTTTACCAGAAAAACTGCACTTGATAAGAGGAGTCATTAACCACTTCAGATCCTCGCTATAGCCGAAAGACAGCTGCAGCGCGGACCTGAACTGCAGGGTGGACGTCCCCAGGACGTCCTTGTATTTACATTCTACCCGCGCGTTCCCGTGAGTGCGCATCGGGGAAAATCTGTGTTGGCCGTGTCCCTTGGACACAGCCAATCACAGATCGTGCTGAATGGCCAATCACAGAGGCCATTTAGCACTTGATCTCACTGCCCAATGAGAGATGATCTCAAATGTAAACATATGAGATCATCTCTCATTGCCGGCTTTCTCTCCTCAAACAGAGACAGCGTGTGAGGAGAGAGAGAGAGAGATCTGTGCTGCAGCTTCAGTTTTTGTGAGTGAGAACATACACATACACAGTAAAAAACAGTGCCATTTGCCAGTCCCATATCTGCCAGTGCCATCTGCCCGTGCCATCTGCCAGTGCCATCTGCCCGTCCCATCTGCCATTGCCATCTGCCATCAGTGCCACGTAACAGGCCTCGTACACACGACCGATTTTCTCGTCGTAAAAAACACGTCGTTTTTTTCGACGAGATTTTTGTTAAGCTTGTCGATTTTCTCGTCAAGCTTTCTATGCGTACACACTGACATTTCCCAATTTCCTTGTTGTTCTCCGTGCTCACGTCCAGCACGTACGACGGCACTATAAAGGGGAAGATCTTTTTTCTTGGCGCCACCCCTTGGGCTGCTTTTGCTGATCTCGTGTTACCGCGTGTGAAGTAAAAGTTTGGGAAGAGACGATTCGCGCTTTTCAGTCTTCGTACTTTTCAGATCGTTTTCTGCGGTTCAGTTTGTGCTTGTGGGTTCGTATCTTGACTTTCAAGGCGTCTAGGCAGGTCGTATCTGTTTTACAGTGCGTTCTTGCCTGTTCGTTTCTGATTTTCAGTTCGTTATTCATAGGCCTTGCTGTTCTAAAGTGCGTTCTGTTCTGTACGTTCTGCTAAGACGACCGTTTCTTATTAGCCATGTCGCGGGTACGTTCTCGTCGTCGAGTTCGTGCTGTGCGTGCGCTTGGTGTTGGTCTGCTTGTTTTGGACCAAGACCAGTCCATGAATGGTGTGAGGAGGAGTTCATGGACCAAGAATTGGTTGCTCCAGCGGGACCAATTCTGCCATATGCCTCTGCTGCGGGAGATCGTCGAGAATAATCCTGAGGACTACAGGAATTTTCTGCGGATGTCTGACCCCGTTTTTCAGGAACTGTTGGCTTTGGTGTCCCCCTATATTACCAGGCAGGACACCGTTATGCGGGAAGCCATCAGTGCTGAGCAGAGGCTCATCGCCACCTTACGTTACCTGGCGACAGGGAGAAGTCTTCAGGACTTGAAGTTCACGACAGGCATCTCCCCCCAGGCTCTGGGCCTCATAATCCCAGACACCTGTTCTGCCATTATACAAGTCCTGCAGGAGGACTATATTAGGGTAAGTTTTCTCCCTTAACATCACATTTTATGTATTACATGTATGCTAATGTATTGTATTTCTTTCATCCTTCCCTAATTACCATGATTGTAATATGCTGAGAATGATCCCCTTTGTCCCCATGCATGCTGGAAGCTTTAGATTGCCCCTTTTTTCTCCTCCATAAATATTTCCCTTCACTAACTTTTCCAGCAGGGGCGCCTGTTGCTCCAAATGTTTGGGGGTTCAAACTCCAATTTAGGAAATAAACTTCCTCCTTTTTTGCTCTGGTGCCTATTAAACGCCCCCAGTTGTCCCCTCTAATGCAGCCATTTTGTTCACTCCAATGCAGCCATTTAGTCCCCTCTAATGCAGCCAGTTTCCCCCCAGCCCTGCACTTACCTTCTTGTGGTCAGCGCCATCCTTCTTCTGTCCTTGATGTCTTCTCCTTCCCTTGATGTTGCATCAGCCAATCATGTTACCATTAAACAGACTTGGTGAACATGATTGGCAGAGCAGCCTGCCAGTGTTTCCCCAAGGAATGCCCCCCCCCCCCCTGCGTCCCCTATTTTACTTTTTGGAAGCCAATTACATCCCTCAGGTTGTAATGTGCAAGACTATTTTACTACCTGTTTCTGCTATGCAATTTGAACCCCCTAAATGCCGCAATTATTCATATGTCGGTCGCTTTACAAGAGGCCATCCACCTGAATAGTGGGCGGCATAGACAATACATAGGTTAATGCAACGCATGAACCTATGTATTGTTCTGAGTGATGGGCACAGGAGAGAGGGGGCAGTGCTCCAGCGCCCACTCTGGACGCACCGCCACTGCAATGCTATCCTGTGGCCAAACACATCTCCCCCCCCCCAAAATAATTTAGTAATGGCCCATCAGAGGGGGTGATGAATCTGATAAATGAGCCTTCCATTATACTTATTTTAAACACCTTAATAAACGTAGAATTTGATTGATGTTGGCCTTTAATTTTTTTTTATCGAATTTCCTTGTAATGTCTGACTTTGGTATTCTAATATTATTTCATCTTGTTTCACTCCACAGCTTCCTTCCACGCCACAGGAATGGCAGACTGTGGCATCGGAGTTTGCCACGCGGTGGGACTTCCCCAACTGCGGTGGTGCCATAGACGGGAAGCACGTCCGCATCATGCCGCCACCCCGTTCTGGGTCCTACTACTACAATTACAAGGGGTTTCATAGCATTGTGCTGATGGCGGTGGTGTCAGCACGGTATGAATTCCTCTATGTTGATGTAGGGAAGAATGGCCGGATGTCCGATGGGGGATCCTTCATCCAGACGGAGTTTGCCCTCCGTCTCCAGAGTGACGACCTTGCATTGCCACCGGATGCAGGGAATATTGAAGGACTCCCCTTTGTTTTCTTGGCTGATGAAGCCTTCGGACTCGGACGGCATCTTATGAGGCCATTTCCCCAGAGGACCCTGACCCCAGAGAAGAGGGTGTTCAATTACCGGCTGGCCAGGGGCCGAAGAGTTTTTGAAAATGCCTTTGGCATAATGGCCAGCCGGTTCCGCCTTTTTATGACTTCAATACACTTGGCGGACTACAAAATAAACTATGTCGTATTATGCTGCTGTGTGCTACACAACTTTCTGAGCCAAAAATCGAATTCCTATATGGCCTCAGTTTTGCCAGAGGCTGGACTTTCCCCTGCAAATCCCCTGCCAGGCCTGGAATCTGCCCGTCCTGGCTTGCCCTCCCAAAATGCCCGTGAGGTTCGGGACAAATACATGGAGTATTTCACGGGTAGGGGGGCAATTCCTATGCCAGCCTATGTCTAAGGATCCCAATAAAAAGCTTGTTTAAACCTTTAATTATTTGTTCTTTCCTGTCTCCTAGTATGTCTTTGTGCATTTGTAGTGCCAAGTGTATTTTACTTTAGTAAATAACAACCATTTCACTATGTAACCTTACAAAATAACCAAATAAGCTTAGAGGGTATTATAAAAAGAAGCTACACGTTGTTTGTGGTCAAATATTTTACTCTGTGCACATTCTCACCATTTTTAGTTTTTTTGGGTTGGCCTGGCCCCAACCCGGCAATTTTTTGATTATGAAAATACAAAAATAACAGTTGCATTCCAAAAATTACAACATTGGATACCTCTGAGCAATCTGAGACATTCGAAAAATGGATGGGGTGTCTCCGCGCAAAGGAAATCAAATCAAAACACAGTAGACTGAACTGCTGCCTCTACTAGATTGCTATATCACGATGGGTAAAGCAAGAATATGAAAAAGGGGGGGTGGTAGATGTGGCGCTGTCCAGATATGCAATGTAATAGACAAGGAAATTTTAGGTGATGGTATACCTATGACTAGAGTTGAGCGGGTAGCTGGATATTCGGGTCCGGCGGGTTCGGCCGAACTTCGGAAAAAAGTTCGGATTCGGGACCGAACTTTAGCCCGAACCCGGACCCGGACCCCATTGAAGTCAATGGGGACCTGGACTTCTGACGACTAAAAAGGCTCTAAAAAAGTAATGGAAAGGGCTAGAGGGCTGCAAATGGCAGCAAAATGTTGTTAAGAACATGGCAAGTGCTCTGCAAACAAATGTGGATAGGAAATAACTTAAAAGAACATAAAAAAAAATAAAAAATTAAAAAATATGCTGGTGGCCCCCTTTTCAGCAGAAGAGGTACAGGAAGTCATTAAGAACATTAATGGATAAGCTAGTGGGAAAATAAAATACTTTGAAATAAAAATGTAGCGGGGTGCTAAATTTAAGGAAAGTGTTTGAGTGGTAAATAGGCTCAAATACCCTAATTCTGTAGGATTCATGGACCATTTTGTCCTCGGGGACAGTATTGGTGTGCAGTTCCCTGCGGCCTACAGGTGGCGCCTTTTGTGTGCCCTCTTGGCAGTAGTACAGCGGGGCGGGGAACCTGCTGTGCATGCCGGGAGAGCATATAAAAGGGGCAGACCTTTGGCCTGGGGGCTGATGTCCAGTGGGGTCCGCGCCCAGGTGCCTTCGGCCTGGGTGCATGTGTTCCTGTTCCATCTCGGGCACCTTTAGCCCGGGGTGAGGTACTATCCTGGAGTTCTTGCTGCCCTGGGTATGGAGGCCTAGGGGCGGGAGTAAAGCCTGGAGTCCAGAGCCGCCTCGTGTAGGGGACCCTGTTCCAGGGAAGGGAGCATCATTCTGATGGACCGATGCGGGAGTCACGGTGAAGGAATGGTCTGTTGACTCCCTGGAGAGATGTCTTCCCCTTGATATGGGCTAGGTTCGTAGAAGGAGAAGCTCAAGGTCACCTTGACTGTATCAGAGGCCTTATTCAACCGGCCCGTGGCAGGGGCCTTATACACCCTGGTCTGTGGCTGAGACCAAAGTTCTCCAGGCCCGTGGCAGGGGCCTTGTACACCCGATCTGTGGCAGAGACCAACCTCAATGTCTGTGGCAGAGACCGTGCGCCAAAAACTGTTTGAGAAACCTAAGCAGTGAAGTGAATGTGCTACGTTTGTGCCTGGACCTCCTCCACACCTTAAGCTGTCCTGTTTCTTTGCTCTAACCTTTTCTATCTGAGTACAGTTTATTTTGCCATGAGAGAATAAGAGTTGGAGTTTCAGCTGGTGTGGACATTGACTTTACTGGCAATTAAAGCACTTGCCTCTACCTACAGTAGAGGTGAGAATCATCCTCTGGAGGAGTTTTGACTCCGGCTGTGGACACGGCCCGTCAAGTACACCGCTCAACCTCTTTATATAGGAGGATACGGGCTGGTAGTGCGGTGTGCCTTTCTCCCTCCTGCGAAGAGCCAACAACATAAAGGCAGGTAAGGGGGAAAGGATCTGTGCGCTACAAAAAAATAAAATAAAAAATGTAATCTTGGCCTAGCAGGACGAGGTCCATATGGAGTAGGAGGTTGAGGTGGCAGTGGATGTGGCTGTGTAGGTGGAAGCGGCGGTGGAGGAGGACGAGGTAGCCAACACTGGTTCAAAAATACAACAATGGCTGGGTAAGGCCGGTGATGTGTCGAATTCTGTCCCCTGTCGAATAGTGTCCGCCCTGTACTGCGCTTGCTGAGTATGTAGGACAAGGGGATTTCAAAAATCTCCCAAGACTAACGTCGCCTGCGTGTTGAGTTCAGGTGAAGGCCACACCATCCGTGGTTCAAGCCGAGCCAAGCAAGGCCGCGATCTAAGCGAGCCCGTGAGGGGCCCTGTTACTATGTGCTACCGTATGTCCTCTTGGATGGTGGGGCTTGAACCTGCACTCACAGCGCAGGCGCCGTTCATCTTCGGAGATTTTGTGAATCTCCTTGTCCTCTGTACTGCGCAAGCGCTGCGCCTGCGCAGTACGGGCCGGGCACAATCCGATGGCCGGACAGTTTTTGTCACAACACCGGTATACATGTCTATTCTGCACAAGGTACGGACAAGTCCTGTGGGATCCATGCCTGGTTCATTTTAATGAACGTGAGCTTGTCCACATTGGCTCTGGACAGGCGGCTGCGCTTGTCTGTGATAACGCCCCCTGCCGTGCTAAATACACGTTCAGATAATACACTGGCTGCAGGGCAGGCCAGCACCTCCAAGGCATAAACGGCAAGCTCAGGCCATGTGCTCAATTTGGAGACCCAGAAGTTAAAGGGGGCAGACCCGTCATCCAGTACGTGTAGGCCTGTGGACACATACTGCTCAACCATGTTGGTGAAATGCTGCCTCCTGCTAAGACGTTCCATCTCAGCTGGTGGTGCTGGTTGTTGTGGCGTGCTGACAAAGCTTTTCCACATTTCGGCCATGCTAACCCTGCCTTCTGAGGTGCTGCCGGTGCCCCGGCTGCGTTGGCGACCTCTTCCTCCTCCTCTGCCTTCGCCTTGTGCTTCCACCGTACGCCCGCTGTCAGGTGGGAATGCCACCAGCAGCGCGTCTACCAGCGTGCGCTTGTACTCGCGCATCTTACGATCCCGCTCCAGTGAGGGAATTAAGGACGGTACGTTGTCCTTGTAATGGGGATCCAGCAGGGTGGCCACCCAGTAATCAGCACCAGTTAAAATGTGGGCAACTCGGCTGTCGTTGCGGAAACACTGCAGCATGTAATCGCTCATGTGTGCCAGGCTGCCCAGAGGCAAAGAAAAGCTGTCCTCTGTGGGAGGTGTATCGTCTGTGTCCTCTGTATCCCCCCAGCCACGCACCAGTAATGGCCACGAGCTGGTCTGAGTGCCACCCTGCTGTGAACATGGCTCCTCCTCCTCCTCCTCCTCCTCCATCTCCTCCTCCACCTCGTCATCCTCCAGAACGGTGCCCTTTCTGCCGGAAAATTGTGTACCTGGCGTTTGTTGGTGCAGGAACCCACCCTCGTAGCCACTTGTGAAAGACTGCCCTGAAAGCCTTTGAAATGATCCCACTTCCTCCTCCTCCTCCTCATCCTCCTGTGCCACATCCTCTTCCATCATCGCACGAAGCGTTTTTTCAAGGAGGCATAGAACTGGGATAGTAACGCTGAGAACGGCGTCATTGGCACTGGCCATGTTGGTGGAGTACTCGAAACAGCGCAACAAGGCACACAGGTCTCGCATGGAGGCCCAGTTATTGGTGGTGAAGTGGTGCTGTTCCACAGAGCGACTCACGCGTGATTGCTGCAGCTGAAACTCCACTATTGCCTGCTGCTGCTCGCACAGTCTGGCCAGCATGTGCAAGGTGGAGTTCCACCTTGTGGGCACGTCACATATGAGGCGGTGAGCGGGAAGGCCGAAGTTACGCTGCAGCGCTGACAGGCGAGCAGCAGCAGGGTGAGAACGCCGAAAGTGCGCACACACAGCCCGCACTTTCTGCAGCAGCTCTGGCATATTGGGGTAATTTTTAAGGAACCTCTGGACCACCAAGTTCAGCACATGCGCCAGGCAAGGGATGTGCGTCAAACCGGCTAGACCCAGAGCTGCTACGAGATTTCGCCCATTATCGCACACCACCAGGCCGGGCTTGAGGCTCACTGACAGCAACCACTCATCGGTCTGTTGTTCCATGTCCCTCCACAACTCCTGTGCGGTGTGGGGATTTTCCCCCAAACAGGAAAGTTTTAAAACTGCCTGCTGTCGTTTACCCCTGGCTGTGCTGAAGTTGGTGGTGAAGGTGTTACGCTGAATGGATGAGGAGGCGGTAGAGGATGAGGAAGCGGAGAAGGAGGAGTTAGCAACAGGAGGCAAACTGAAGCGCCCTGCAATCCTCGGTGGTGGAAGGACATGCGCCAAACCGCTATCTGCCTCAGGCCCAGCCGCCACTGCATTTACCCAGTGTGCTGTTAGGGAGATATAACGTCCCTGACCGTGCTTACTGGTCCACGCATCCGTAGTTAGGTGGACCTTGCCACAGATGGCGTTGCGCAGTGCACACCTGATTTTGTCCCCCACCTGGTTGTGCAGGGAAGGGATGGCTCGCCTGGAAAAGTAGTGGCGGCTGGGCACGACGTACTGCGGGACAGCCAATGCCATCAGGCTTTTAAAACTCTGCGTCTCCACCAGACGGAATGACAGCATTTCAAAGGCCAGGAATTTTGAAATGCTGGCATTCAGGGCCAGGGATCGCGGGTGGCTAGGGGGGTACTTCCTCTTCCGCTCCAATGTTTGGGAGATAGAGAGCTGAACGCTTCCATGGGACATTGTGGAGATGGTTGGTGACCCAGGTGGTAGTGTTGCTGGCAGATCCTCTGTTTGCGGGGTGACAGGTGCCACTGTCACTACAGAGGTGGATGAAGAGGCCGAGACTGCAGCAGAAGAGGAAGCAGGAGGAGCCAGAGACCTTTCTTGGTTTTTGAGGTGTCTACTCCACTGCAGCTCGTGCTTTGCACTTAGATGCCTGGTCATGCAGCTTGTGCTCAGGTTGAGAACGTTTATGCCTCGCTTCAGGCTCTGATTGCACAGCGTGCAAACCACTCGTGTCTTGTCATCAACACACTGTGTGAAGAACTGCCACGCTAGGGAAGTCCTTGGACCTGGCTTTGGTGTGCTCGGTCCCTTGCTGCGTTGGTCAGTAGCAGATGTACTGTCTAGGGGACGAATGCTCAGTTTTTGCACCCTGCTCCCTCTTCTGCTGTGCTGGTGGCTCTGTGCGACCACCGCCTCTTCCTCCGAACTACACTGGTCACCTGCATAACGTTGATTCCATGTGGGGTCGAGGACCTCATCGTCCTCCACATCATCTTCCACCCAGTCTTCACCCCTGCCCTCCATGTCTGTCTGCACAATTGCGAAAGCAGCAGCAGTTGGCACCTGTGTTTCGTCATCATCCCAGACGTGCTGCGATGGTCCTCCCATGTACCCATCATGAAACATAAGTGGTTGGGCATCGGTGCACTCAATCTCTTCCACTTCTGGGGCAGGGCTAGGTGGATGGCCCTGGGAAAACCTGCTAACAGAGTCATCGAAAAGCAGAAGAGACTGCTGCATGATTTGGGGCTCAGACTGCTTGGCTGATTTGCAAGGGGGTGAGGTGAAAGACTGATGGACATGGGCTTCAGGTGCCAACTCTGATCTTTCATCAGAAGAGTGGGTGGGAGACAATGTGAAGGAACCCGAGGCACTGTCAGCAACCCAATCTACTATCGCCTGTACTTGTCCTGGCCTAAACATTGGTACAGCCTCATTAGGCGCGACAAAATACCGCCGCAGGCTCGGTCGCCTACTCGCACCTGAGGAAGGTGTTTCACTTGTGCGTGTAGCTGGCACAGATCCACCACGTCCTCTCCCTGCAACAGGAGCTCCACCAGCAGCACCACGACCGGGGCCACCACGTCCCTTTGACCTTCCCCTCATATTTTCCAAATTTAGGATCTTGCCCTAAATGGCGTTTTTTGGAAGACCACAACACACCCACAGTACGTAATGGCTGAAACGCACAGCTACAGAACTGCAGAAAATGCTATACAAAAAAAAAAAGGTTGTTTTTTTTAGTATAGCACAGTACAAGGAAAATATATAGAAATTGTTTATTTCACACACCTCCACATGTGTATTTCACACTGCAAAATATTTTCTGTGGCCCTAAATGGCGTTTTTTGCCAGACCACAACACACCCACAGCACGTAACCGCTGAATCGCACAGCTACAGAAAATGCTATTCAAAAAAAAGCTTGTTTTTTTTAGTATAGCACAGTACAAGGAAAATATATAGAAATTGTTTATTTCACACACCTCCAGATGTGTATTTCACACTGCAAAATATTTTCTGTGGCCCTAAATGGCGTTTTTTGGAAGAGCACAACACAACCACAGTATTTAACCACGTAATCGCACAGCTATAGAAGTGCAGAGAATGCTATTCAAAAAAAATTTTGTTTTTTTTAGTATAGCACTGCACAATATATAGAAATTATTTATTTCACACACCTCCAGATGTGTATTTCACACTGCAAAATATTTTCTGTGGCCCTAAATGGCGTTTTTTGGAAGAGCACAACACAACCACAGTATTTAACCACTGAATCGCACAGCTATAGAAGTGCAGAGAATGCTATTCAAAAAAAAATTAGTTTTTTTTAGTATAGCACTGTACAATATATTGAAATTGTTTATTTTACACACCTCCACATGTGTATTTCACACTGCAATTTTTTTTCTGTGGCCCTAAATGGCGTTTTTTGGAAGAGCACAACAACCCCAACAGTATATAACGGCTGAATCGCACAGCTGCAGAGGCCAGAGAATGCTATTCAAAAATAATGTTGTTTTTTCACACACCTCCAGATGTGTATTTCACACTGCAAAATATTTTCTGTGGCCCTAAATGGCGTTTTTTGGAAGAGCACAACACAACCACAGTATTTAACCACTGAATCGCACAGCTATAGAAGTGCACAGAATGCTATTCAAAAAAAATGTTGTTTTTTTTAGTATAGCACTGTACAATATATAGAAATTGTTTATTTTACACACCTCCACATGTGTATTTCACACTGCAATTTATTTTCAGTGGCCCTAAATGGCGTTTTTTGGAAGAGCACAACACAACCACAGTATTTAACCACTGAATCGCACAGCTATAGAAGTGCAGAGAATGCTATTCAAAAAAAAATTAGTTTTTTTTAGTATAGCACTGTACAATATATTGAAATTGTTTATTTTTCACACACCTCCAGATGTGTATTTCACACTGCAAAATATTTTCTGTGGCCCTAAATGGCGTTTTTTGGAAGAGCACAACACAACCACAGTATTTAACCACTGAATCGCACAGCTATAGAAGTGCAGAGAATGCTATTCAAAAAAAATGTTGTTTTTTTTAGTATAGCACTGTACAATATATAGAAATTGTTTTTTCCACACACCTCCAGATGTGTATTTCACACTGCAAAATATTTTCTGTGGCCCTAAATGGCGTTTTTTGGAAGAGCACAACACAACCACAGTATTTAACCACTGAATCGCACAGCTATAGAAGTGCAGAGAATGCTATTCAAAAAAAATGTTGTTTTTTTTAGTATAGCACTGTACAATATATAGAAATTGTTTATTTTACACACCTCCACATGTGTATTTCACACTGCAATTTATTTTCAGTGGCCCTAAATGGCGTTTTTTGGAAGAGCACAACACAACCACAGTATTTAACCACGTAATCGCACAGCTATAGAAGTGCACAGAATGCTATTCAAAAAAAATGTTGTTTTTTTTAGTATAGCACTGTACAATATATAGAAATTGTTTTTTTCACACACCTCCAGATGTGTATTTCACACTGCAAAATATTTTCTGTGGCCCTAAATGGCGTTTTTTGGAAGAGCACAACACAACCACAGTATTTAACCACTGAATCGCACAGCTATAGAAGTGCAGAGAATGCTATTCAAAAAAAATGTTTTTTTTTTTAGTATAGCACTGTACAATATATAGAAATTGTTTTTTCCACACACCTCCAGATGTGTATTTCACACTGCAAAATATTTTCTGTGGCCCTAAATGGCGTTTTTTGGAAGAGCACAACACAACCACAGTATTTAACCACTGAATCGCACAGCTATAGAAGTGCAGAGAATGCTATTCAAAAAAAATGTTGTTTTTTTTAGTATAGCACTGTACAATATATAGAAATTGTTTATTTTACACACCTCCACATGTGTATTTCACACTGCAATTTATTTTCAGTGGCCCTAAATGGCGTTTTTTGGAAGAGCACAACACAACCACAGTATTTAACCACGTAATCGCACAGCTATAGAAGTGCACAGAATGCTATTCAAAAAAAATGTTTTTTTTTTTAGTATAGCACTGTACAATATATAGAAATTGTTTATTTTACACACCTCCACATGTGTATTTCACACTGCAATTTATTTTCAGTGGCCCTAAATGGCGTTTTTTGGAAGAGCACAACACAACCACAGTATTTAACCACTGAATCGCACAGCTATAGAAGTGCAGAGAATGCTATTCAAAAAAAATGTTGTTTTTTTTAGTATAGCACTGTACAATATATAGAAATTGTTTTTTTCACACACCTCCAGATGTGTATTTCACACTGCAAAATATTTTCTGTGGCCCTAAATGGCGGTTTTTGGAAGAGCACAACACAACCACAGTATTTAACCACTGAATCGCACAGCTATAGAAGTGCAGAGAATGCTATTCAAAAAAAATGTTGTTTTTTTTAGTATAGCACTGTACAATATATAGAAATTGTTTTTTTCACACACCTCCAGATGTGTATTTCACACTGCAAAATATTTTCTGTGGCCCTAAATGGCGTTTTTTGCAAGAGCACAACAACCCCAACAGTATATAACCGCTGAATCGCACAGCTGCAGAGGCCAGAGAATGCTTTTTAAAAATAATGTTGTTTTTTCACACACCTCCAGATGTGTATTTCACACTGCAAAATATTTTCTGTGGCCCTAAATGGCGTTTTTTGCAAGAGCACAACAACCCCAACAGTATATAACCGCTGAATCGCACAGCTGCAGAGAATGCTATTCAAAAAAAAGTTTTTTTTTTTTTTTTAGTATAGCATAGTACAAGAAAAATATATAGAAATTGGTTATTTCACACAACTAGAGATATACACTGCAAAATATTTTTTTTGCCCAAAAATAGGTCTTTTTTGCGCACAACAAAGTGCCTTTTTTTTTTTTTTGCAACAGCACAATAAAGTGCCTTTTTTTTTTTTTTGGGGCCCAAAAATGGGTCTTTTTAGCAAAAGCACAATAAAGTGCCTTTTTTTTTTTTTTTTTCTGCCCGAAATGGGTCTTTTAGCAAGAGCACAATACAGCCACAGTATGGAATAGGTGTATCACTCAACGTAATGCAGTGCTGGTGCACTGAGCTTGCAACACAAACAGATAAACCTATGCAGATCGCTGAGCTATTATATCTCTCAATCTGGACTCCTATCTAAATCTCTCTCCCTGAAAGCACAAACAGGATCCTGCCCCTACACTACACTACACTGTCTCCCTATCTTTTCTATCAGTAGATTGCAGAATCAGGACTAACTCCTATCATATAATTCTCTCCCTCACAGCAACAGCAGCCAGGATCCTTTCCCTACACTGTCTAAAAGCAGAGTGACGATCTGTGCTGTGTGCCTCTTGCTTATATAGAAGCTGGTCACATGCTGGGTCACATGTTGCACTGACCAATCACAGCCATGCCATTAGTAGGCATGGCTATGATGGCTTCTAAGGGCACACCAGCTAATCAAATGGTGATTGGCTGGCCCCTGAAGCATTTCTAACTGCGCCATTAAATTCCCGAATCCGAACACGAACCCAGACTTTAGCGCAAAATCCGGGTCCGGGTCCGGGGTCGGGAAAACGCCAAAATTCGGTACGGACCCGAACTTTACAGTTCGGGTCCGCTCAACACTACCTATGACGGTATCCACTTTAGAGTATTATAAATACAAGAAAAATAAATATATAAATAAAAGATTAAAATAAAATTGAAATAAAATTGAAAAAATAAATTGGCTCAGCTGGGTGTTTGTTAAAAAGAATTTTTTGTTAAATTGAAATATTTTGATTGGGTGTCTTTCCAGCAAGACGTGTCCCTCATGTGTGAAGCGAAAATTTTATTTGAAAAAGTGAATAAAATACTTTTTTAATGGAAAAGCATTAGTGAGACCGATGGTCGGCCGGGTGTTTGCTAAAACAAAAAATTGTCCAAAATGTGTTAAATATGTGTTCATAAAGAGATGTGTGATATTGGTAATAGTCTATGCTAGTAAAGGGGTAGATAAGCTGATATGGTCTCAGCCGGGTGTTTACTACTCCTAATATGTTCAGAAAAAAGTGCTGCCTTATAGCATTTAAATGAAGCTTAAAACTATATAAAACATGCGATATACATAGTATAGTGATAACAGAAAAGTCCAATAATTAGGTGGCAGTGAAAAAATTTGACTTTTTCTTGGTATGCTTTATGTTCCTTCAGTTTTCTTATGAGTGAGACAATCCGTAAGAGTTTAAATATATGCACTCACCAGATCCTTCATACCCTCCAGGGGTATGCTGCAGCCACAGTATGTGCCACTGTGTAGCAATCAGGGGATGGTTCCAGGGGTTCCTTGCGGTTCCCTGGGGTGCAGATTCCGAGATGATGAAAAAAGTTGTTATAGTAGGGAAGAAAGGATGTCCATAGCGTGAACCCGTTTTAAAATGTTTTAATTTTAAAATCAGAAGGGGGTACTTACAATACGACAAGTAAAATTGAGCGTTTTTGTATAAAATGGCGCTCAGCCAATACAAAGTGATTCCAAGTAGGAAGTGATGTGCCGACGTGTCTCCGCCCTACGCGTTTCGTCAGTCTGACGTCATCAGGAGCGTAACCCGATGACGTCAGACTGACGAAACGCTTAGGGCAGAGACACGTCGGCACATCACTTCCTACTTGGAATCACTTTGTATTGGCTGAGCGCCATTTTATACAAAAACGCTCAATTTTACTTGTCGTATTGTAAGTACCCCCTTCTGATTTTAAAATTAAAACATTTTAAAACGGGTTCACGCTATGGACATCCTTTCTTCCCTCCTATAACAACTTTTTTCATCATCTCGGAATCTGCACCCCGGAGAACCGCAAGGAACCCCTGGAACCATCCCCTGATTGCTACACAGTGGCACATACTGTGGCTGCAGCATACCCCTGGAGGGTATGAAGGATCTGGTGAGTGCATATATTTAAACTCTTACGGATTGTCTCACTCATAAGAAAACTGAAGGAACATAAAGCATACCAAGAAAAAGTCACATTTTTTCACTGCCACCTAATTATTGGACTTTTCTGTTATCACTATACTATGTATATCGCATGTTTTATATAGTTTTAAGCTTCATTTGAATGCTATAAGGCAGCACTTTTTTCTGAACATATTAGGAGTAGTAAACACCCGGCTGAGACCATATCAGCTTATCTACCCCTTTACTAGCATAGACTATTACCAATATCACACATCTCTTTATGAACACATCTTTAACACATTTTGGACAATTTTTTGTTTTAGCAAACACCCGGCCGACCATCGGTCTCACTAATGCTTTTCCATTAAAAAAGTATTTTATTCACTTTTTCAAATAAAATTTTCGCTTCACACATGAGGGACACGTCTTGCTGGAAAGACACCCAATCAAAATATTTCAATTTAACAAAAAATTCTTTTTAACAAACACCCGGCTGAGCCAATTTATTTTTTCAATTTTATTTCAATTTTATTTTAATCTTTTATTTATATATTTATTTTTCTTGTATTTTTAATACTCTAAAGTGGATACCGTCATAGGTATACCATCACCTAAAATTTCCTTGTCTATTACATTGCATATCTGGACAGCGCCACATCTACCACCCCCCCTTTTTCAATCTGAGACATTCACTTACACAAACTATGTCTCTATGTGCCCGTCCTAATATGGGGTCCTGCCACCCCTTGCCCAGCCAAAAATTTAATATGCACACATTTGGGATTTTTTCCATCTAGGAAATTTACAATCCTGATCCCTATTGTCAACATGTGCTATCTGCCATCAGGGGTGATCAATGGACGTGTTTTGGGGGTGCAACCAACTTTAGATACGAGGAAGGGGTTGCACCCACAAAAGACGTACATGGATATCCCCTGATGGCAGATAGCACATGTTGACACACTGTGTGCAGATTAAATTTTTGGCTGGTTTGATTGTCAAAAAAATTTGAAAAGTTGCAAAAACAAACATGTAAAAACAAATGTGTTTGGATGGCTTATTGAATTCTCCCCAAAACATCGAGAATGTCTTTAAATGTTTGTTCCATCACATGGATTCTTTGTTTAATAAGGTCCAGTTCCGTGCTACTTGCTGGATGAGGCGAAGGGCACTGTCAGCAGAGAACCGTGTACTATCCTTCACAACATTTATATCCCCTAAAAACAAAAAACAAAAGGTATTATAACTCTGCAGGCCTACATCTCTTACCTGAAGCTGTGGTGACAGATACTGACCTGTTGTGGTGACCAGATCCACAACGTCATCCACCTCTCCTTCCTGCACTTCTCCTTCCTCCACCTCAACTTCCTGCACATCTTTCGGTTGTGGGTCTTTGGGAGTTTGGGGTTGCTTGGAAGTTGTGGGGTGCATGTGCTCCCTGGAGTGTCCTCCTCCCAGTCTTCTCTCCCCTATGAGAATCAAACAAAAGGTCTATTTATCACACTGTAAATCTCAATGTTAAAATAAAAACAGGCTAAATTGCTTGGAAGTGTGGTACAAGTGTGTGTTTGGGCGGAATTTAAAGAAGAATGCATTATTTATGACCAAGAATATGTTTAGTATTCACCTTTGGATGTAATTTATTTGACATGGAGGCACCACAAAAATTCTCTGATGCACCTGTGTGGGACACCCAAAAAAGGCGGGTCTGGTGGCCCACACTATAGTGCTCCAAAGTACAGATGTGGAAGCAGCTGCTGAGTGTCCTCTCCTTTACACTGATAAAAGTTTGCATTTCATTCTCTTTACAAACACATCATCTAGACGAAAAAATACGCCACAATATTTGAGCAAAAATGGCAGATGTCTAATTACTTTTGTGGCTCTAAAATAAGCCAAAACCGCGGATAGTGGCCGAACGAAGTGTCGGTAACGTAACGAACGATTACTGTGCCCAACCAAGTTCAAAATATTACATTTTGGAAGGGAGTCCAATATGAGAAACCAAAATAAAGAGCAACATGTCAGTTTAGAAAAAGATTAATAGCATAAAAGTCTACTTTTTACTTACTTTTAGCGAGCATTCTCTTTATGCTCCTCAACTGGTCTGGCTCCCTCAGTTTGAGGTCTGACCACCTCTTTCTGAGCTGCTCATTTGAGCGTTTCACCCCGAAATTCGCCTTCAGACTCTTCACGACTTTAGTGAGGATTTTGGCCTTCCTTCTATTTGGTTTGCTATACGGCCCATGCTTGGCATCATAATCAGCCTTGAGCAAGATGTCCACCATCTCCGCCATCTCCGCCAAAGACATATTCGATGCCTTGAATCTCCTCCTTGATCGTGACGTTTCCTCGGTCTCCGGGCTTGTCTCCTCCTCGTTAGTTGCGGAATTATCAGACACCTGCTGTAACTCCGCCATATCTGTCTGCGCGCCGAAAGAGAAGGGGCGGGGAAAAGATGTTAGCTAGAACGTCATGGGCGGGCGACGTGTGCGGAGCGACGTGTTCGTATTTTGACGCATGCGTGGTGTGTATATAGCAAACACACATGTGACTATAGTACGTTCGGTGTGCGGAGAGAGGAGTTCAAGTGACGGACGTGCGAACGAAGGTATGTGATTTTGTGACTTGTACAAATTGTTGGCCTATACTGTCTTGAGAATGTTGGAGGATATATATGGTGACTAGGATGTTAAGGAGGTTAGACTGTTTGCCTCACATTAGTTATATATAATTTATTTAACTTGCAGATACAATATGAATGTCTTTATTAGCGACAAAGAGTTCCTGGCGGAATTTATTGACCGGGTAAGGGAGCTGCCGGCTCTGTGGGAGACGAAAAACCCCATCCACAAAAAAAGAGGGGTGAGAAAAGCAGCGCTGGAGAAGCTGCTCCCATTTGTGCATACCAAGGTGCCCACAGCCACAGCAAAACAAGTGGACACTAAAATTGGGAGCTTGAGAGGTACCTACAGGACTGAACGCTCTAAGGTGCTGGCTTCTCAGAGGTCAGGAGCAGCAGCAGGTGATGTTTATGTCCCGATTTTGTGGTACTACAACAGGATGTCCTTCCTGGATGACCACATTGAGACAAGGCCATCACTCTCCACTCTTCCCCCCAGACTTCCCTGCAGCCAACCTGAGCCTTCTCTGGAGCAAGAGGAGGCAGCCATCCTGGATGATCCTGATTTGGCCATCTGGAGCCAGGTATAGTATTAAATGAAAATGTATTGGGATCAACTTAATGTTTGACAAATATGTCAAGATGACAAACATAAAATATTTTGGATTCCACAAGTGAAATCAAGATCTGTAGACATTATTCTGCACTTAATTGGGTGCTAAATAGTCAATCTGATGTAGTGGTAAATTTAAAGCAAGGATTTATGGATTTACATTCTAATTGCTTCAATCAGGATTACAAAGTTTGATGCAAAGATTAAACTAACATATTAAACTATGTCCCTTTTTCATACACAGGATGAAATCAGCCAGGAGGAGGGTCTGGAAACTGTCAGGCAGGAGGAGGAAGGGCCCAGTGGCAGCCAGGAGGTGGCAGGGCCCAGTGGCAGCCAGGAGGTGGCAGGGCCCAGTGGCAGACAGGAGGTGGCAGGGCCCAGTGGCAGACAGGAGGTGGCAGGGCAAAGGAGAAGCACCAGATCCCAGGTGCCTCCCATCCGGCTTCACAAAAGAGGCAGGAGGGACAGGAGCACGAGTGAGGCAGCAATGGCCCTTATTCGTGAGGCCCATGCCACCCTCCAGGAGCCCACATCCCCTGAAGAGGCCATTGCCGGCCTAGTGGAGGCTAAGTTCAAGGTGATGAGCATGGAGCAACGCCTCCTATGCGAGCCCCTGCTCATCACCTTGCTCAACAAGGGGGTGATGGAGAAAATTACCCCCAATACCGCCATATGTGAGGTGGCACAACTGACCCAACCTCAACCTCCACCTCCCCCTTCTTCTTCTGCCCCACCCCCTTCTGCTACACCTCCACCTTCTTCTTCTGCCCCACCCCTTCTGCTACACCTCCCCCTTCTTCTTCTGCCCACCCCCTTCTGCTACACCTCCACCTTCTTCTTCTGCCCCACCCCCTTCTTCTACACCTCCCCCTTCTTCTGCCCCACCCCCTTCTGCTACACCTCCACCTTCTTCTTCTGCCCCACCCCCTTCTGCTACACCTCCACCTTCTTCTTATGCCCCACCCCCTTCTGCTACACCTCCACCTTCTTTTTCTGCCTCACCCCCTTCTGCTACACCTCCACCTTCTTCTTCTGCCCCACCCCCTTCTGCTACACCTCCACCTTCTTCTTCTGCCCCACCCCCTTCTGCTACATCTCCTCCTCCTCCTCCTGACAGGAGTACCCCTCCAGTGGGCCAGCCTCCAGCCAAACGAAGAAGGAAGGCTGCAGGGAAGGCTTCAGGGAAGGTTGCAGGGAAGGTTGCCAGGAAGAAGAGGAAGTGATGGCCTTGCTTCATTGTGGTCGGACAGAAGGCAGCCTGTTGTAGTACCACAGACTTGGGACATATATCTCACCTGCTGCTGTTCCTGACCTCTGGGAGGCCAGCATCAGATTGTGTTCAGAAATGTTGGCCTTCTCAAGCTCCCAATTTTAGTGTCCACACAGGGTTGCTGTGTGCTCTGGGGTCCCTGGGATGCACAAATGGCAGCAGGTTCTCCAGCGCTGCCTTCTCTTTATTTTATTTCTAAACATGAATAAATGTGATTTTTGTTTAAGTTCATACTTGACTATGTGTATTTGTAAAAATTAAAAATCTAGCTTTGGAGTAAGCAGATACATTTGACTGACAATAAAAGGGACAGATATCACCCCCCCAAAAGAATAACTAAATCTGATTAGCAAAAAAACATGGTGGGAAATTTAACTAATATAGATTCCAAAATTAAATGGGAGCTCACTATCAAAACATTGCGAAATTATAATTAACATCATTTTTAAAAATATTACCATTTAAATTATTCCTAAAAACTTGCACGATATAATACACATAAATCTTCTTAAGAGCAGCATGAAAAAGGTTAAAAAAAAAAGTCATAACTGTGTGAATATCAGCAGCAAAAGAAGGTCACTCGTTTTGATTAATGTAACATTCTAACGAAGATTTCAATGCAGAACATTTAAACGATGCAATATTTTTGAGCGTGACGAATGTGCTCTCTCCATTACGAAGGCTTGTTTCACCAGAAGATGCGCTCCCGTCTCATAGTTGCTTGTGAGCATGCGCGCTTTTGGAAGAGTCGTAAAAGCATACACACAAACCATTTTCTCGTCACAAAACAGCCCGACGAGAAACACGACGAGGAAATCTGGAATCCTGACGAGAAAATAGAGAGCAGGTTCTCTATTTTCTCGTCGAGATTTTCGGCAATTTTCTCGTCGTAAAACCATACACACAAACGTTTTTCTCGACAAAAAAGCTCTCGCGGCACATTTCTTGCCGGTTTTGGACGAGAAACTCGGTCGTGTGTACGAGGCTTCAGTGTCATCAGTGCTACGTATAAGTGCAGCGTATCAGTGTCATCAGTGCCACTTATCAGTGTCATCAGTGCCACGTATTAGTGCCACGTGTCTTCAGTGCCAACAATGGCTAGAAGATTATTTTCAGCCGAGGAGGCATACAATATTCTTGCGGACGATTCGGATTCCTCCGCAAGTTCAGACTATGAGTCTGACGTGGACTACGAGCCTGTCCTAAGCAGTAGAACACTGAGAGCCTCAGAAGAGGAGGAGGAGGAGGAGGGCCCACCTGCCAGATGAAGGCATTCTGCTGAGGAGGCAGTGTCATCCACCAGCACCGCAGTGCCATCCACCAGCACCGCAGTGCCATCCACCAGGCAAGCAAGGCCACATACCAGTGGGGTGTCATCTCAGTCCCAAAGGGTTATGTCCCATGTCAGCCTTCCCTATTCCCTTCAGAACCCCTTGTGGCTTCCTCCTAATTCAGGAGAAGCCAACATTCCCCCTTTCACTGCCCAGCCAGGAGTCCAGGTGGACACAGAAAATTTTGCCCCGATTGACTTTTTCAATTTAATTTTCACTGACGACATGCTTGCATCAATTGTGGCCCAGTGCAACCTATACGCCCAACAGTTCATAGCAAGCAACCCAACATCCTATTATGCCCGTCCCTACGAGTGGAGAACCCTTACAGTGGAGGAGTTTAGAATTTTTTTGGGCCTCACATTCTGCATGGGACTAAACGGGAAAAATCAATTGCGTTCATATTGGTCAACCCGCCCCATCTACCATATGCCCATCTTTTCCTCAGTAATGCCCAGGTCCAGATATCTAATGATTATGAGATTCCTACACTACAATGACAATACCCAGTGCCCTCCCCGAAATGACCCAAATTTTGATGAGCTTTATAAAATTCGGCCGCTACTAAATTATTTTTCTGAAACCTTCCCCCAGTTGTTTACCCCAGACCAACATATATGCGTGGATGAGTCCCTTATAAAATTTTCTGGCAGGCTGGGCATAAAACAATTTATACCCAGCAAAAGGGCCCGCTATGGGGTGAAGCTCTATAAATTGTGTGACCGAGCCACAGGGTATGTGTATGCCTTCATCATATACGAAGGGAAGGACACCCAACTGCACCCCCCTAATTGCCCTCAAAGCCTGGTCAACAAAAAATTGAGAAGAAAGGAGGCGGCGAGTTTACGCAATGAGGAAATTTTGGCTGTGAAGTGGAGGGACAGAAGGGATCACCAGGAGGAATGGCCGGATCCAAAAACCAAAATGCATCTACGAGTACAATAAGTTCATGGGGGGTGTCGACTTCAACGACCAGATGCTCGAACCCTACCTTTCCACAAGAAGAACATACCAGTGGTATAAGAAAGTTTCCATTTATTTGTTTAATTTGGCCATGTACAACTCCTATGTCATCTATCGGAAATCGACTATAAGACCCAAACCCTTCCTTTTCTACCAGGAGGAAATCACCACTGCCCTTATATACCCGAACAGCCCACCAGTAAACATTAGATCCGATGTCATTAGCCGACTCTCTGAGCGCCACTTCCCAGATAAAATCCCTCCCAGACAAACAGACCAAAAACGCCATAAAAAATGCCGGGTGTGCTCCAAAAGAGGAGAGAGAAGAGACACCATTTATTATTGTGCCCAATGTCCTTCAGAACCAGGCCTCTGCATGATTGATTGTTTCCGTCGTTACCATACCAAACTCAATTATTAGTTCACTTCCTGCCATTTATCTTTACACCCCTTATGCATCTGCTTGCTCTGTAACTGACCCTGGCTTGTTATTCGACAACGCTTCTGCCTACCGATTCTGTTTATACCTCTGCCTGATCTGGAACTGACCCTGGACTGTTATTTGACCACGCTTCTGCCTACCGATTCTGTTTATACCTCTGCCTGATCTGGAACTGACCCTGGACTGTTATTCGACCACGCTTCTGCCTACCGATTCTGTACATACCTCTGCCTGATCTGGAACTGACCCTGGAATGTTTGACCATGCTTTTTGCCTGCCTCTTGGTCTGATCTTTTACCCTGCCAGTGGACTAGTGGTATTCATAACACAGGGGTCTCACATATGTGAGGGGCTCCAGAATTGTTTTTCTGGATGAAGAAAACAATTGTTTTTGTTTTCTCATTCCTAGATTAGGGTCTGGAGACTCAGAGGCTTCAAAGAGATTTGGGTGGAAGAAGCCTCTACCCCTGTCCCCATTCAGTCCTGAACGAGGCCCTACTTCTGCCTGCTGCCTGTAGGACCTATGCCATCATGCCTCTGCCTGTTGCATGAACTAATCACACCACATGGACCTGCCTACTACCAGGACCAATATTTTGGCACTGCTGACAATCTCTGCTTGCACTGACCATGGACTGTATATGGACAGTATCCCTGCCTTCTGCATGTACGAACTATGGACAGTATTCCTGCCTGTTGCCTGGACAATTGCATTCGCTTTTGCTGACCAAGTCCCTGCCTGCTCCCTGGACCAGTGCTATCCTCCTGTGGACAACTTCGCTTCTAAAACAACAGGTAATCTTTTGTTTACCCTTTGCTCAGCAGAATGTATTTTGGGGTGTAATTCTTGGTATGTGCATGTTATGTGTCCCTAGAACACCTGATGGTGTTCCTTGCATTTTGGGCCTCTGTATGTGGCCAGGGCCAGGCTGTGTAAAAGTCTCACACATGTGGTATTGTTATACTCAGGAGGAGTAGCAGAATGTATTTTGGGGTGTAATTTTTGCTATGTGCATGCTATGTGTTGGAAATATCTTATAAATGGACAACTTTGCGTAAAAAAAATGTGTTTTCATTTTTTTCCCACATTTTCCCAAAACTTCTGGAAAAAAATGAAACGTTCAAAAGACTCATTATGCCTCATAGATTATACGTTGGGGTGTTAGCTTTCCAAAATGGGGTCACTTTGTGGGCGTTTCCATTGTCCTGGTGCTCCAGGGCCTTCAAAATTGTAATAGGTGGTTGAGAAATGAGATGTGTAATTTATGCTCCTAGAACGCCTGACGGTGCTACTTCAATGTTGGGCCTCTGTATGTGGCCAGGCTGTGTAAAAGTCTCACACATGTGGTATCGTTATACTCAGGAGGAGTAGCAGAATGTATTTTGTGGTGTAATTTTTGCTATGTACATGCTATGTGTTGGAAATGTCTTATAAATGGACAACTTTGCGTAAAAAAAATGCGTTTTCATTTTTTTCCCACATTTTTCCAAAACTTCTGGAAAAAAATGAACCGTTCAAAAGACTCATTATGCCTCATAGATTATACGTTGGGGTGTTAGCTTTCCAAAATGGGGTCATTTTGTGGGCGTTTCCATTGTCCTGGTGCTCCAGGGCCTTCAAAAATGTAATGGGTAGTCAACAAGTTAGATGTGTAATTTATGGTCCTAGAACACCTAATGGTGCTCCCTGCATGTTGGGCCTCTGTATGTGGCCAGGCAGTGAAAAAGTCCCACACATGTGGTATCTTTATACTCAGGAGGAGTTGCAGAATGTATTTTGGGGTGTCATTTGTGGTATGCACATGCCATGTCAGAGAAATAAGCTATCACAATGACAATTTTGTGAAAAGAAAAAAAAAATTGTAATTTTGCAAAGAATTGTGGGAAAAAATTACAACTTTAAATAACTCACCATGCCTCTTACTAAATACCTTGGAATGTCTACTTTCCAAAAAGGTGTCATTTGGGGGCATTTGTACTTTCCTGGCTTGTTAGGGTTTCAAGAAATGAGATAGGTCGTCAGTACATCAGATGTGATCAATTTGTTATGATTTGCACCACAGCTTGTAGACTCTATAACTTTCACACAGACCACATAATACCCACTAATGTGGGTTATTTTTACCAAAGATATGTAGCAGCATAAATTGTGGCCAAAATGTATGAAGAAAAATTACTAATTTGCAAAATTTTATCACAGAAACTAAGAAAAATTCATTTTTTTTCAAAATTTTCGGTCTTTTTTCATTTATAGCGCAAAAAATAAAAAACCCAGGAAGTGATCAAATACCACCAAAAGAAAGCTCTATTTGTATGAAAAAAAGGACAAAAAAATCATTTGGGTACAGTGTTGCATTACTGAGTAATTGTCATTCAAAGTGTGAGAGCACTGAAAGCTGAAAATTGGTCTGGGCAGGAAGGGTGTTTTAGTGTCCAGTAAGCAAGTGGTTAAGATAGTAAGCATACAAAGACATTGTAACTAGGGATGAGCCGAACACCCCCCCCCCCCGTTCGGTTTGCACCAGAACCTTCGAACGGACCGAACGTTCGCGCGAACTTTAGAACCCTATTAAATACAATGGACGCGAACGTTCGAAATCTAAAGTGCTAATTATAACGCCTAATATGCATGTTATTGTCCTAAAAAGGGTTTGGGGACCCGGGTCCTGCCCGAGGGGACATGTATCAATGTAAAAATAATCTTTTAAAACAGTTGTTTTTTTGGGAGCAGTGATTTTAATGATGCATAAAGTGAAAAAAAAAGTGAAATATTCCTTTAAATATCGTACCTGGGGTGTGTCTAAAGTATGCCGGTGAAGTGGCACGTGTTTCCCGTGTTTAGAACTGTCCCTGCACAAAATGAAATTTCTAAAGGAAAAAAACCCATTTAAAATTGTTTGCGGCTTTAATGTAATGTCTGGTCCCGGCAATATGGATGAAAATCATTGAGAAATATGGCATGGCTACCCCATCACCACCCCCTCCCCACCCTACCCCAGCCCATTACCAGCCCCTTTGGGTCTTGTATGGATATAAACGGGAATCCTGCACCCAAAATAAAAAAAATATATATATACTCTGAACATCAGTATACAGGCGGTGCAAAAAAGACATGGACTGTAGGTTTGTTCTTAAGTACAATCTGTTTGTAATTTGGAACAGGTACATTTTTTAAGTGTAACTCCAGCCAAAAAATCAATTTTTTAGCTTTTTGGAGAACATAGGGAAGGGTTATCACCCCTGTAACATTTGTTTTGCTGTCTGTGCACCTGTTCAGAACATTTCACCTCACTTTCTATCCCAATGACAAATGTTTTTGGAAAATTTGTTTTTTTTATTGAAACAAGGATTGGTGATAAATCATCAGTGGAGAGGAGACACCTTTTTCACATATTAACTCTTATGCCTCGTACACACGGCCGAGATTCTCGTCGGAAAAAACATGTCGTTTTTTTCGACGAGATTCTTGGACAAGAAACTTGTCCCGGCCGAGTGTACACACGCTCGATTCAAAGAACCCGCGGTTCTTTGAATGGAGCGTACGCGGTGACGTCATCGACTACGACGAGCATGCGCTCGTCACATTCAATGCCGTCGTCGCCATCTTGGTATACCCTACCTATGCCTAGGAAGCTACCGCACATGCGTCGAATTCATTTCGAACATGCGCGGGCTTCCGGGAGGACAGGTAAGTGTACACACACTCACTTTTCTCGTCGAGAAACATGCCGACGAGAATCTCGACGAGAAAATAGAGAGCAGGATCTCTATTTTCTCGTCGAGATTCTTGTCGCTTTTCTTGACGAGAAACCATACATGCGAACGAATTTCTCGGCAAAAAATCTCTGCCAGCAAGTTTCTTGCTGGTTTTTGCCGAGAAACTCGTTCGTGTGTACGAGGCTTTTCAGGAGAGAATTTGCCTTCCTAGGGGTAGATTTCCTCTCACTTCCTGTTGTCTCCTTCTGTTTGCAAGTAGGAGTCGTTTGTAAGTTGGATGTTTGAAAGTAGGGGCCTGCCATATATAGTCTGCAGAAATTTGCCCCTTAGGTGTTGGTGTTGCCACAACACTGTAAGCCCTCACAGTTACTCTTGGTGGGCACTGGAACACCCTGCTGTCAACTATTATATCAGGAATTGTATTTACATGCCACTGTTAAACAGTGGTAGGAAAAATTGGGCCTTTGGTGGTGGTGCTGGTGCCACAACACTGTAAGCCCTCACAGTTACTCGGTGGGTGCAGGAATGGGCCCTGCTGTGAATTATTAGATCAAGAATTGTAATTGCATGCCCTTGTTGAACAGGGGCTGAAAAATTGGGCCTTATGCCCCGTACACACGATCGTTTTTAATGTCATTTTTTAAACCAACGTTTTTCTCCTCGTTTTTTTTCATGTTTCCTCTCAAGCCTGCCTTGCGTACACACCATCATTAAAAAAAACGATCAAGCAAAGCGCAGTGACGTTCAACACGTACGACGGCACTATAAAGGGGAAGTTCCGTTCGAATGACGCCACCCTTTGGGACGCTTTTGCTAATTCCGTGTTACCGCGTGTTAGTAAAAGTTTGGTGAGAGACGATTCGCGCTTTTCAGTCTTCGTGCTTTGAAGATCGTTTTCGGGAGTTCAGTTTGCGCCTGTGGGTTCGTATCTGTTTAGCACTGCTTGTAGTCAGTTCGTATCTGTTTATTCAGTGCAGCCTGCTCTGCATGTTCGTGTTTTTCAGCTTGTTCTTCATAGGCCTTGCTGTTCTTCCGTGCGTTCTTCTAGTTCGTTCTGTTCAGCCGACCGTTATCTAGCCATGTTGCGGCTACGTACTCGTCGTAGAGTTCGTGCTGTAGTTGGTGCAGGGGTTCATGCTGTATCCCGACTCCATGCCATGAGCAGGGTCAGGAGGAGTTCATGGACCAAGAATTGGTTGCTCCAGCGGCACCAATTCTGTCACATGCCTTTGTTGCGGGAGATCAGGGAGAATAATCCTGATGATTTCAGGAATTTTCTCAGGATGTCTGACCCCGTTTTTCAGCAGCTGTTGGCTTTGGTGTCCCCCTATATTACCAGGCAGGACACCGTTATGCGGGAAGCCATCAGTGCTGAGCAGAGGCTCATCGCCACGTTGCGATACCTGGCTACTGGGAGAAGCCTGCAGGACCTTAAGTTCTCCACAGGCATATCCCCCCAGGCTCTGGGGATCATTATACCAGAGACTTGTTCTGCCGTCCTTCAAGTTTTGCAGGAGGACTATATTAAGGTAAGTGTTCTTCTTCAAAAATTCACATTGTATGGTTTTTATTTTTGGATATTTTTAATTTGCTTTATTTGCAGTCCCTAATTCACATGATTCTTAGCTGTAGGGAATGTCCCCTTTCTCCCCATGTTTTATTATTTAAAATTTGGGGTTTGAGGCCTACCTGTAAATTTGGCTTACCTAACCTCTCCAGCATGCTATCCTGGGGCCATACCTACCTTGCCTAGTCATTTCCATGTTTTTTATTCTATGTTCCATCGTAGTGCTTTACCCAAAACGCACCCTAAATTTTGCCTAGGAATGTTTCATTTTTGTTAACTTCAATACAGAGTGCTACAGCCTTCATGTGTGATATTCCCAACTCATCTTCAACCCCCCCCCCATAATTTTTTGGTTTGTTTGTTTTTTGTTGCTTCCAATTTTTTATGTTTTGAACAGTTTCTACCAATGTTGGCCATGAATGCGTGTATGAAATCAGCTTTCAATGTTTCTGGCTCCAAGTATTAATTTATTATTTCTTTAATTCCACAGTTCCCTTCTTCGCCACATGAATGGCAGAATGTGGCTTCCGAGTTTGCCCAGCGATGGAACTTTCCGAACTGTGGAAGAGCCATCGACGGGAAACATGTTCGGGTCGTCCCACCACCCCATTCGGGATCCTTTTATTATAATTATAAGGGGTTCCACAGCGTCGTGATGATGGCAGTGGTGTCGGCCACCTACGAGTTCCTCTATGTGGACGTTGGCAAGAATGGCAGGATGTCTGATGGAGGAGTTTTTGCCCAGACGGAGTTTGGAGAACGGCTCCTTTTGGATCTGCTGGCCTTGCCACCAGCGGAGCAGAATGTGGAGGGACTACCTTTTGTCTTTGTGGCGGATGAGGCGTTTGGCCTGGGACCCCATTTGATGAGGCCATTCCCGCAACGCACCCTCACCCCTGAGAGGAGGGTGTTCAATTATCGGCTGGCCAGAGCCAGAAGGGTGGTGGAAAATGCGTTTGGGATCATGGCCAGCCGATTTCGCCTCTTCCTTACCTCCATCCACCTTGCCCCATACAAATGGAACCATGTGGTTATGACGTGCTGTGTGCTGCATGATTTCCTAAGGGTGCATTCAACGAGTTATATATCTTTGAGTGGGCCTGAGGCCTCTTTAATCAATGCAGAAACTTTGGTGGCCCTGGAACCTGGCCGTCCTGGCTTGGCCCCCCCAACCGGACGTGAGGTCCGTAACCAATATGTGGACTATTTTATGGGTAGGGGGGCCATTGAAATGCCAGACAATCTTTAATAATTTTATACCAAAAAAATAAAACTTTTTCTTGAGTAAAGATTGGTTTGGATTTTTTATTGTATAATGTTTGATGTTTCTGGTAGGTTTACCTAGTGCACTTGTTTTGCCATGTGGATTAAACAATCTTAATTAGCCTTCATTGTCAGTGTAAACACCAAACATTGATTAGTTCACTCAGCACCACATTTACATAATGAAGCCACAATTATTTGTTATGTAAAAATACCTTTATTTCTTTTTTTAGGTGGGAAACTTCCTTAGAAATGTGGATGTTCCCTTAATTTCGGGTGTATTAAAACGCATGACCAGCCATGCATAAACAAACTATATTCGTCAAAATTTTGAAAAAGCTAAACATGTGCTAGTCATTAAAGGGTAAAATAACAAAAATACTTATAAAACTCTGCAAGTAAAACGTTATTTGGTGTAAAAACATTAGACACGCCCAAGCACAGCCATGATATTTTGGAGCCTTTCCTCCACCCGCTTTGTATTTGCCCTGATCTCTAGCAAGTCTCCCTTAATTTTTTCGAGGTCACGACAGCAGACCATCAGGTATTGGATCAGGATCTGGGCACTGTGATGTGTCAACTTATTGGGGTCTTAGGCCAGAACTGCACCTAAATGTAAAAAGAAATATGTAGGATAGAATATGTAGGCCTACATCTATTTAACATGCATGTGTCTGGTTTCTCTCTGACCTGTGGTGGTGCCACTTTCCACTTCCACAACATCACATTCCTCTCCATCCTGGGGTTCTGGGGGTATTGTTGTAGGTGTTGCAATTATCGTCTCATCTGAGGTAGCTTTTCGAATCCCTAGGGAGATTAAAATAAAAGGAATAGTTTCATTAGTAGCGACTCAATTTTGCTAAAATAAGAAACATGAAAAAATACTTTGTAATCATTCTTTTGAAGCATGCTCCATTTTAAATTTTACCCCCTGTGCCAACCGGGACAAATGATTGGATACATAGCCAAAACCAGAGCATATACATTTTGAACACAAATTTGACACATTGTAACACCCCAAAGTATCTACACAGGATCACCTGTGTGTGACACCCTCAAGCTTTTTGGCTTTAGGCCCACACTTGTACTACTGCGTTCAGATGTTTCATCAGCTGCTGAGCATTCACTCCCTTAACATTACCATGCATATCGTTTTTTCTAACGAACAAATGTCCTTTGGATTAGCACCCAAAAAATAAGTGAGGCCCAAATTTACTCCCCCAAATAAACCAAAATACATGGGTGTTCACACTGGATGATCCTAAAACATCGTTTGGAGGAACTGTACGGAGAAAGAGGTTTAATACGTCCGTTTACTGTGCGGACGAACCTGAAAGATGGTATCTTTCAGTGTACTATATGAAAGTTAAAAATACACGACAGAATACAAGAAAATAATATGTACCATGGAAACTAAAAAAAAATTACTTACTTTTTACTATAACTTTCTTGATTCTTTTATATTGGTCGGCCTCCCGCAACTTCAGATCAGACCATTGTTTTCTGAGCTGTTCCTTCGTTCTGCACACCCCGAATTTTTTGTGAAGACTTTTGACCACTTTGCCCATAATTCTGGACTTTACCAGATTAGGCCTTTTATACGGACCATGCTTGGCATCATAATCCTCCTTCTTTAAAATGGCGACCATCTCCACCATTTCCTCGAATGACATGTTGGATGCCTTATATCTCCTGGGTCTTGATTTGGGCTCCTCTGGAATTTCATCCTCTGTAGAGGTAATCTCAGCCACCTGTGTCTCTGCCATGTTTTGTTCAGCACTACGAGCGAGAAGAGGCGGGGAAAGTACAATATCGAACGTCAGGGGCGGGGAAAGCGTGCAGAGTTTCACGCATGCGCTGTGTATATCAAGTGAAGATCCATGTCTGGGAAATACGTTCATTTGTCGGGAGAGGGAGTTAGCAACGAACGTCATGACGAAGGTACCTAACAATTTTACTTTTTGAGGTTCATCAGACGAGGAGATTTGTGTGCTCAAAATATGTAGACAATGCACAGTTGAGGAATATTGCCTGAAATATATATATTTTTTGCTTTCTCGCTTTTACAGATATCATGAATACTTTTAAAAACCCAGACTTCATGGGGGAGTTCATCGACAAATGGCAAGAGCTCCCTATATTATGGCAAACAAAAAGTGGCGCTAATAAAAATAAAGACGCCAGGAAAGCAGCACTGGAGAGCCTGCTTGCATTTGTGCAAACAAAGATACCCACAACAACTCTCCAAGATGTCAAAACCAAAATTGCGACCATCAGAGGGACATACAGGACCCAGAGGACTATGGTCCTGAGGTCCCAGAGGTCAGGTGCACCAGCAGATAAGGTTTATAAACCCAGTCTGTGGTACTACAGTAAGCTTGCTTTTCTGGATGACCAGCTGGAAGTGCGGGAATCTCTCTCCACCCTGTCCCCCAGAGGTCAATCCAGCCTTCCTTGTACCCAACCCTCCAGCCTTCCCTGCAGCCAGTCCTCCAGCCTTCCTGTCAACCCTGCTCTGGCTTCCTCTGAGGATCAAGATCAGGGCCTTGAGGAGGTAGATTTGGAGATATGGAGCCAGGTAAAGTATTGATATCTATATTTATATCTTACAAAATTGTAGAATTTAAATAGATGTTAGTATTGTTAAAGGTATGTACACTTCTACCAATAAAGTTTGTGAAGAGCAAGATACAGTAGTGGCCTAATTTTATGTGCACAAGACAACAAAACCAGGATGCAGAATTAATGAAAATGACATAACTTTTGGCATTGATTTCAACAATGTCTAGAGGTGAACAATGTCTGTGAATGATGATGTGGCAAAATAAATAATGTCCCTTTCTTTTTTTACAGCCAGAGCAGAGCCAGGAAGAGGGTGATGTTGGGGATCAGGAGGAGGCAGGGCCCAGTGGCACCCAGGAGGAGGCTGGGCCCAGTGGCACCCAGGAGGAGGCTTGGCCCAGCACAAGAGCCCAGATGCCTCCCCTGAAAGTTAAACCACGAGGGCCAAGGAGAGGTAGGCAGGTGGAGGAGGAAACCAGGGCCTTCCTCAGAGAGGCAACAGCGGCCCTCAGAGAGGCACCCTCTGTTGATGAGGGATTTGCCGCAGTCCTCGCCCACAAACTAGGGCAAATGGAGTTGCGGCAAAAAATTTACAGTGAGACCCTGCTATTGAAAGTCATCAATAAGGGCGTGCTGGGTGAACTCACTAGGTACACGGACATAACGGAGGTTGTCCCTACTCCTCCACCTCCTCCTCCTCCTCCTACTACTCCTCCTGCCACAACCTCTCCTCCTTATCCCCAGCCTCCAAGGAAGAAACCAACCAAGGCTGCAGAGAAGGCTGGAGAGAAGGCTACAAGGAAGAGGAGAAAATAATGCCTGCTGTAGTACCACAGACTGGGGACATATAGGACTTATCTGCTGTGGCTTCTGACCTCTGGGAGCTCAAGACAAGATTGGGCTCCTTTTTTTGGGGATCTAATCTCTATTTTGGTTTTGACATCTTGGATGGTTGTTGTGGGGTCAAAGGGATGCACAAATGCAAGCAGGCTCTCCAGTGCTGCCTTCCACTTTAATTTGTTAATGTTCTGAAATAAAAAAATTTTTAGTGCCCTTAAAAAACTTGACTATGTGATTTGTATTTCAAAAGAGAGCTTGCTAGGGAGCAGGCAGGGACATCTCAAATTATATTATTGTTATTATCAGGGGACACAAATCTCCCTGAGGCCAAATGAGACACATTTGGAAGGTTGTTGTGGTAACTTTACACAAGAATAATTTAAGCCAAAATAATAAAAAAAAGGCCACAAAAAAAAACACAATAGTAAAATATAATTTAAAGAAAAAAGGAGAATTACATTATTTTATTATTATTAGTATTATTTAGGAGGGAGGTGCGGCTTATAAATAATATTTTACAATCATTAGAGCAATTTGGAATTACTTTAGAAACAAGTTTGGCATAACCCTCAATGTCATTATCAAAAGAGGGTAATTTTAAAGCATTATCAAAAAAAGAACGGAATGCGCAGCATTAAAACGATGCTATTAATTCCACCGTGACGAATGTGCCATCTCCATTTCCAACATTAGCTTTACCAAAACGAGCGCTCCCGTCTCATAGTTGCTTCTGAGCACGCGCGTTTTTTTCACGTCGTGAAAGCATACACACTATCGTTTTTCACGTCGTTAAAAAAAACGACATGAAAAACGACGTGAAAAAAGAGAGCATGTCCGGAATTTTTAATGGCCGTTTTTCACGTCGTTAAAAATGCTCTGGAGCATACACACGATCATTTTTCAGGGCCATTTTTTAAAATGGCAGTTTTAACGGCATGAAAAACGATCGTGTGTACGGGGCATTAGGCACTGGTGCTGGTGCCACAACACTGCAACCCCTCACAGATACTGTACTTAGAGCGCAGCAATGAGCCCTGTTGCAAAGTATTGCATAAAAAATTTCGGCTTTAGGTGAATGCTATGCAAAGCACACAGTAGTACACTAAGTGAAACACTGACTGTCTGCAGCTAGCACAATCACCGGCCTGCCTGTCACAGTATAGAGAATAACTGCATCCAAGTGAGCTTTAGGTGAATGCTATGCAAAGCACACAGTAGTACACTAAGGCTCCTTTCACACGATCCGTGTCCGTGTGCGGGCTCCGCTTTGCTCAGCGGGGATCGCTCCGTCGATCCCCGCTGAGCAGGCAGATGACAGGTCTGTCTCCGCACACTGTGCAGGGACCGACCTGTCAGAGCGCCGCTCTCCCCTATGGGGGATTGGATGACGACAGACCGTAGAGTCGGTTGTCATCTGATCCGATCAGCAGACGGATGGAAAATGTAGGGTTTTCCTCCATCACACTGACATCCGTGGCTCCATAGGGGTACATGGAGCATCCGTTCAGGTCCGCCTAAAAAACTGACAGGCAGACCTGAACGGTCCGTCCGTGTGAAAGATCCCTAAGTGAAACACTGACTGTCTGCAGCTAGCACAATCACCGGCCTGCCTGTCACAGTATAGAGAATAACTGTATCCAGATGAGCTTTAGGTGATCGCTATGCAAAGGACACAGTAGTACACTAAGGCCCCTTTCAAACTAGGGCGGTTTGCAGGCGCTATTGTGCTAAAAATAGCGCCTGCAAACCGAGCCTAAACAGCGGCTGCTTTCACACTGGAGCAGTGCGCTAACAGGACGTGAAAAAAAGTCCTGCTAGCCGCATCTTTGGAGCGGTGTGTTTACCGCTCCTACACCGCTCCTTCCCATTGAAAGCAATGGGAAACCGCAGTAATACCGCCGGCAATGCGCCTCTACAGAGGCGCATTGCCGGCGGTATTAACCCTTTTCCAGCCGCTAGCGGGGGTGAAAACCTCACCGCTAGCGGCTGAATACCTCCGCAATTCCGACGGTATAGCGCCGCTAAAAATAGCGGCGCTATACCGTCACCGCACCCACCGCCCCAGTGTGAAACCAGCCTCAGTGAAACACTGAGGCTGGTTTCACACTGGGGCGGTGGGTGCGGTGGCGGTATAGCGCCACTATTTTTAGCGGCACTATACCATCGGAACTGCGGAGGTATTCGGTCGCTAGCGGCCGAAAAAGGGTTAATACTGCCGGCAATGCGCCTCTGTAGAGGCGCATTGCCGGCGGTATTACAGCGGTTTCCCATTGCTTTCAATGGGAAGGAGCGGTGTAGGAGCGGTAAACACACCGCTCCTCTCACCGCTCCAAAGATGCGGCTAGCAGGACTTTTTTTCACGTCCTGTTAGCGCACCGCTCCAGTGTGAAAGCCCTCGGGCTTTCACATTGGAGAGACAGCAGCCGCTGTTTAGGCTCGGTTTGCAGACGCTATTTTTAGCACAATAGCGCCTGCAAACCACCCCAGTGTGAAAGGGGCCTGACTGTGTCTGCAGCTAGCACAATCACCTGCCTGCCTGTCACAGTATAGAGACTAACAGGAACGGATCTATCTAAACTCAATACAGTGTATAAATATATATACAACACCTAGGATGCATATACAGTCATGCTCGAAATTGGTGGCACCCCAGAAATTTTTCCAGAAAATCAAGTATTTCTCACAGAAAAGTATTGCAGTAACACATGTTTTGCTATACACATGTTTATTCCCTTTGTGTGTATTGGAACAAATCAAAAAAAGGGAGGAAAAAAAGCAAATTGGACATAATGTCACACAAAACTTAAAAAATGGGCTGCTCAAAATTCTTGGCACCCTTTAAAAATTGTGGATAAATAAGATTGTTTCAAGAATGTGATGCTCCTTTAAACTCACCTGGTGCAAGTAACAGGTGTGGGCAATATAAAAATCACACCTGAAAGCAGATAAAAAGGAGAGAAGTTCACTTAGTCTTTGCATTGTGTGTCTGTGTGTGCCACACTAAGCATGGACAACAGAAAGAGAAAAAGAGAACTGTCTGAGGACTTGAGAACCAAAATTGTGAAAAAATATCAACAATCTCAAGGTTACAAGTTCATCTCCAGAGATCTAGATTTGCCTTTGTCCACAGTGCGCAACATTATCAAGAAGTTTGCAACCCATGGCACAGTGGCGGCTGGTGCTCAAATTTTTTGGGGGGGCGCAAACAAACTGAAAAAAAATAATAAAAATCAATTGCCGCCACTGTGCCCAGTAAACACAGCCACTGTGCCCAAACGCCACTAGTTTGTCCCCAAATGCAGCCAGTTTCCCCCCCATATACAGCCAGTTTCCCCCCCATATACAGCCAGTTTCCCCCCCCCAAAATACAGTCAGTTTGTCCCCAAAATACAGCCAGTTTGTCCCCCAATATACAGCCAGTTTGTCCCCCAAATGCAGCCAGTTTGTCCCCCAATATACAGCCAGTTTGTCCCCCAATATACAGCCAGTTTGTCCCCAATATACAGCCAGTTTGTCCCCCAATATACAGCCAGTTTGTCCCCCAATATACAGCCAGTTTGTCCCCAATATACAGCCAGTTTGTCCCCCAAATGCAGCCAGTTTGTCCCCCAATATACAGCCAGTTTGTCCCCCAAATGCAGCCAGTTTGTCCCCCAATATACAGCCAGTTTGTCCACAATATACAGCCAGTTTGTCCCCCATAATACAGCCAGTTTGTCCCCCATAATACAGCCAGTTTGTCCCCAATATACAGCCAGTTTGTCCCCCAATATACAGCCAGTTTGTCCCCAATATACAGCCAGTTTGTCCCCAATATACAGCCAGTTTGTCCCCCAAATGCAGCCAGTTTCTCCCCAATATACAGCCAGTTTGTCCCCCAAATGCAGCCAGTTTGTCCCCCAATATACAGCCAGTTTGTCCCCCAAATGCAGCCAGTTTGTCCCCCAAATGCAGCCAGTTTGTCCCCCAATATACAGCCAGTTTGTGCCCCAATATACAGCCAGTTTGTCCCCCAATATACAGCCAGTTTGTCCCCCATAATACAGCCAGTTTGTCCCCCAAATGCAGCCAGTTTGTCCCCCCCAGCCCTGCACTTACCTTCCTCGAGTCAGCGCCGTCCTTCTTCCGTCCTCGATGTCTTCTCCCGCCCTCGATGTCGCTTCAGCCAATCAGGTTACCGGTAACCAGACCCGGTGAACCTGATTGGCCAGGGGACGCACCCCTGTGCGTCCTCTCATTAGGTATTTAGAAGCCGATTACAGCCCTCAGGCTGTAGTCGGGAAGCCTATCAGAGCCTGCTGGCTCTGATAGGCACTTCTAAAGACCAACCAGACGCTGTGATTCAGATGGCCGGCGCTCAAGGGGCCGGCCATCTGAATAGTGGGCGGCAGCAATACATAGGTTCATGCAATGCATGAACCTATGTATTGTTGTGGTGAGTGACGGCCGGGTGCAGAAGCGAGCGGTAGCGGCGCTTCTGCGCCCACTATGGTCGCGCCGCCATGTGTGAAAAAAAAAACATTTAAAAAAAAAAAACTCTAAAAGGGCCCGTCTTTTTCTTTTTTTTTTTTGGTGACCACAGGAGGGGGGGGCGGCGCCCGGGCGCCCCCTATGGATGGGCCGCCACTGCCATGGCACTGTAGCTAATCTCTCTGGGCGTGGACGGAAGAGAAAAAATTGATGAAAGGTTGCAACGCAGGATAGTCCGGATGGTGGATAAGCAGCCCCAAACAAGTTCCAAAGAAGTTCAAGCTGTCCTGCAGGCTCAGGGAGCATCAGTGTCAGCGCGAACTATCCATCAACATTTAAATGAAATGAAAGGCTATAGCAGGATACCCAGGAGGACCCCACTACTGACACAGAGACATAAAAAAGCAAGACTACAGTTTGCCAAAATGTACTTGAGTAAGCCAAAATCCTTCTGGGAAAAGGTCTTGTGGACAGATGAGACCAAGATAGAGCTTTTTGGTAAAGCACATCATTCTACTGTTTACCAAAAACGGAATGAGGCCTACAAAGAAAAGAACACAGTACCTACTGAGAAATATGGTGGAGGTTCATTGAAGTTTTGGGGTTGTTTTGCTGCCTCTGGCACTGGGTGCCTTGAATGTGTCCAAGGCATCATGAAATCTGAGGATTAATAAAGGATTTTGGGTCGCACTGTAGAGCCCAGTGTCAGAAATCTGGGTTTGCGTCCGAGATCTTGGGTCTTCCAGCAGGAAAATGACCCAAAACATACGTCAAAAAGCACCCAGAAATGGATGGCAACAAAGCGATGGAGAGCTCTAAAGTGGCCAGCAATGAGTCCAGATCTAAATCCCACTGAACACCTGTGGAGAGATCTTAAAATTGCTGTTGGGAAAAGGCGCCCTTCCAATAAGAGAGACCTGGAGCAGTTTGCAAAGGAAGAGTGGTCCAAAATTCCGGGTGAGAGGTGTAAGAAGCTTATTGATGGTTATAGGAAGCGACTGATTTCAGTTATTTTTTCCAAAGGGTGTGCAACCAAATATTAAGTTAAGGGTGCCAAGAATTTTGAGCAGCCCATTTTTGAAGTTTTGTGTGACATTGGGGCTGATTTACTAATAACAGTGCGCTGCGCTGGTTCTAACCTTAATTGGTGCGCCGGATAACCCCTTCACTTGGCGCAGGATCCAGCGGCGCACTGTTATAGTAAATACAAATGTCAGCGGCGCTCTATTGAAAATGAATGGTTCCCTATTGGAGCCCATTGATTTGAATAGAGGTCGCCCGGGAAGTCGGATGAAGCGGATCCGAGTCGCGGGGTGACTCGTGAGCCAGCTGACACAGGGACAGCGCGACTTTGCGAGGCAACTTGGACACGACCTGAGCGCGTGAAGCAGTGGCTCAAGTCGTGTCCTAGAGGCGACTAGCTGGCCGAGAATGTCTCCAGCGCGATGGCATCGCGCTGGTTCTCGGCAGCCTCGCTGTCCCGTGTTTGGTATGAATCATGAAGGGGAACTCCACGCCGAATTTTAATGAAAAAAACGGCGTGGGGGTTCCCCTCCAGGAGCATACCAGGCCCTTAGGTCTGGTATGGATTTAAAGGGAAACCCCCTAAGCCGAAAAAACGGCGTGGGGTCCTCCCCAAAATCCATACCAGACCCTTATCCGAGCACGCAACCTGGCAGGCCGCAGGGGAAGAGGGGGGGACGAGAGCGACCCCCCCTCCCTCCTGAACCGTACCAGGCTGCATGCCCTCAACATGGGGGGGTGGGTGCTTTGGGGCAGGGGGGCGACCTGCGGCCCCCCCACCCCAAAGCACCCTGCCTCCATGTTGATGGGGACAAGGGCCTCTTCCCGACAACCCTGGCCGTTGGTTGTTGGGGTCTGCGGGCGGGGGGCTTATCGGAATCCGGGAGCCCCCTTTAATAAGGGGGCCCCCAGATCCCGGCCCCCCACCCTATGTGAATGAGTATGGGGTACATCGTACCCCTACCCATTCACCTGGTGGAAAAAAAAGGTAATAAAAAACACAACACAGGTTTTTAAAGTAATTTATTAGGCATCTCCGGGGGTCTTCTTGCCGGGCGCCCCGCTATCTTCTTCCAGCTCTTTTGCTAGCGGGGTCCTGAGCTTCCTCGTCGTCTTCGGGGGTCTTTCTGCCGGGCGCCCCGCTATCTTCTTCCAGCTCTTTTGCTAGCGGGGTCGACGAGGAAGCCCGGGACCCCGCTAGCAAAAGAGCTGGAAGAAGATAGCGGGGCGCTCGGCAGGAAGACCCCCAAAGACGACGAGGAAGCCCGGGACCCCGCTAGCAAAAGAGCTGGAAGAAGATAGCGGGGCGCCCGGCAGGAAGACTCCCGGAGCTGCCTAATAAATTACTTTAAAAACCTGTGTTGTGTTTTTTATTACTTTTTTTTCCACCAGGTGAATGGGTAGGGGTACGATGTACCCCATACTCATTCACATAGGGTGGGGGGCCGGGATCTGGGGGCCCCCTTATTAAAGGGGGCTCCCGGATTCCGATAAGCCCCCCGCCCGCAGACCCCGACAACCAACGGCCAGGGTTGTCGGGAAGAGGCCCTTGTCCCCATCAACATCCTCCCCATGTTGACGGCATGTGGCCTGGTATGGTTCAGGAGGGAGGGGGGCCGCTCTCTCGTCCCCACCTCTTCCCCTGCGGCCTGCCAGGTTGCGTGCTCGGATAAAGGGTCTGGTGTGAATTTTTAGGGGGACCCCCACGCTTTTTTTTAAAGTTTGGCGGGGGTCCCCTTAAAATCCATATCAGACCTGAAGGGCCTGGTATGGATCTATAGGGGGACCCCCACGCTATTTTTTTTTTACGTTTGGCGGGGTTCCCCTTAAAATCTATACCAGACCTGAAGGGCCTGGTATGGATTTATAGGGGGATCCCCACGCTATTTTTTTTAAGTTTGGCGGGGGTCCCCTTAAAATCCATACCAGACCTGAAGGGCCTGGTATGGATCTATAGGGGGACCCCCACGCTATTTTTTTTTTAAGTTTGGAGGGGGTTCTCCTTAAAATCCATACCAGACCTGAAGGGCCTGGTATGGATTTTGGGGGGACCCCCACGCCATTTTTTTTTCATTTTGGTGGGGGGGTCCCCTTTGAATCTATACTAGACCCAAGGGCCTGGTATGGACCTGGGGGGGACCCCACGCTATTTCTTTTTTTTTTTAGAGCCGGCAATGTTTATTTCTTTTACATTTCCTTTAACATCCAGCTATAAGCAGGTTAAAAAAAAATTGCCGCAAAATCCCGGTACTTGCGTTTTGGATGCTATTACATCCAAAACACTATTTTTGGCCTTGAAAAAAAAAATCTGCAGTTGCGTTTAAACTCGTTTTTCACAAAGCCTAAAAATGCCTTCAGACGCCAAAGATTTCTACGTTTCAGACGCGGTACCGGCGTTTAGACGCATTTTAGTTTAGAAGCGTTTTTAAAGGTGACCTATTTTTTTACATTGATAAACTCAAAAATTAGGGCAAATGAGGAAAAAACATTAAAAATATATATATACCGGTATATCAAAACAATAATGCAATTGCTTCCATTGCATTGTGGACAATCCACAACTTGGGGCAGGTGACGTGGCAAGTGAACAATCCACAACTTGGGGCAGCTGACGTGGCAAGTGGACAATCCACAACTTGGGGCAGCTGACGTGGCAAGTGGACAATCCACAACTTGGGGCAAGTGACGTGGCAAGTGACACGCTAAATACAACTACACTGCTGCTCTCTCAGCTGCTGATACTCACTCTGGTCTCCAAAAATAGCTGAAATCATTAATAATACTGTTTTTGGAGCTTAGGGCGGCTCCTTTTCATGTTTCCTAACTAAACGCGTATAGACGCAAATCTGGTAAAACACGGCATGCAAACGCCACAAAGCGCGCCTTTCTAAACGCCGCTTTCAAACTTAGTTCTGAACACTTTGCACCAGCGTCCCGTGTACATGGGGCCTAAAAACACCTATGCCATTTACAGCTCAAAAACGCCATGGTAGCCATGAGGCCATAGGCTAACATGGAGAGACGTTTTTAAGCTGCAAAAAACGCTCAAACAAGCGGCTTGAAAAACGTCCGTGTGCATGTAGCCTTATATTAACCACTTGCGCACTGGCCACTTAACCTCCCTAGCGGTAATCCCGAGCGTGACTCGGGGTTGTTTTTTTATGCTAGGATCGGTAACCCCGAGTCACGCTCGGGGTAGACATTGCAGAGCTCGCAGCGGAGTTTCCTTACCTTCTCCTGGCGATCCAGCGATGATGTCCTCTGCTGTGATCGCCAGCGAGATCTCCGGCGAGTGTCGGCACTTTCGACCCCATCTGACTTCCTAGTTCCGTTCCCTGCGAGCCGCAGCGGCGCATGGGAGCGGAACTGGGCGGCAAATTCAAAAAGGTAAACACACAGTATACATACAGTATACTGTAATCTTACAGATTACAGTACTGTATGTAATAATTACACACCCCCTTTGTCCCTAGTGGTCTGCCCAGTGTCCTGCATGCACTTTTATATAATAAAAATCATTCTTTCTGCCTGTAAACTGGGGATTGTCCATAGCAACTAAAAAGTGTCCCTTTATGTCAAAAGTGGTTTTGGACCAACTAGAAAGCAGCGATAATAAATTAGAATCACTCGCAGAATTGAGCGATGGCGATTTGTGGGGAAATTCGTCATCAAACACTAAATCTAATGACAGCGACAATTCTGCAACTGAGCAAATTTCAGTGTTTTTGATTTGATTACATTATTGAATAATTTTTATTATAATTAGATTACTATTTTTTATAATTATTTATAGTTATTTATTATATTATAATTTATAATTTTGTGTTTCATATTTATCATACCCGGGATGTTTACTAGACTCTGGTTTGCTTAGGTTTAAGTAAGTAATTACTAAGAATCGCAGGCCTATAATACATAACACCAAATTTTCATGCAAAATAATTGTACCGCTTTTGGTACATAATTCCAGAAAGAATCATACCGCCAGGGAGGTTAAACCCTCTTCCTGCCCAGACCAATTTTCACATTTCAGCGCTGATGCACTTTGAACGACAATTGCGCGCTCATACAACACTGTAACCCAATGAAAATGTATTATTTTTTGGCACACAAATACAGCTTTCTTTTGGTGCTATTTGATCACCTCTGCGTTTTTGTTTTTTTTCTATAAATACAAAAGACCGAGTTAAAAAAAAAAAAATAGATATTTTAAGCACTTCAGCACTGGGCCTATTCTGGCACTTCCCTCCTTCATGTAAAAATCATACATTTATGGCTATAAAATTACTTCAAAACCCAAAAAATTATATGTTTTTTTAGCAGACACCCTAGGGAATAAGATGGCGGTCATTGCAAATTTTTATCTCGCTCTGTATTTGCGGAAAAAAAATTCAAACGCCTTTTTTTGGGGAAATAAATGGTTTCATGAATGTAAAAAAAAATACAAAACAGTAAAGTTAGCCCAATTTTTAGGGATAATGTGAAAGATGTTGTTATGCTGAGTAAATAGATACCTAACATGTCACGCTTTAAAATTGCTCACACTCATGGAATAACATCAAACTTCAGTACTTAAAAATCTCCCTAGGCGATGCTTTAATTTTTTTTACACGTTACCATTTTGGCATTACAGAGGAGGTCTAGTGCTAGAATTGTTGCACTCGTTCTAACGCATGCAGCAATACCTCACATGTGTGGTTTGAACGGCGTTTACATATGTGGGCGGGACTTACGTGTGTGTTCACTTATGAGCGCGAGCTACCGGGGACATGGGTGTTTTTTCTTTTTTTTGATTATTTTTCTTTTTGTTTTTTCCTTTTTTGTATTTCTTTTTTTTTTTTTACCTTTTTTGTTTTTTGGATCACTTTTTTTCCTATTACAAGGAATGTAAACATCCCTTGTAATAGGACTCTATTGTGACAGGTCCTCTTTATGGAGAGATGCAGGGTCAATAAGACCCCACATCTCTCCCCCAGGCTGAAAAGCATGAGATCGGTCAAAAAATTCCCCAATCTCATGCTGACAGCCGAGATCACGGCTTGGATTACATACGGGAACCCGGCGTGATGTCATAAAGTCGCGCCCTGGCCTCCGACGGTCATAGAGATGACTGGTGACCATCTGGTCCCCATTCATCACTATGCTTCCCATCCGGCACCGGCCAATTCGTTCTCTGAGCCCCAGATGGCACGGGAGAGCCCAGAGAAGCACCGGATGGCGGCGGGAGGGGACAGGCGTCCCCTCCCGCCGCCTATAAGAATGATCAAGCGGCGGAACTGCCGCTATGATCATTTTTATCGTGCACAGAATTCCCGGCTGAAAAGAATGATATCTGAATGATGCCTGCAACTGCAGGCATCATTCAGATGTCACCGCACAAAGGCAAGGACGTCATTTGACGGTGGGTGGTAGGAAAGTGGTTAATATTTCGAAAATTTAGACAAAAGGTAATTTTACTCCTTCATTGATGTACACTGATGAAACTGCACTGATGGGCTGCACTGATGGGCACCGATAAGTTGGCAAGGGTGGGCACTGAGAGGTGGCATTGCTAGTTGGCACTGGTGGGCATTGAGAAGTGGCACTGCTAGGTGGCAATGATAGTTGGCAGTGATGGGCACTGATTTTTTTTTTTATTATCTTTTTTTATTAATTTTCCAAAAACATATATAACACACATTACAATACATGAAACACATTTTACAGTCTCAATATTTCCCATTACAAATAAAAAGAAAAAAAAAAGGGAAAAAAAAGGAGGGAGAGATGAGGAAATGGAGAGAGAGAGAGAGAGAAAAAAAAAAGGGGGGGGGAGGGAGTGGGTGGGGATGATTTTAGAAGGGGGGGGATGGGGGAATACAGTCCCCCATACTCTCCCCCAAATATATTATGTGCTATCACTCTAGTGTTGATGTCTTCTAAAGTGAAATTAAATAATAAAGAGAGAAAAAAGGTGGTTTCAAAAACTACTACAAACTAAAAACAAGTGTTAAAGTCTAAAAGTAGACAGTATAAAGGACTGGGGGATGAATTTATGAATGACTGTACTGATAGAGTGACAAACCATGTATATAAAGAGAAAAGTGAGAGGTAAAGTTATCGTCACCTGTGCCAAAAAAAAAAAAAGGGAGGAAAAGAAAGAGAGATGGGGAAAAGGAGAGGGGGAGAATGAGGGAGAGAAAAAAAAAGGGGGGGGGGAGTGAGGATGATTTTAGAAAGGGGGGAGATGGGGGAATACGATCCCCCATACTCTCCCCCAGATATATTATGTGCTATCACTCTAGTGTTGATGTCTTCTAACGTAAAATTAATTAATAAAGAGTGAAAAAAAAAAAAAAGAAGTGATTTCAAAAACTACTACAAACTGAAAAACAAGTGTTAAAATCTAAAAGTGGACTGTATAGAGGACTAAGGGATGAATTTACAAGTGACTACACTGATGAAGTGACAAAACATATATGTAGAGAGAAAAATAACAGATAAAATTATCGTCACCTGTGCCCAAAAAAACAAAAAAACAAAAAATAAATAAAAGGGGGGGAGTAGGGAAAGCCTCAGGGAAGAACAAATCTAATCCCCCTCTCTCGCTCTCTCCGAGAAAAGGAAGAAAACAAAAATAGGGGTGTAAAAAAGGAAAGAAAAGGGAGGAAAGGGAAGGCCGGCATGCATGGTATCCAATAAAATGTTTGTCACATTACATTTTTGTCTCTTAAGGGATAAGCCAAAGAATAACCACAGGGAATCATCCTTAAAGTGGAGCTCCACCCTAAATAGCAACTTTTGCTATTTGGAACCCTCCCCCCCTCCGGTGTCACAATTGACACCTTTCAGGGGGGAGGGGGGTGAAGATACCTGTCTAAGACAGGTATTTTCACCCACATCCGGGAGTCCTCTCTCCGGGAATCTGCGGGAATCTGCGGGAGTTACGTCACTTCCCGCAGACTTCCCTTGGTGTTCTGGGAGACACTCGGCTCCCAGAACAAAGGAGCACCAATCAGAACGGCGCAGCGCGACTTGCGCATGCGCCGTAGGGAACCGGACATGAAGCCGCAGGGCTTCACTTCCTGGTTCCCTCAGCGAGGATGGCGGAGGGAGCGGTCGCTCGTCCTCTGCTGCGGACGTCGCTGGACTCCAGGACAGGTAAGTGTCCAAATATTAAAAGCCAGCAGCTGCTGTAGCTGTAGCTGCTGGCTTTTAATATTTTTTTTTTCCGGCGGAGCTCCGCTTGAAGATATAGATAGCTTATTCAATAGAAGTAAACGGGTCTCAGTGGGATTGTGCAAATATCTCTCTATAGGTTGTGGTGTCCTTGAACTCCATCCACGGAGTCCAAGTTAAAGTGTGTCGTTGAAAAGTGTCCTTGTTACAATGAGTGATATCTTCCATGAGATGGACCTCTGAAATTTTTTGAAACCACTTTTTCACGGATGGAGTCTCAGGCTGACCCCAAAGGGTAGGTATAAGTGCTTTAGCCGTATTAAGCAGATGTGGAACTGATAGGCAGCACTGCTAGGTGGCACTGATTGGCAGCAGTGGTGGGCATTGATAGGTGGCACTGGCAGGGGCTACGGATTGTCACAGATGACGCAGAATTGCCTCTTCCTCTTCGGGCCCGATGCCCCTTGCACATAAACCGGTGATTGCCTTTTTTTATGCTCACGCTGTCAGCACAAGGAGAAAACAAAAACCATTACCCAGCTTTTGTTCACATCACGTGATCAGCTGTCATTGGCTGACAGCTGATCACATGGTAAAGGGCAGGGATCGGCCCCTTACTTGGATCTGTCATCACCCGAGTCTCAGTGACTCGGTGACCACAGCGCGCGCGAAGGGGACGACGTTTGACGGACTCCCGGCAATTGAGGACCGTGCTGTGGCTGGCGATCAGTTTTTTTTATTTTTTTTATTCTTTATTTTATTTTATCAAGATTTGTAATACAGCATTTCCAAACTTTGAGTGAAGAAAAATACATAGAAACAATATAATAAATACTAGAAAGACTCTTGACTCAATGTTCTTATAGACACTTTTCTAAAATCTCTATTTCCCCCTCCTACCCCCGCCCCTCCCCCCTATCTAACCTCCCCTCCCCCCTTCTACCTCTTATTTTCTACATCTTTTTCCTCTAGCGTCTCAGATTTTCTGCATAGCTCCATGTTTGCTTAAATTCTTTCCAGCATTTCCACTTATTTTGAAATCCTATTTTTTCTTCCTCTTCCCCATATTTCAGTCCCTCCATACTATATGTTTCTTCCACAGAGTCAATCCACTCCGATACTAATGGGCTTTCCAATTCTCGCCATTTTTTGGGATTAGCCTTTTGGCCGCATTTAACAAATTAGGGATCAGTGACTCTTTATACTGTCTCAATTCTCCTTCTCCTCCGTGGAATAGAACTATCCATGGGTCTTTTTTGATCTCCTTCTTGGTAATTACTTTTATCAAGTCCAGGATTTTTTCCCAGTATTTTTTAATTTTGGGGCACTGCCACCACAGGTGAGCCATTGTTCCCGTTTTCCCACATCCTCTCCAGCACTCCGCGTTCTGTCCTACTTGGTATTTACTTAGTTTATCTGGTGTGATATACCATCCTTTAATACACTTGAAGTTCATTTCTGCGGTCCTGCTGTCCATAGCAGACGAGTGGGTCAATTTTATTATTTTATCTATAGTTCTTTTATCCCTTTGTGTTCCCAGTTCCCTTTCCCATTTTTTTATATATGGGGGCACCTCCAGTTCATCCACTGTCGACAGCAGTTTATAGAGTTTTGATATGATGCCTTTTGTATTCTCGGCTGTGCATAGCCGTTCCATCGTCGTGAGCTCCTCCCCCGACCTAATTGGCTGGGGCAGGCTCTGTACGAAGTGGGTCAACTGGTGATACCTCCATTCATCTAATATCATTAAATCCCTTTTGTGTCTTAGTTCCTGAAATGGTGTGATTTTTCCTTTCTTTATTATATCCCTTAACTGTGCTTTATCTTTTTTAATCCAGTTTAATCCAGTTTCCTCCCACAGTTTTTTTCCCACGTGCAAAATATTAATTTTCTTTTAATTCTATAAGAGGAGAATTATAGTCCCTGTCTATTTGTTTATGTAACCTATCCCATGTTTCAAGTGCAATTCGTGTCATAGCGTGTGTGTTTTCACCTAGTGTTCTATGTTGGGGAGGGTTCCATATTATACTTCCCAATTGTGCCTTTGCCATAGCCTTTTCAATTTTAACCCACCTTTTTTCGTGTCTGTCATTGGCCCACTCTACTACACGAGACAGCACCACTGCATTGTAAAATTTTTTTATATCTGGTACAGCCAGCCCTCCGTGTTTTTTATCCTGTTTTAGTACCGAGAAGGAGATCCTGTGTTTTTTATTTTTCCATACAAAGTTTATTAACATATTTTTTCGGTTCAAAGATTTTTATTTAACAGTATCACAGTATACAGCAACAAATAACCTCTATTTGAAATGTAGATCATGACATATGATGCATCTGAAGAGAGTTTTGTAAGAACTTAAATGTCCAAACCGGGGTAGTGTTCATGATAACGAGCCAGATCTTAGTGGAGGCAGAGTCTATAAACACAGTATCCATGGCTTGGGGTGATTGTAATAGGAAGGGAGGAAAAAAAGAATCCAGTCCATAAATAGTACTAAACAAGAATTTTCTTTTGCAGGACTAGAGAATATAACCCATAAATACGTCTAGGTAATAAGCCCCATCCTTGCTATAGAGATTATGGATAACACATTTCAGTCATAAAGGAAAAAAGAGGAAAAAATTAAAAAGAGGAAAAGAGCAGAGAGAAGAAATGGAGAGAGAAAGAGTGTAAGAGAAGTGGGAGAAGGAGAAGGAGTGTTGTCAGGATCACATGAGCCCCCAGAGGGCACAAAGGCAAACAAGGGTGAACTGTGGGGTTTCACAATTTGAGCAGACTAGCATCAAAATCTGAGGGAAGAAAATTCTCCACCCAGGGTGTCCAGACTTTGCAGTGATGGGGAAGTCGGTCCAAGATGGTAGCCTCAATCTTACTGTGTATCATAGCCTGGGTTACTCTGTTTTTCACTTCTGCAATATGTAAAATTGGGGTCTTCCAGGCCCTAGCTATAGTCTGTTTGGCTGCCGTGGTTAATTGAAGGAGGAGGCGGTGCTGGGCCCTAGTGTAGTCACCCTGTATATGGTTTAACAAAGCCAGGGAGGGGTCAGGAGCCAAGGTATCATGAAGTAAGGTGGAAGCTATCTGAAATATCGTCACCCAAAATTGTTGCACAATGGGACAGGACCACCAGATATGGACATGTGTACCCCTCTCCCCACAGCCTCTGAAACATTCAGGTGGGTAGGATGGGAGAAATTTGGAGATTCTTGCAGGGACAAGGTACCACTGCATGAGGACCTTATAATTTGCCTCCGATGCCACTACGTTTTGTGTAGAGGACTTTGTGTTGGCCCATATGTTTGTCCAGTAATCTGCATCCAGTTCTAGTTGTAGGTCTTTGGACCACTGTGCAGCGTAAAGGGGAAGGTCAGCCGGTGTGGAAGTAAGGTGAGTATAGATGCGTGATATGATACCTGGGGCATGAGGGTCTGATTTACAGATATCTTCATAAGGGGATAAACTATCTAGAGAGGAACTAGTGCCTATCGCTGTTCGGACAAAATGGGCTATTTGGAGGTAACGAAAACATTCTCTGGGGGGTAATTTAGCTTGGGATTGAAGTACTGGAAACGTTTTAATAGCGGTTTTAGTGACGAGGTCACAGATTCGGGTTAATCCTGCCTGAGACCAAAGCCGGAAAGAACCAGGTTCGACAAAGGCAGGATAGAAAAGTGGGTGGCCTACAAAAGAAAGTAAAGGGGTATAGGAAGAGATCAGATTAAAAGGGGCCACGTAGGCTGTCCCAAATCTTGAGTGAGTGGCGTGTGACCGGGTTAGATATAGGGCCTCGGGCTGAAGCGGGCAACCACAATAAGTTAGATATTATTAAGGGGGAAACATCTATCGCTTCCAGACTGACCCACAACGGGATTTCAGTTGATGTGTGGTATAGAGTTATTTGAGCCAGTTGAGCAGCATGATTAGAGTTGAGCGGGTAGCTGGATATTCGGGTCCGGCGGGTTCGGCCGAACTTCGGAAAAAAGTTCGGATTCGGGACCGAACTTTAGCCCGAACCCGGACCCGGACCCGGACCCCATTGAAGTCAATGGGGACCCGGACTTCTGACGACTAAAATGGCTCTAAAAAAGTAATGGAAAGGGCTAGAGGGCTGCAAATGGCAGCAAAATGTTGTTAAGAACATGGCAAGTGCTCTGCAAACAAATGTGGATAGGAAATAACTTAAAAGAACATAAAAAAAAATAAAAAATAAAAAAATATGCTGGAGGCCCCCTTTTCAGCAGAAGAGGTACAGGAAGTCATTAAGAACCTCAGAAACTCAACGGCACGATGCCACACATATGGTGGGAATGCCCCAGAATACGCCCTTTCTGGAATAAATTATTTAATTTAATGGATAAGCTAGTGGGAAAATAAAATACTTTGAAATAAAAATGTAGCGGGGTGCTAAATTTAAGGAAAGTGTTTGAGTGGTAAATAGGCTCAAATACCCTAATTCTGTAGGATTCATGGACCATTTTGTCCTCGGGGGACAGTATTGGTGTGCAGTTCCCTGCGGCCTACAGGTGGCGCCTTTTGTGTCCCCTCTTGGCAGTAGTACAGCGGGGCGGGGAACCTGCTGTGCATGCCGGGAGAGCATATAAAAGGGGCAGACCTTTGGCCTGGGGGCTGATGTCCAGTGGGGTCCGCGCCCAGGTGCCTTCGGCCTGGGTGCATGTGTTCCTGTTCCATCTCGGGCACCTTTAGCCCGGGGTGAGGTACTATCCTGGAGTTCTTGCTGCCCTGGGTATGGAGGCCTAGGGGCGGGAGTAAAGCCTGGAGTCCAGAGCCGCCTCGTGTAGGGGACCCTGTTCCAGGGAAGGGAGGATCATTCTGATGGACCGATGCGGGAGTCACGGTGAAGGAATGGTCTGTTGACTCGCTGGAGAGATGTCTTCCCCTTGATATGGGCTAGGTTCGTAGAAGGAGAAGCTCAAGGTCACCTTGACTGTATCAGAGGCCTTATTCAACCGGCCCGTGGCAGGGGCCTTATACACCCTGGTCTGTGGCTGAGACCAAAGTTCTCCAGGCCCGTGGCAGGGGCCTTGTACACCCGGTCTGTGGCAGAGACCAACCTCAATGTCTGTGGCAGAGACCGTGCGCCAAAAACTGTTTGAGAAACAAAAGCAGTGAAGTGAATGTGCTACGTTTGTGCCTGGACCTCCTCCACACCTTAAGCTGTCCTGTTTCTTTGCTCTAACCTTTTCTATCTGAGTACAGTTTATTTTGCCATGAGAGAATAAGAGTTGGAGTTTCAGCTGGTGTGGACATTGACTTTACTGGCAATTAAAGGACTTGCCTCTACCTACAGTAGAGGTGAGAATCATCCTCTGGAGGAGTTTTGACTCCGGCTGTGGACACGGCCCGTCAAGTACACCGCTCAACCTCTTTATATAGGAGGATACGGGCTGGTAGTGCGGTGTGCCTTTCTCCCTCCTGCGAAGAGCCAACAACATAAAGGCAGGTAAGGGGGAAAGGATCTGTGCGCTACAAAAAGATAAAATAAAAATTTTAATTTTGGCCTAGCAGGACGAGGTCCATATGGAGTAGGAGGTTGAGGTGGCGGTGGATGTGGCTGTGTAGGTGGAAGCGGCGGTGGAGGAGGACGAGGTAGCCAACACTGGTTCAAAAATACAACAATGGCTGGGTAAGGCCGGTGATGTGTCGAATTCTGTCCCCTGTCGAATAGTGTCCGCCCTGTACTGCGCTTGCTGAGTATGTAGGACAAGGGGATTTCAAAAATCTCCCAAGACTAACGGCGCCTGCGTGTTGAGTTCAGGTGAAGGCCACACCATCCGTAGTTCAAGCCGAGCCAAGCAAGGCCGCGATCGAAGCGAGCCCGTGAGGGGCCCTGTTACTATGTGCTACCGTATGTCCTCTTGGATGGTGGGGCTTGAACCTGCACTCACAGCGCAGGCGCCGTTCATCTTCGGAGATTTTGTGAATCTCCTTGTCCTCTGTACTGCGCAAGCGCTGCGCCTGCGCAGTACGGGCCGGGCACAATCCGATGGCCGGACAGTTTTTGTCACAACACCGGTATACATGTCTATTCTGCACAAGGTACGGACAAGTCCTGTGGGATCCATGCCTGGTTCATTTTAATGAACGTGAGCTTGTCCACATTGGCTCTGGACAGGCGGCTGCGCTTGTCTGTGATAACGCCCCCTGCCGTGCTAAATACACGTTCAGATAATACACTGGCTGCAGGGCAGGCCAGCACCTCCAAGGCATAAACGGCAAGCTCAGGCCATGTGCCCAATTTGGAGACCCAGAAGTTAAAGGGGGCAGACCCGTCATCCAGTACGTGTAGGCCTGTGGACACATACTGCTCAACCATGTTGGTGAAATGCTGCCTCCTGCTAAGACGTTCCATCTCAGCTGGTGGTGCTGGTTGTTGTGGCGTGCTGACAAAGCTTTTCCACATTTCGGCCATGCTAACCCTGCCTTCTGAGGTGCTGCCGGTGCCCCGGCTGCGTTGGCGACCTCTTCCTCCTCCTCTGCCTTCGCCTTGTGCTTCCACCGTACGCCCGCTGTCAGGTGGGAATGCCACCAGCAGCGCGTCTACCAGCGTGCGCTTGTACTCGCGCATCTTACGATCCCGCTCCAGTGAGGGAATTAAGGACGGTACGTTGTCCTTGTAACGGGGATCCAGCAGGGTGGCCACCCAGTAATCAGCACCAGTTAAAATGTGGGCAACTCGGCTGTCGTTGCGGAAACACTGCAGCATGTAATCGCTCATGTGTGCCAGGCTGCCCAGAGGCAAAGAAAAGCTGTCCTCTGTGGGAGGTGTATCGTCTGTGTCCTCTGTATCCCCCCAGCCACGCACCAGTAATGGCCACGAGCTGGTCTGAGTGCCACCCTGCTGTGAACATGGCTCCTCCTCCTCCTCCTCCTCCTCCTCCACCTCGTCATCCTCCAGAACTGTGCCCTTTCTGCCGGACAATTGTGTACCTGGCGTTTGTTGGTGCAGGAACCCACCCTCGTAGCCACTTGTGAAAGACTGGCCTGAAAGCCTTTGAAATGATCCCGCTTCCTCCTCCTCCTCCTCATCCTCCTGTGCCACATCCTCTTCCATCATCGCACGAAGCGTTTTTTCAAGGAGGCATAGAACTGGGATAGTAACGCTGAGAACGGCGTCATTGGCACTGGCCATGTTGGTGGAGTACTCGAAACAGCGCAACAAGGCACACAGGTCTCGCATGGAGGCCCAGTTATTGGTGGTGAAGTGGTGCTGTTCCGCAGAGCGACTCACGCGTGATTGCTGCAGCTGAAACTCCACTATTGCCTGCTGCTGCTCGCACAGTCTGGCCAGCATGTGCAAGGTGGAGTTCCACCTTGTGGGCACGTCACATATGAGGCGGTGAGCTGGAAGGCCGATGTGGCGCTGCAGCGCTGACAGGCGAGCAGCAGCAGGGTGAGAACGGCGAAAGTGCGCACAGACAGCCCGCACTTTCTGCAGCAGCTCTGGCATATTGGGGTAATTTTTAAGGAACCTCTGGACCACCAAGTTCAGCACATGCGCCAGGCAAGGGATGTGCGTCAAACCGGCTAGACCCAGAGCTGCTACGAGATTTCGCCCATTATCGCACACCACCAGGCCGGGCTTGAGGCTCACTGACAGCAACCACTCATCGGTCTGTTGTTCCATGTCCCTCCACAACTCCTGCGCGGTGTGGGGATTTTCCCCCAAACAGGAAAGTTTTAAAACTGCCTGCTGTCGTTTACCCCTGGCTGTGCTGAAGTTGGTGGTGAAGGTGTTACGCTGAATGGATGAGGAGGCGGTAGAGGATGAGGAAGCGGAGAAGGAGGAGTTAGCAACAGGAGGCAAACTGAAGCGCCCTGCAATCCTCGGTGGTGGAAGGACATGCGCCAAACCGCTATCTGCCTCAGGCCCAGCAGCCACTGCATTTACCCAGTGTGCTGTTAGGGAGATATAACGTCCCTGACCGTGCTTACTGGTCCACGCATCCGTAGTTAGGTGGACCTTGCCACAGATGGCGTTGCGCAGTGCACACCTGATTTTGTCCCCCACCTGGTTGTGCAGGGAAGGGATGGCTCGCCTGGAAAAGTAGTGGCGGCTGGGCACGACGTACTGCGGGACAGCCAATGCCATCAGGCTTTTAAAACTCTGCGTCTCCACCAGACGGAATGACAGCATTTCAAAGGCCAGGAATTTTGAAATGCTGGCATTCAGGGCCAGGGATCGCGGGTGGCTAGGGGGGTACTTCCTCTTCCGCTCCAATGTTTGGGAGATAGAGAGCTGAACGCTTCCATGGGACATTGTGGAGATGGTCGGTGACCCAGGTGGTAGTGTTGCTGGCAGATCCTCTGTTTGCGGGGTGACAGGTGCCTGTCACTACAGAGGTGGATGAAGAGGCCGAGACTGCAGCAGAAGAGGAAGCAGGAGGAGCCAGAGACCTTTCTTGGTTTCTGAGGTGTCTACTCCACTGCAGCTCGTGCTTTGCACTTAGATGCCTGGTCATGCAGCTTGTGCTCAGGTTGAGAACGTTTATGCCTCGCTTCAGGCTCTGATTGCACAGCGTGCAAACCACTCGTGTCTTGTCATCAACACACTGTGTGAAGAACTGCCACGCTAGGGAAGTCCTTGGACCTGGCTTTGGTGTGCTCGGTCCCTTGCTGCGTTGGGCAGTAGCAGATGTACTGTCTAGGGGATGAATGCTCCGTTTTTGCACCCTGCTCCCTCTTCTGCTGTGCTGGTGGCTCTGTGCGACCACCGCCTCTTCCTCCGAACTACACTGGTCACCTGCATAACGTTGATTCCATGTGGGGTCGAGGACCTCATCGTCCTCCACATCATCTTCCACCCAGTCTTCACCCCTGCCCTCCATGTCTGTCTGCACAATTGCGAAAGCAGCAGCAGTTGGCACCTGTGTTTCGTCATCATCCGAGACGTGCTGCGATGGTCCTCCCATGTACCCATCATGAAACATAAGTGGTTGGGCATCGGTGCACTCAATCTCTTCCACTTCTGGGGCAGGGCTAGGTGGATGGCCCTGGGAAACCCTGCTAACAGAGTCATCGAAAAGCAGAAGAGACTGCTGCATGATTTGGGGCTCAGACTGCTTGGCTGATTTGCAAGGGGGTGAGGTGAAAGACTGATGGACATGGGCTTCAGGTGCTAACTCTGATCTTTCAGCAGAAGAGTGGGTGGGAGACAATGTGAAGGAACCCGAGGCACTGTCAGCAACCCAATCTACTATCGCCTGTACTTGTCCTGGCCTAAACATTGGTACAGCCTCATTAGGCGCGACAAAATACCGCCGCAGGCTCGGTCGCCTACTCGCACCTGAGGAAGGTGTTTCACTTGTGCGTGTAGCTGGCACAGATCCACCACGTCCTCTCCCTGCAACAGGAGCTCCACCAGCAGCACCACGACCGGGGCCACCACGTCCCTTTGACCTTCCCCTCATATTTTCCAAATTTAGGATCTTGCCCTAAATGGCGTTTCTTGGAAGACCACAACACACCCACAGTACGTAATGGCTGAAACGCACAGCTACAGAACTGCAGAAAATGCTATTCAAAAAAAAAAAGGTTGTTTTTTTTAGTATAGCACAGTACAAGGAAAATATATAGAAATTGTTTTTTTACACACACCTCCAGATGTGTATTTCACACTGCAAAATATTTTCTGTGGCCATAAATGCCGTTTTTTGCCAGACCACAACACACCCACAGCACGTAACCGCTGAATCGCACAGCTACAGAAAATGCTATTCAAAAAAAAAGGTTGTTTTTTTTAGTATAGCACAGTACAAGGAAAATATATAGAAATTGTTTTTTTACACACACCTCCAGATGTGTATTTCACACTGCAAAATATTTTCTGTGGCCCTAAATGGCGTTTTTTGCAAGAGCACAACACAACCACAGTATTTAACCACTGAATCGCACAGCTATAGAAGTGCAGAGAATGCTATTCAAAAAAAATGTTTTTTTTTTTAGTATAGCACTGTACAATATATAGAAATTGTTTATTTTACACACCTCCACATGTGTATTTCACACTGCAAAATATTTTCTGTGGCCCTAAATGGCGTTTTTTGAAAGAGCACAACACAACCACAGTATTTAACCACTGAATCGCACAGCTATAGAAGTGCAGAGAATGCTATTCAAAAAAAATGTTTTTTTTTTTAGTATAGCACTGTACAATATATAGAGATTGTTTATTTTACACACCTCCACATGTGTATTTCACACTGCAATTTATTTTCTGTGGCCCTAAATGGCGTTTTTTGCAAGAGCACAACACAACCACAGTATTTAACCACTGAATCGCACAGCTATAGAAGTGCAGAGAATGCTATTCAAAAAAAATGTTTTTTTTTTTTAGTATAGCACTGTACAATATATAGAAATTGTTTATTTTACACACCTCCACATGTGTATTTCACACTGCAATTTATTTTCTGTGGCCCTAAATGGCGTTTTTTGCAAGAGCACAACACAACCACAGTATTTAACCACTGAATCGCACAGCTATAGAAGTGCAGAGAATGCTATTCAAAAAAAATGTTTTTTTTTTTTTAGTATAGCACTGTACAATATATAGAAATTGTTTATTTTACACACCTCCACATGTGTATTTCATACTGCAAAATATTTTCTGTGGCCCTAAATGGCGTTTTTTGAAAGAGCACAACACAACCACAGTATTTAACCACTGAATCGCACAGCTATAGAAGTGCAGAGAATGCTATTCAAAAAAAATGTTGTTTTTTTTAGTATAGCACTGTACAATATATAGAAATTGTTTATTTTACACACCTCCACATGTGTATTTCACACTGCAATTTATTTTCTGTGGCCCTAAATGGCGTTTTTTGCAAGAGCACAACACAACCACAGTATTTAACCACTGAATCGCACAGCTATAGAAGTGCAGAGAATGCTATTCAAAAAAAATGTTTTTTTTTTTTAGTATAGCACTGTACAATATATAGAAATTGTTTATTTTACACACCTCCACATGTGTATTTCACACTGCAATTTATTTTCCGTGGCCCTAAATGGCGTTTTTTGCAAGAGCACAACACAACCACAGTATTTAACCACTGAATCGCACAGCTATAGAAGTGCAGAGAATGCTATTCAAAAAAAATGTTGTTTTTTTTAGTATAGCACTGTACAATATATAGAAATTGTTTATTTTACACACCTCCACATGTGTATTTCACACTGCAATTTATTTTCTGTGGCCCTAAATGGCGTTTTTTGCAAGAGCACAACACAACCACAGTATTTAACCACTGAATCGCACAGCTATAGAAGTGCAGAGAATGCTATTCAAAAAAAATGTTGTTTTTTTTTAGTATAGCACTGTACAATATATAGAAATTGTTTATTTTACACACCTCCACATGTGTATTTCACACTGCAATTTATTTTCTGTGGCCCTAAATGGCGTTTTTTGCAAGAGCACAACACAACCACAGTATTTAACCACTGAATCGCACAGCTATAGAAGTGCAGAGAATGCTATTCAAAAAAAATGTTTTTTTTTTTAGTATAGCACTGTACAATATATAGAAATTGTTTATTTTACACACCTCCACATGTGTATTTCACACTGCAATTTATTTTCTGTGGCCCTAAATGGCGTTTTTTGCAAGAGCACAACACAACCACAGTATTTAACCACTGAATCGCACAGCTATAGAAGTGCAGAGAATGCTATTCAAAAAAAATGTTTTTTTTTTTTAGTATAGCACTGTACAATATATAGAAATTGTTTATTTTACACACCTCCACATGTGTATTTCACACTGCAATTTATTTTCTGTGGCCCTAAATGGCGTTTTTTGCAAGAGCACAACACAACCACAGTATTTAACCACTGAATCGCACAGCTATAGAAGTGCAGAGAATGCTATTCAAAAAAAATGTTGTTTTTTTTAGTATAGCACTGTACAATATATAGAAATTGTTTATTTTACACACCTCCACATGTGTATTTCACACTGCAAAATATTTTCTGTGGCCCTAAATGGCGTTTTTTGAAAGAGCACAACACAACCACAGTATTTAACCACTGAATCGCACAGCTATAGAAGTGCAGAGAATGCTATTCAAAAAAAATGTTGTTTTTTTTAGTATAGCACTGTACAATATATAGAAATTGTTTATTTTACACACCTCCACATGTGTATTTCACACTGCAATTTATTTTCTGTGGCCCTAAATGGCGTTTTTTGCAAGAGCACAACACAACCACAGTATTTAACCACTGAATCGCACAGCTATAGAAGTGCAGAGAATGCTATTCAAAAAAAATGTTGTTTTTTTAGTATAGCACTGTACAATATATAGAAATTGTTTATTTTACACACCTCCACATGTGTATTTCACACTGCAATTTATTTTCTGTGGCCCTAAATGGCGTTTTTTGCAAGAGCACAACACAACCACAGTATTTAACCACTGAATCGCACAGCTATAGAAGTGCAGAGAATGCTATTCAAAAAAAATGTTGTTTTTTTTAGTATAGCACTGTACAATATATAGAAATTGTTTATTTTACACACCTCCACATGTGTATTTCACACTGCAAAATATTTTCTGTGGCCCTAAATGGCGTTTTTTGAAAGAGCACAACACAACCACAGTATTTAACCACTGAATCGCACAGCTATAGAAGTGCAGAGAATGCTATTCAAAAAAAATGTTTTTTTTTTTAGTATAGCACTGTACAATATATAGAAATTGTTTATTTTACACACCTCCACATGTGTATTTCACACTGCAATTTATTTTCTGTGGCCCTAAATGGCGTTTTTTGCAAGAGCACAACACAACCACAGTATTTAACCACTGAATCGCACAGCTATAGAAGTGCAGAGAATGCTATTCAAAAAAAATGTTGTTTTTTTTAGTATAGCACTGTACAATATATAGAAATTGTTTATTTTACACACCTCCACATGTGTATTTCACACTGCAATTTATTTTCTGTGGCCCTAAATGGCGTTTTTTGCAAGAGCACAACACAACCACAGTATTTAACCACTGAATCGCACAGCTATAGAAGTGCAGAGAATGCTATTCAAAAAAAATGTTTTTTTTTTTTAGTATAGCACTGTACAATATATAGAAATTGTTTATTTTACACACCTCCACATGTGTATTTCACACTGCAATTTATTTTCTGTGGCCCTAAATGGCGTTTTTTGCAAGAGCACAACACAACCACAGTATTTAACCACTGAATCGCACAGCTATAGAAGTGCAGAGAATGCTATTCAAAAAAAATTTTGTTTTTTTTAGTATAGCACTGTACAATATATAGAAATTGTTTATTTTACACACCTCCACATGTGTATTTCACACTGCAATTTATTTTCTGTGGCCCTAAATGGCGTTTTTTGCAAGAGCACAACACAACCACAGTATTTAACCACTGAATCGCACAGCTATAGAAGTGCAGAGAATGCTATTCAAAAAAAATGTTGTTTTTTTTAGTATAGCACTGTACAATATATAGAAATTGTTTATTTTACACACCTCCACATGTGTATTTCACACTGCAAAATATTTTCTGTGGCCCTAAATGGCGTTTTTTGAAAGAGCACAACACAACCACAGTATTTAACCACTGAATCGCACAGCTATAGAAGTGCAGAGAATGCTATTCAAAAAAAATGTTGTTTTTTTTAGTATAGCACTGTACAATATATAGAAATTGTTTATTTTACACACCTCCACATGTGTATTTCACACTGCAATTTATTTTCTGTGGCCCTAAATGGCGTTTTTTGCAAGAGCACAACACAACCACAGTATTTAACCACTGAATCGCACAGCTATAGAAGTGCAGAGAATGCTATTCAAAAAAAATGTTGTTTTTTTTAGTATAGCACTGTACAATATATAGAAATTGTTTATTTTACACACCTCCACATGTGTATTTCACACTGCAATTTATTTTCTGTGGCCCTAAATGGCGTTTTTTGCAAGAGCACAACACAACCACAGTATTTAACCACTGAATCGCACAGCTATAGAAGTGCAGAGAATGCTATTCAAAAAAAATGTTGTTTTTTTTAGTATAGCACTGTACAATATATAGAAATTGTTTATTTTACACACCTCCACATGTGTATTTCACACTGCAATTTATTTTCTGTGGCCCTAAATGGCGTTTTTTGCAAGAGCACAACACAACCACAGTATTTAACCACTGAATCGCACAGCTATAGAAGTGCAGAGAATGCTATTCAAAAAAAATGTTGTTTTTTTTAGTATAGCACTGTACAATATATAGAAATTGTTTATTTTACACACCTCCACATGTGTATTTCACACTGCAATTTATTTTCTGTGGCCCTAAATGGCGTTTTTTGCAAGAGCACAACACAACCACAGTATTTAACCACTGAATCGCACAGCTATAGAAGTGCAGAGAATGCTATTCAAAAAAAATGTTGTTTTTTTTAGTATAGCACTGTACAATATATAGAAATTGTTTATTTTACACACCTCCACATGTGTATTTCACACTGCAATTTATTTTCTGTGGCCCTAAATGGCGTTTTTTGCAAGAGCACAACACAACCACAGTATTTAACCACTGAATCACACAGCTATAGAAGTGCAGAGAATGCTATTCAAAAAAAATGTTGTTTTTTTTAGTATAGCACTGTACAATATATAGAAATTGTTTATTTTACACACCTCCACATGTGTATTTCACACTGCAATTTATTTTCTGTGGCCCTAAATGGCGTTTTTTGCAAGAGCACAACACAACCACAGTATTTAACCACTGAATCGCACAGCTATAGAAGTGCAGAGAATGCTATTCAAAAAAAATGTTTTTTTTTTTAGTATAGCACTGTACAATATATAGAAATTGTTTATTTTACACACCTCCACATGTGTATTTCACACTGCAAAATATTTTCTGTGGCCCTAAATGGCGTTTTTTGAAAGAGCACAACACAACCACAGTATATAACCGCTGAATCGCACAGCTGCAGAGAATGCTATTCAAAAAAAAGTTTTTTTTTTTTTTTTAGTATAGCATAGTACAAGAAAAATATATAGAAATTGGTTATTTCACACAACTAGAGATATACACTGCAAAATATTTTTTTTGCCCAAAAATAGGTCTTTTTTGCGCACAACAAAGTGCCTTTTTTTTTTTTGCAACAGCACAATAAAGTGCCTTTTTTTTTTTTGGGGGCCCAAAAATGGGTCTTTTTAGCAAAAGCACAATAAAGTGCCTTTTTTTTTTTTTTTTCTGACCAAAATAGGTCTTTTAGCAAGAGCACAATACAGCCACAGTATGGAATAGGTGTATCACTCAACGTAATGCAGTGCTGGTGCACTGAGCTTGCAACACAAACAGATAAACCTATGCAGATCGCTGAGCTATTATATCTCTCAATCTGGACTCCTATCTAAATCTCTCTCCCTGAAAGCACAAACAGGATCCTGCCCCTACACTACACTACACTACACTGTCTCCCTATCTTTTCTATCAGTAGATTGCAGAATCAGGACTAACTCCTATCATATAATTCTCTCCCTCACAGCAACAGCAGCCAGGATCCTTTCCCTACACTGTCTAAAAGCAGAGTGACGATCTGTGCTGTGTGCCTCTTTCTTATATAGAAGCTGGTCACATGCTGGGTCACATGTTGCACTGACCAATCACAGCCATGCCATTAGTAGGCATGGCTATGATGGCTTCTAAGGGCACACCAGCTAATCAAATGGTGATTGGCTGGCCCCTGAAGCATTTCTAACTGCGCCATTAAATTCCCGAATCCGAACCCGAACCCGGACTTTAGCGCAAAATCCGGGTCCGGGGTCGGGAAAACGCCAAAATTCGGTACGGACCCGAACTTTACAGTTCGGGTCCGCTCAACACTAAGCATGATAATAACGGGCAAAGTTAGGGAGCCCTAGGCCCCCACTAAGTTTATGGCGAAGAAGGATAGACCTGGACACTCTAGGTTTTGTGGGACCCCAAATGTATTTAAATACCCTAGTCTGAATGATTCTATGAAAATAAGGAGGGGATTGCTATCGGAAGGACTCTGTAAAGGTATAACAATTTAGGAAGCAGAGACATTTTAACGGCCGCAACCCGCCCGAGCCAAGAAAAGCATAGTGGTTTCCAGGTGTCTAACATGGAGGATAGGTGAGATAGCATAGGAAGATAATTGGCCTGATAAAGAGAAGCTGGATCACTGGTTAATTTTATACCCAAGTAGGGGAGAGGGGTCGTGGACCAGAGGAAAGGAAAGTAATTTTGTAGGTGAAGGAATTCCTGGTGTGGGAGAGACACGTTGAGAGCTCTGGATTTGGACTGATTAACTTCTAAACCAGATATATTTGAAAATTTTTCCAGGGTCTGAATAAGATTTGGAAGAGTTGTACGGGGAGAGGTTACAAACAGGAGTGCATCATCAGCAAACAAGCAGATTTTGTGAGAGGTGGATGCAATTTCTAGTCCTTTAATATTCGGGTTCGCTCTGATCAAGGCTGCTAGGGGTTCTATTGCTAGAGCAAAAATTAAGGGAGAAAGGGGGCATCCCTGTCTAGTCCCTCTTTGTATGTTGAAGCTATCTGACCGAAACCCTGAATATTTTACATAAGCTTGAGGGCGGTTATATAGGGAACTAATCCATTGCAAGAAATGAGGGCCAAATCCCCAACGGGTAAGTATAAAGTTCAGGTAGGGCCATGAAACTGTATCAAATGCTTTCCTGATGTCAAGAGACAGCAGTTGCATGGGAATATTACGTGTCCTGGCTAAGTGTTGAAGCAGAATAATCCGGCGGACATTATCACTAGCCTGTCGACGCGGCATAAAACCCACTTGGTCTTTATGGATTAGTCCCCCAATAATAGGATTAAGGCGTAGCGCCATAATTTTGGCCAAAAGCTTGATGTCAAGGTTGAGCAGGGAAATGGGTCTGAAGTTGGACCAGAGGGAGTTGTCTGTGTTGGGTTTAGGAATCATGGCTATAATGGCTGTCAACGTGTCTCGACCAAAAGAGTGTTGTTGGAGCAATGCATTAAAAGAGTTAGAGAGAAGTGGGGCTAAGGTAGTAGCAAATTTCTTAAAGTAAGTGCCGGAGAGTCCATCAGGGCCTGGTCGTTTGTGGGGTTTAAGAGTTTTGATAGCTAGGAGGACCTCTTTGGCTGTGACGGGTTTTTCCAGAGACTCACGACCAGAATCTGACAACGTGGGTAGAAGAATATTTCTAAACAGTGTTTCAGCATGGGAGGGAGAAAAAGAAGATTTCGCCCCATATAATTCTTTGAGTCGTTTACGAAATTCAGATAATACCTTAACAGGGTTGCTAGTGTAGGTATTTTTGTCTATTCGAAGTCTAATGGGTGCATTATTCCTTTCCGGACGACGGAGGCGCATGGCTAGAAACGTATCTGGTTTGTTGGCCTTAGTGTAGATGTTGTGGTTGGACCTGCGGATGGCCTTATCAGCCGATTCAGCCAATAGCAGGTCCAACTCAGTTTTAGCCTTTTCCAAAGCTATTCTATGGGAATCAGTGGGAGAAGATTGAAACTGAAGGAAACAGTGGTGAAAGTCCCGCTCTAAATTAGCCAATTGAATTTTCTGATCACGTTTCAGGTGGGTAGATACCGAGATGCATGTACCCCTAATTACTGGTTTATGTGCCTCCCAGAGAAGGACAGGAGAGATACCCGGGGTAGAGTTGTGCTGTAAATAGTCCTTAAGGGCAACTTGGATGTCAAGACAGTAAGATTGGTCAGCGAGGTGAGCTTCATTAATGCACCAAGTACAGTCTTTGGATTGTGGGATTAAGGAGGAGATTGTGGTGAGTACTGCACAGTGGTCTGACCAAGTAATGGGTTGGATAATAGAGCTGAGTAAAATTGGGGAAGATGCAACTGAAACAAAAATATGGTCAATTCTGGAAAAGGATTTGTGGGGATATGAGTAGAATGTATAATTCTTTTTAGTCGGGTTACACTCACGCCAGGTGTCGAGCAGAGAGGCTTGTTGGATCAGCTTCCAAAAACGTATGGAGGGGGAGTATTGCTCAGGAGCATATGGGGATTTATCTAGATGTGGTTGAATCACTAGGTTAGAGTCACCACATAGGATAAGTGTGCCTTTACAATGGGTGCGCAAGACTTGGAATAAATGCGAGAAAAAAGGGTTTGGGTTATTGTTCGGGGCGTAATATGAAACTAGGGTGGTTTCAACATCCTGTAACAGGCCAACAAGTATAATATAGCGACCTTCCGGGTCTTTAATTTCGGACAGTACTGAAAAGGGGAGGGTGCGGTGCAGAGCTATTAGAACGCCTCGCTGTTTAGTAGAGGCGGAGGCAGTAAACACTTGGGGGTATTGAGGGCCAAAATATTTTGGGGTCGAACGTGTCGAAAAATGCGTTTCTTGAAGAGCCACTATACCAGCCCTCAGGGATGCAAATGACTGGAAGGCTTTAACCCTCTTATTGGGAGAGTTGAGACCTTTAACGTTTAATGAGAGTATGTTCAGGGGAGCCATCTGGAGTCATAGGGATGCGTAATAGAAGGTGCCTCCAGGGTCATGCCACCCAGTCGACCGGAGAGGGAGAGAAGAAAAGAGGGGAGAAAACAAAGAGAGAGAAGAAAATATGAAAGGAGAGAAACATTTTAGGGCAAACCGATGGTCATGAAAAGGGAGAAGAGTACAACTCTGTCGCCCGACCAGATAGTGCACAGACTCACCAGCCAGCCAGCCAACTCGAGAGTGGGTGCACCGTAGGGGGGGAGCAGTGACAACTCCCCGCTGCAAACGGGATATAGTAAATCTATCCAGGAATGTACAATTTAAGGAATAAAACCATCTAGAAAAACTGTAAGCAAACAATTTACAGTAAGTAAAGCACTGCGACCATATCAACGGAATACAGAGTAAAGTGAATAACTGGGGAGGGGGATTGATAAACAGATAAGTCAAAATGATAAGGCAGGGGGAAAAACAGTGAAAGGGGGGCAGGCGAAGGGATGGGGGATTAAGTGGGGAGGTTAAAGGATGGGGAAGGGGGAGGTAGGGATGAGGAAGTAGGGGAGGGTAGGTGGGGGGAGAGTAGAAATAATCCAAGAACGGATCATGGTCCATGGTAGGTACATACCCCCACGGATCATGATGACATTATTTCAAGGTGCAGTAGCAACATTAGTAGCCGTAGCAGGGTGAAGGGCATCAAACATTCAGAAACTCGTGTAAAAAATTGAAATACCAAACTGTGTGTACAAACAGCAGCACGTAAGAAAAAATAAAATAAAAGAAACTGAACCTGTGCAACCCCTGGTGGGTATTGGGGTACTGCGTGGGTCTCCCCTAGTCATGGGGGGTGACCCAATCTCTGGCAGACCCCTTTTGCCTTGATTGAAGAGTCATCTGTAAAAGATGTGGACAGTCTCTGGAACTTCAAACAAGGTCCTCTGTAGGCACAGGAAAAAAAAGGAAAAAAACAGAGCAAGTTATGTAAATACAATCAGTGAGGCACAAACAGCTACTGGTCAGACATGCCACCCCGGGGTGAACGGGTGGGAGTCCCCTTCCGAATGGAGGATGGGCCCAGATGGGTCTTCCTTGGGGTGGTAGTGTAAGGGTGAGCAGTGGTTGTTAAATGTTGAAAATAACGGAATACCGTTCTTGATGTATTCGTCTGAGACAAAATTTGTGACTCAGCTTGAAATCAAACCGTGTGTTTTATTATACACACTAAAAAGGAATTAATACAGTTACAGTATATTAATTCAATAGCTTCTTAAAGGTTCCAAAATAATATTCAAGTATAAAATAAAGTTCAGTATATCAGATGCCTCATGCTTCTTAAAATCTTCTGATGTCCTTTAAAGATGTCCTTAAAATGGCCGATTAACCCTGTGTATGCTGAATAGTCTGTGGGCTGTAGAAATAGATGTTTCAAGATGACTGGCTGTAGAAGAAGAGAAGGGCGTTCTAACCCGAGCACACAGCTTTTAAGACAGTCCTTTCTTTGTTGAAATTCGCGCTCAAAAATAACCACACCCACATGACATTTGAAATATTACCTCCCTTTCACTCTCCAAAATAGGAGTGAGTACAAGTAGAAATATGAGGACACAATTTCGATAGGAAGTAGCTTAACTCCTAATTAGAAACAGAGACAGGAAATGAGGGAAGATGAGGCCAACCTAAATAGTTCTATACATCAGAAAATCTCAGTTTACATAGAAATACCTCAGGATGGAGCATATATTTACATAATCCATCAAAACCCTGACAGTTTCTGGAATCTGAAGCTCAAGTCCAGACAAGTCACATTTGGGATTCATTAAATCAGAAGTCCAACCATTCATCCATACTTAGAGGAATTCTATTCTTACTTCAATATTTTCTTGGCCAAATTAAATTTTAGATATTAAGAATATAACAGTGGTACGTGCTGGAGTGCGAGGCAACATAGTCTCGGACGATGGAGCCGGGACGGTTAGGTGAAGGGTTTCCAGGAGGCGTTGAAGTGATTCAGGCGATGTGCAGGAGTGTTGGTGGCCCTGATAGGAGAACTGTAGAGCAAAAGGGAAGCGCCATGTATATTTCAGCTGGTGATGCATGAGGATTTGTAGTTGTGGCTTCATCGCACGGCGCTTGGCTATTGTAAGGGGAGTCAGGTCAGAAAAAAGTTGATATGTATGGCCCTGGAACAGGAGGGTGTCCTTGTTACGAGCAGCAGCAAGCAGTTGTTCCTTCGTGCGGAAGAAGTGCAGTTTGATAATGATATCCCACGGGGGGCCGTCCTGTTGACGGCGGGTGAGAGCCCTGTGGATTCGATCGAATTCCAAACGTTCGATCGGTATGGAGGGTGATAGTTCTTGGAATAGGGCAGTGGAAAAGGATTGCAGGTCATCCACACTTTCAGGTATACCGCGTAGACGCAGGTTGGATCTGCGGGAGCGGTTCTCTGCGTCCTCTAAGCGTGAGAGAAGAGTAGTATTCTCATCACGGAGAGCTGCCTGCTCTTGGGCCTGCTCTTGAAGTGTAAGCTCAATATCATCCACTCTAGTCTCCAGGTCTGCAGTGCGTTGGCCCAGCTCCCTGATCTCACGGGATAGCCTGCTTGTTATTTGATCAGAGGTATTTTTAAGGGCCTTCTGCAGCATCACTTCCATATATTTGAGAAAGTCAGTCTGGGACATACCTGAGGGCGGCAAAGCAGGAGAACCGCCGATGTGAAAGACAGTGTCTTCCTCCCCATCACTGTCAGCATGTCCCGGTCCGTCTGGAGAGGCAGCTTGCTGTTTGGCTAAGGCCTTTGCCGCCATTTTGGAGGAGGTACGGGCCAGGGCGTCCTTGATAGGCTTTGGCTTATTCTTGCCGCGGTGACCGGTCAGGACCATCCCGGGAGAGGCTATAGTGTGCCGAGGCGTGATCGCTAAAGAAGCGGGGTTGCAGGGTGGTTCAGGTGCGCTTCGGTGTCCCGATAATGCAGTGGGAGTGCGGAGCTCTAGTAAAACACGTCCGCCATGTCGAGCTTTGCGCATGCGCCCCCCATTAACATATTTTTTAACACTCTAAAGTATGGTTGGGGTATTGCCACTGGTAGCATCTGAAATTTGTATAAGATCTTTGGTAAGAGAACCATCTTAAAGATATTAATTCTTCCTAGCCATGATATTGGTCGGTTTGTCATCTTTCTGATTTCCAATTTTATTTCATCTAACAGGGGTATATAATTTATCTTATATATTTTGTTGAATTAGCGAGTTTTACTCCCAGATTCCCTCTGCCAGGGAAAGTTAAACTCTTTTTTTAACCTCCGTTCCTCTTCCTTTCTAATATTGACATTTAGAATCTCAGTTTTCGCTATATTCATTTTAAAATTTGATATCTCACCATATTGTTTAAGAATTTTAAGTAAATTCGGCAATGTGGTTCTAGGGTAACTAACAAAAAAAAGGACATCATCTGCAAAAGCTGATAATTTATGTTCATCTTCTTCTATTCTAATCCCTTTGACATCGGGGTTGTTTCGTACCGTTGCTAATAAGGGTTCCAAGGACAGCACAAACAAGAGGGGGGACAGGGGGCATCCCTGTCTTGTCCCGTTTTTCATCTCGAAAGCCGGAGACAGTGTACCATTTATTTTAATCCTACCTGAAGGGTGATGATACAGTGTTTTAACCCACTGTATCATCCTAGCTCCAATTCCCATGGTTTCCAGGGTTTGGATCATGAGTCCCCAGTCTACCCTGTCAAATGCCTTTTCTGCATCTACTGACAGGAGTAGACCTGGGGACTCATTCTCTTTTAACTTCTGGAGGAGGAACAATGCTCTCACACCATTGTCCCTCCCCTCCCTTCCTAGGATGAATCCGACCTGGTCCGAATGTACCAGTTTGGTCATCAATCCCTTCATTCTTTCTGCCAGAACTTTCGCATATAGTTTTATATCAGCGTTTAGCAGCGAGATCGGCCTGTATCCGGAGAATAGCATTTTATCTTTCCCCTCCTTCGGGATAACCATTATTGTGGCTACTGAGGCCTCCCTGCTCATTTCATAGTCCAGCCCTAACCCATTCATATATTTACATAACCTGGGTATCAGTATCTTCTTAAATTTTTGAAAGTATAGCGCTGTAAGCCCATCGGGACCAGGGCTTTTCCCTGGGGCTGAATCCATCAGCGCTTTACTTATTTCCTCCTCCGTTATGGGTTTATCTAATGCCAGTTTTTCATTCTCGTTAATCTTGGGCAGTCTCGCCTTTCCTAGAAATTCCTCTATCTTTTGTTGTTTCTCTCTTAGCCTCTATCCCTTCTGCTCCACTGAATACAGCCCCTCATAGTAGTTTTTAAATGTATCTGCTATCTCCTGTGTTGTATATACTACCTCTCCGTTCTTTTTTTTAATCTTTTCTATAAAATTTCTCGTCTTTTTTTTGTACCATTCTTGCTAGGTGTTTACTAGGTTTATTTCCCCACTTGTATCTCTCTTTTGCTATGCGGTTTAGTATCATTTTAGTCTCTTGGTCCATAAGTTCTTTTAGTTCGTCCCTTTTAATCACTAATTCATAATATAACTCTTGTTGTTGCCCTTGTTGTTTTTTATGTTCCTGCTCGGCTTTAAATATTTCTCCAGTCAGTAAATTAAGTTTTCTATTTCTTTCTTTTTTTTTCCTTGCCCCTTCCGAGATCAAAATCCCCCTGATGTATACTTTATGTGCCTCCCATAAGGTTGCCCCTGAGATCCCTTCCGTATCATTTGTCTGAAAGTAGTACTCTAATTCCCTTTCCACCCTTTCTAATCTCTCCTCATCCCGGAGCAATTCTTCATTTAATCGCCAAGTATAGGGTTGCTTTTGATAGTCGGGGGTTTTTAGTTTCATGCTTACAGGAGCATGGTCCGATAGGGAATCAATTTCTATGTTTGATTCCAACACCATGTCCAGCATTCTATGTTCTACCATTATATAGTCTATCCTTGAGTATGTCCCGTGTACAGGGGAGAAAAACGTATAATCCTGTGTTTTGGGGTGCATGGTCCTCCATATGTCAACCATCTGATTGTTATGCATTTTCTGTTTTATCTTTGTCAGTTGTAGGTTATTTGTCCCCTGTACACGGGACGTACTATCCACTGCTGGATCTATACAAAAGTTCATATCTCCCATCACGATAGTATATCCTGCCCCAAAGTCTTTCAATTTACCCAACATTTCATTGAAATATTTAATGGGGGTTCGCGTTGGGGGCATAAATGTTTGCCAAGGTGCATTTCATTCCACCTAACTTCCCTTTTAGAAAAATATATCTCCCGTCTCTATCGGTCATTCTTTCCTCCAACACGAACCTCATTTCCTTAGCAAACCCTATTGCGACCCCCCTCGCTCTTTTGGAGATGGTGTCCCCATAGAACCACTTTGGGAAACTAGGGGAGTATAATTTAGTGTTTGATTCTAGGATCAGATGAGTCTCCTGTAAGAAGACTACATCCGCTCTGTAATGTTTTAGTTCTCTTAAGATCTTATGCCTTTTGGTAGGTGTGTTTAGTCCTCTGACATTGTAGGTTAGGACATTTATTACTGACATTTCTTCTTTTTTTTCCTGAGCTGCTTATATTTTATCTGTCTATCATCGCCTTTTACATTTCTTTCTTGTAGTGTCAAAAGGGTAGAATCCCCGCCTTTCCCCCGCCCCTTTCCCTTTCCCATAGGTTCCTCCCTCCTTCCTCCCTCCTCCCTCCCCCCTCTCCCTCCAAGGCCCCTTTCCCCCCTCCCTCCCCCCTTTTGGCCCATTGTTGGCCTTAGAACCATCGATGGTCTTGTTCTTTATCACTTGGTTCTCTCGTTGTAGAGGTGTGACTCTGACCTTGTCGCTCGGGCTCCCCCGCCCCCCCATGCATTGTTGGGGGGGCGAGGTAGCCCCGGGGTGCCTACCGGAGCCCCGGTCGGCCGTTTTCCGCCTCCCTGTCCTACCCCTCCCTCTTGGCGATCAGTTATAGCGCTGATCTCAAGTGATTAAACAGGGTCTAAATGGGCCATTGACATGCATCACAATTCAACTTAGGAATGTGTCTTTGCAAAGTTAAACTAAATGAAATCCTTTCTTATTTTTGCTTGGGGATAGAGTGCAGGGGGATTACAAGTCTAGACAGTTTTTGGGGATGTCTGCACCCCTGATAGGGTGAAGACAACTCCCAAATTTGGCCACTTTATCCTTCCAAATAATTCACTTCCTGTCACATAGCTACACAGGAAGTGAGGGGAAATCCCTACCAATGTCTTTCCTTGGGGACACACAGGTCAATCTAAATACTTTCCCCATTATGTACATTGCACTCCAGCATTTTGCGGGTTACACCCCAAATTATTAGGTTTTTTAGACTTTGGGGTTTATTTACTAAAGGCAAATCTACTTTGCACTACAAGTGCACTTGCTGGATATCCGAAAGGGAAATGCAAGCAAACAAAAAAAACACCATCTTTGCTTTTACATGATTGGATGTTACAATCACCAGTGATCCCTCAGATTTTCAGCAGCTACACTTTTACTGCAGAGTGGATTTGTCTTTACTAAACCCCAAACTACCCAATGATTTGGGGTGTACACAAGAAAGTCCTAGAGTGCAATTTGCTTAATGGGGACACTAGTTAGATTGATCTGTGTGTCCCCAAGAAAAGACATTGGTAGGGTTTTACCTTCACTTCCTGTTTAGCTGTGTGACAGGAAGTGAAGCCAATTTTACTACAAGGGGACACAAGGCCCAACCTTTAAAAAAAAAAACACAAGCAGGGGTTCTAACACTTACTTTGTTTCCCTCAAAATGCCCACAATTAGAATTGTATTGCCTTGAGCTATTTTTAAGTGCAGTGCTTCTCAAGTACCCCCAACAGGCCATGTTTGCAGGTTTTCCTTTATCTTGCACATGTGCTTTAAATCACAGTCAATGGTTTGGTATTTTGGACAGCAATTCTCCATGAGATAAATTCACAAAACATGTCCTGTTGGGGGTACTTGAGGACTGAGGCTGAGAACCACTGCAGTAAAAAAGGAAAATTGAATACTTACCGCTCTGTATTTTTCATTTCCTGGTGACTCTCCATGGCAGCACACAATACAATACATGCATATGCTAACATGAAGGCACCAGGGTAGACAAATCACACCTGTTGTTTTGACATGCCAATCAGCTGTCACATTTGTTGCAAAGAAAACGCAAAACAAACCTCAAAACTTTGCATCAAATTTTATTGGTCAACAAAACAAAGAATAATAAAAAATAAGAAATAAAAAATTAAAAAACAGGGTCAATTTGAAACAGTTACAGACTTACAACATCTTGATAAAGATTTGGCTAAATAGTGCAGCACAGACAATTAAATCAAAGTGAACAAACGACAAACATTAACAACATCAAAATTATTTCAGGGGAACATATCTCCACCACACAAAAAAATACAATCCACAAAATAAACCAAACACCTGTTTTGCAAAGACATAACAAATAAAATGCATTTGTTACAAACTCGATAAGGATACCAAAATGTACATTCCCCCCCCCCCCACACACACACACACACACACACACACACACACACACACACACACACAAACACACACACACACACACACACATGCCTCTTTTCAGGGCAAGAGAGGGAATCTTAACTGTGAGCTTTATATAACCTATGTTTGTGAGCTAATGAGGCAATTGAAAACACATGCACAGTCCATGAAACACCCAAAATGCGAGTTCACCCAATGTAGAGACTGAACTTCAAAGTGGCTACACCTGTTAAGGATGTCCTTCAATTACTAACCCATAAAAATTAAGCACATCATCCAGCATGCTACAAAATTAGGGATGGGACAATCACCCCCCCCCCCCACACTTACCAACAAATACCATTGCAGTCTATGGGAACTGACTTGTTAATTTTGCTTGTCTCCACTTGGCTGGCTTTTCTTCTAGTTATTGGCCTTAAAATGTGGGCCCAGGTCCCACCCTAAAGGACATATATCAATGTCACCAATTTGGACAACACCAAAAACAAAACAAAGAGAAGTGCCTTTAAATATGCCAAATTGCTTAAGGGCCATTTCACACCACATGCAGTCCATTGCGTTTTTTTGCATCAAAAATGCATGGAAAACTGAAAATGGTATCATACTTACCAGTAATTTTCCTTTCCTGGTGCCTATTCATGGCAGCATACCTGTAACTTTACCTGTGATAGAGCTCCGCCTCGACTCCTCCTTCAGGACTAGTGAATAGCATAAATTAAAGGCATAGTCCCTCCCCCAACATTCTTTGTAATATAGAATACCGAGGGTGGGAGCGTATGCTGCCATGGATAGGCACCAGGAAAGGAAAATTACGGGTAAGTATGATACAATTTTCCGTTTTCCTGGTGCCTCCATGGCAGCATACCTGTGATAAATAACTAGCTGACATGGGTGGGATAATTGCTTAACAATAAATGTTTAATTAGAAGAGGACATAGCAGCCTGAACTGCCCTCCTTCCAAACTCAACAGTCGTGAGCGCTCCTGGATCAATATGGTAGTGTCTGAGGAACGTATGGTGAGAAGACCAGGTGGCGGCCCTGCACACCATCTCCAACGAAACATTAGCCCTTGCCGCCCAGGAAGCTGAGACTGCCCTTGTAGAATGAGCATTCACTCGGGATGGAGGCTCCATATTCTTCACCCTGTAGGCCTTCTGGATTAACTTTACAACCCAAGATGCCAGAGTTCTGATGGAAGCTTCTTTGCCCCTGTATTTACCAAACGGTACAATGAAAAGTCTCTCAGAATTTCTGAAGGGGCCGGTGGCTTCTAGGTAGGCCCTGAGCACTCTGGATACATCCAGTTCGTGACAAGACTCTGAATCCGTGTCTGTAAACACTGGTAGTGCCCAGGGTTCCAACAGGTGGCCTGGAGTAGCAACCTTTGGTGTGAACCCCCGAAGGGGACGAAGTTCCACTCTGTCTGGGGAGAAGGAGATGTGGTCGTCACCTATCCCTAAAGAGTGAAGTTCCGAGATTCTTCTGCCAGATGTAATGGCTAGCAGGAAAGCCGTCTTTAGTGTCAGGTTCCATATTGTTACTTGTTCCACTGGAGCAAAGGGATGGTCAGATAGAACTTCCAGGACTAGGGACAGATCCCACTTAGGAAATGATCGTCTGACAGGAGGGCGAATCTTCAATATACCTCTGAGGAAAGTGACTACTGAAGGATCCTCCGCCCATCTCTTATTTGTTGCAGCAGAGATTGCTGCTACCTGCACTTTGAGAGAGCTCAGACCAAGTCCCAGACCAAGTCCTGTCTGAAGGAATCATAGAACATGAGATGTAGAAGGAAGGATTGGATCAAATCCATTTCCGGAAACAAAATGACAAGAAATTGTCCCATATTTTTGAATATATGGCATTAGTTGCTGGCTTCCTAGCTTTTAGAAGGGTTGATATGACTCCTGGAGAACACCCTAGGGACTTGAACCTTCTCTCAACCTCCAGATTTGAAGATTCAACTTCTGAGGGTTTGGATGAACTAGACTGCCCTGCGACAGAAGAAGTTGAGGGAAAGGAGGGATCTTGATTGGAGAGCCCACACTGAGGCGCAATACGGAAGTACTGCCACCACCTGGACTGGCTCCCTGAGGAGCCTCAGGAGGAATTTGAATATTAATGGCCTGAGAGGAAAGGCATATTCCGTGGTGAACCTCCAGGGACATGACAGGGCATCCACTGCCTCGGCTTGTGGATGCGGCAGCCGAGAGAAGAACCTGTCCAGCTTGGCGTTCTTCGGGGAGGTGAACAGATCTACCTGAGGGGGATCCCATATGTTGGCAATCTAAAGGAAGACATGGGGGTGGAGAGCCCACTCGTTGTTGTCCAGGAAGTTTCTGGATAATGTGTCTGCTTCCGTGTTCAACCTGCCTGGCAGATACATCGCTCTGAGGTCCAGGAGGTTCTGCTCCGCCCAGAGCATGATCGGCTCTACCTCCTTTAGGAGTGACCTGCTGCGAGTGCCTCCCTGCTTCTGCAGATAAGCGACAGCTGCCCTGTTGTCTAGGCGTAGGAGTATTCTCTGGCCTCTGATTTGGGGTGCCAAAGAGGTCAGTGCCAAGAAGGCTGCCCTCATCTCCAAGATGTTTGATACCACTCCCTGGGTGGTGCATGACCATCTCCCCTGTATTCTGGTTTGCCCACAATGGGCTCCCCAGCCCTGTCTGCTTGCATCAGGAGTAATTGTGATCCAAGGAAGGGAGCCCAGGTGATGAGGCTTGGAGAGGTTTTCCGGAGCTGTCCACCAGTGAAGGCTCCTGCGCATTTTTCCCCGTCAGCAGGATCGTCTGAGATAGTCGTTGTTTCTTCCACTGCGCCAAGAAACCAGTCTGGAAATACCTCAAGTGCCAATGTGCCCAAGGAACCATGGGTATATAGGAAGACATTGTGCCAATGAGGCTCAGGCATTGTGAAGCCGTCAGATACGGGCTCCAGATGACTTTGATCATTCTCTGGATGACAATCCTTGCCTTTGGCAGTGGTAATGACACTGTCCCCTCCTGAGTGTCGAACATTGCGCATAGATTATCTGCTGTGTTGGCATTAGTTGACTTGTCGGAATTCACCAGCCACCCTAGCTCTTTTTAGGGACTGTAGAAGAATGTCCCGGTGACATACCAACTGATCTGGATTGCTTGCTAGGAGTAGGATGTCGTCCAAGTAGTGGTATATCCTCAAGCCCCTCTCCCGCAGGGGAACCAAAGCAGATATTAGTATCTTGGTGAACACCCTGGGAGAGGTGCACAGACCGAAAGGCAGGGCTTGAAACTGTAGGTGGGTCCATCCCACTGCATATCTCAGGTATTTTTGAAATGCAGGTAGAATTGGAACATGTAGGTATGCATCCTGCAGATCGACCAAAATCATCCAATCTGATGGCTGGACTGTCTGAATAATCGTCTGCAGGGACGCCATTTTGAAGCTTTCAGGGCGGATATACCGGTTGAGCCTCTTTAGGTCTATCACAGGCCTCCACCCACCTGTCCTCTTTGGGACCAGAAATAGGGTGGAGTAAAAGCCTGCAAAGTGCTCTGCCAAGGGAACCGGAACAGCCGCCCCCTGAAGCTGGAGTGACGGGAAGTTTTTCAGAGCTTGAGCCTTCAGTGGAGAGGATGGAATCTCTGTCCTTTGAAAGAGTTCAGAGGTGGGGGGTGAGAAAAATTCCAAAAGTGCCCCCATTGAATTGTTGACAGAACCCAGGGGTCATGGCAGCGGGTGGCCCAGACTGGGGTAAAAAACTTTAGCCTGGGTCCCACCAGGAGTGCCTGGGCTACTCTGGTGTAAAAAAAAGACTGCTTCTGCTCCTGTGGAGCCGGGAGGGCTTTCATCTTCCTGTTCAAAAAGGATCCCTGAGTACCTTTCCAAGGTTTTTTGTTGTCTCTGGGCTGTCTCGACTGCCTAAAATCCCTTGGGTTTGACTGGCGGAACCTAGAGGAACCACCTCTGAATCTTTGCCTACTTCTGTCATGTGGAAGCATACCAGACTTCCCTCCTGACAGCCTGGAGATAGCTTTATCCATTTTGTCTCCGAATAGTGCTTTCCCATCAAACGGGATTTTGCACCAATTTTGTTTGGAGGATAAGTCAGCCATCCAGGGTTTCAGCCACAAGGCCCTCTTCACCATCACTGAATGCAACATGGATCTTGCCGACCACCTGATCGTGTCAATTGCCGCTACGCAGGCAAAGTCTGCCGACAATCTAAGCTCTTCTAAGGACTTAGTTATATCCTCCATGGGGACATCCTGACGCAAAGCCGTCTCAATATTATCTGTCCAAGATCTTATGGCATTTGATACTGATGTGAGGGCAATAGCTGGCTTAAATGCTGCTTCCGCGGCTAAGTAGCTCCTCTTTAGTGATGAGCCGAACACCCCCGGGTTCGGTTCGCACCAGAACCCGCGAACGGACCGAAAGTTCGTACGAACATTAGAACCCTATTAAATACAATGGATGCGAACGTTCGAATTCTAAAGTGCTAATTATAACAACTATTATGCATGTTATTGTCCTAAAAAGGGTTTGGGAACCCGGGTTCTGCACCAGGGGACATGTATCAATGCAAAAAGAAGTTTTAAAAACGGTCGTTTTTCGGGAGCAGTCATTTTAATGATGCATAAAGTGAAAAAAAAAAGTCAAATATTCCTTTAAATATCGTACCTGGGGGGTGTCTAAAGTATGCCTGTGAAGTGCCACGTGTTTCCCGTGTTTAGAACTGTCCCTGCACAAAATGACACTTCTAAAGGAAAAAAAAGCCATTTAAAACTGCTTGCGGCTTTAATGTAATGTCTGGTCCCGGTAATATGGATGAAAATCTTTAAGAAAAATGGCATAGCTACCCCATGACCCCCCCCCCTACCCCAGCCCATTACCAGCCCCTTTGGGTCTTGTATGGATATTAAGGGGAACCCCGCACATAAAATAAAAAAGGCCCTATATACTCTGAACAGCCGTATACAGGCGGTGCATACAAGACAGGGGTTGTAGGTTTGTTCTTATGTAGAATCTGTTTGTAATTTTGAACAGGTAAATTGTTTAAGTGTAGCTCCAGCCAAAAAATCTATTTTTAAGCTTTTTGGAAAACATAGGGAAGGGTTATCACCCCTGTAACATTTGTTTTGCTGTCTGTGCAGTGTGCACCTGTTCAGAACAGTTCACCTCACTTTCCGTCCTAATGACAAATGTGTTTTGAAAATTTGGGGTTTTTATTGAAACAAGAATTGGTGATAAAGCATCAGTGGAGAGGAGACACTTTTTTTCCCATATTAACTCTTACAGGAGAAAATTTCCCTTCCTAGGGGTAGATTTCCTCTCACTTCCTGTTGTCTTCTTGCGTTTGCAAGTAGGAGTCGTTTGTAAGTTGGATGTTTGAAAGTAGGGACCTGCCGTATATACTCTGCAGAAATAGGCCCCTTAGTTGTTGGTGTTGGCACAACACTGTAAGCACTCACAGTTACTCTTGGTTGGTGCTGGAACGCCCTGCTGTCAACTATTTTATCAGGAATTTTAATTACATATAATTGTTGAACAGTGGTAGTAAAAATTGGGCCTTTGATGGTGGTGCTGGTGCCACAACACTGTAAGCCCTGACAGTTACTCTTGGTGGGTGCAGCAATGGGCCCTGCTGTGAATTATTAGATCAAGAATTATAATTGCATGCCCCTGTTGAACAGGGGCTGAAAAATTGGGCCTTTCGTGGTGGTGGTGGTGGTGGTGGTGTTGCCACAACACTTTAAGCCCTCAGAGTTACTCTTGGTGGGTGCAGCAATGGGCCCTGCTGTGAATTATTAGATCAAGAATTGTAATTACATGCCCCTTTTGAACAGGGGCTGAAAAATTGGGCCTTTCGTGGTGGTGGTGGTGGCGTTGCCACAACACTGTAAGCCCTCAGAGTTACTCTTGGTGGGTGCAGCAATGGGCCCTGCTGTGAATTATTAGATCAAGAATTGTAATTGCATGCCCCTGTTGAACAGGGGCTGAAAAATTGGGCCTTAGGCACTGGTGGCACAACACTACAACCCCTCACAGATACTGTACTTGGAGCACAGCAATGAGCCCTGTTGCAAAGTATTGCTTCAAAAATTGTAATGACACGCCCCTGTTAAACAGGGGCTGAAAAATTGGGCCTTAGGCACTGGTGGCACAACACTACAACCCCTCACAGATACTGTACTTGGAGCACAGTAATGAGCCCTGTTGCAAAGTATTGCTTCAAAAATTGTAATGACACGCCCCTTTTAAACAGGGGCTGAAAAATTGGGCCTTAGGCACTGGTGCCACAACACTCCAACCCCTCACAGATACTGTACCTGGAGCACAGCAATGAGCCCTATGGCAAATTATTGCTAAAAAAATTGTAATTACACGCCCCTGTAAAACAGGGGCTGAAAAATTGGGCCTTAGCCACTGGTGGCGGCACCCATAAACAAAAATGATCTTCCAAGCTATCATCATCAATCGTATCATTGAGGACTCAGAGGAGGAGGATAGCCAGTCAACATAACAGCACAGGCACTCAGCATCAGCATCAGTCTTGAAGGGATGTGACATGTTAAAATCAATTAGTCTGTTATATCAGCATCAGGTGTGTGGTAGCTGGTGGTGATCCAAGACTGGTTCATCTTGATGAAAGTCAGTCGATCAACCGAGTCGGTGGACAGGCGCACCCTGTGATCCGTGACAAATCCTCCAGCAGCACTGAATGTGCGTTCCGAAAGAACGCTGGATGCAGGACAGGCCAGTAGCTCAATTGCATACTGTGCAAGCTCTGGCCAGTGATCCATCCTCAAGACCCAGTAAGCCAGAGGATTTTCGGTGGGGAAGGTGTCCAAGTCTGACCTTGCCCCTAGATATTCCTGCACCATGTTTATCAGACGCTGGCGATGGTTGCTGGAACCGATCATACTTTGGGGCTGCGGACTAAAGAATTGTCTGAACGCATCGGTCAGACGGCCACCTTCCCCACCGCTCCTTCTTTGACTGGCCGAAGCCTCAGCAACTCGTTGTCCAGGACCAGGAGTTTGTAACCTCCCAGTCTCTGGGAACGCGTTGCACAGACCTTTCTGCAAGGCCTCCCGGAGTTGTCTCATCCTCTGCTCCCTCTGCGAAGGTAACATAAGGTCCGCAACCTTACCCTTGTACCGTGGATCAAGGAGAGTGGCCAGCCAGTAATGGTCCCTCTCCTTGATCCGAAGAATACGAGGATCCTTCCGCAGACTTTGCAGGATCAGGGAGGCCATGCAGCGTAGGTTTGCTGAGGCATTCGCTCCGGAGTCCTCTGAGTCACTAAGGACGACATGATCCGCAGCCACCTCCTCCCAGCCACGTACAAGTCCACTGGTTTCTTGGGACTGTAAATCATCCCTAAAAGACTGCTGCTGATGATGCTGAGTGCCAGCCTCCACCTCCATGCTGACACAATCCTCCTCCTCCTCCTCCTCCTCCTCCTCTTCCTGTGCGATGGGTGGGACAGAAGGAACACTGTCTGGGTAAAGGGGGCCTTGAGAGGCAAGGAAGTCCTCCTCTTCCTGCCTCTGTTCTGCCTCAAGTGCCCTGTCCATTATTCCACGCAGCGTGTGCTCCAACAGGTGGACAAGAGGTACAGTGTCACTGATGCATGCACTGTCACTGCTCACCATCCTCGTGGCCTCCTCAAATGGTGCCAGGACAGTTCATGCATCCCTGATCATGCCCCACTGGCGTGGAGAAAAAAAACCAAGCTCCCCTGACCCTGTCCTGGTGCCGTAGTCGCACAGGTACTCATTGATGGCCCTCTGCTGCGTGTGCAGCCGCTGCAGCATGGCCAACGTTGAGTTCCACCTGGTGGGCATGTCACATATAAGGCGGTTCTTGGGCAGGTTCAACTCCTTTTGCAGCTCAGCCAGGCGAGCACTGGCATTATAAGATCTGTGGAAATGCACACAGACTTTCCTGGCCTGCCTCAGGACATCCTGTAAGCCCGGGTACCTGCCCAAGAACCGCTGCACCACCAGGTTAAGGACGTGAGCCACACAGGGCACATGGGTCAGTTGTCCCTGTCGGAGGGCGGAGAGGAGGTTGGTGCCATTGTCGCAAACCACCATTCCTGGCTTAAGCTGGCGTGGCGTCAACCACCTCTCGGCCTGGCCCTGCAGAGCAGACAGGACCTCTGCCCCAGTGTGGCTTCTGTCCCCCAAACACACCAGCGCAAGCACGGCATGGCATCTTTTTGCCTGCGTACTTGCGTAGCCCCGTGAACGGCTATGGAGCACCGCTGGTTCATAGGACAAACCACAGGAAGAGGCCATGGAGGAAGAAGAAGAGGAGGGGGTGGAGGAGAGAGGTGTGTCACAACCAGTAGTAGCATTTTGGAGGCGTGGCGGTGGAACAACCTCCAACACTACTGCACCTTGTCCTGCATCCTTCCCAGCTGCCAAAAGAGTGACCCAATGGGCCGTGAAAGAAAGGTAACGTCCCTGTCCATGCCTGCTGGACCATGAGTCAGCGGTAATATGCACCTTACCGCTGACCGCCCTGTCCAGCGAGGCCAAGACATTGCCTTCCACATGCCGGTAGAGAGCCGGAATAGCCTTCCGTGAGAAAAAGTGGCGTTTGGGAACCTGCCACTGAGGAACCGCACATTGCACAAACTCACGGAAGGGGGCCGAGTCTACCAACTGAAAAGGCAGCAGTTGAAGCGCTAGCAATTTAGCCAAGCTAGCATTCAACCGCTGGGCATGTGGATGGCTGGGAGTGAACTTCTTTCGACGGTCCAGCAGCTGGGGCAGGGAAATTTGCCTGCTAGAATCGGACGTCGGTGTACTGCTAGCAGAGTGGCCGCAAGTACTTGGCTGTGACACACCTAATTCTACACCTTCATTCCTCTCAGTGCATGTTTCAGAGAGGACTGAAGTTATAGTGGGGTTGGAGATCCCAGCTGATGCGGTGCAAGGAGAGGTCCGCTTTGTTCTTTGGTGTGGGTCTTTGAGGTAGGCTTGCCAACGAGCTGCATGGCAGGTCAACATATGTCTGGTCAGGCATGTGGTACCCAAGCGGCTGATGTTTTGGCCACGCGATATACGCTTGAGACATATGTTGCAAACAGCAGCTGTGCGATCTAATGCACTAGCCTCAAAAAAGGCCCACACCAAGGAACTTTTTGAATGACGGGCAGAGGCAGCGCCCTGCACAGGCGGAGCTCTGCGGTGTGATTCCGTCGGTGTACTGCCCTTACGCTGGCCACCAAAGGGCATCCTGCCTCGTTGGAGATGTGCCTCCTCCTCATCCTCCTCCTCCTCCTCTCTCCTATTAGGCACCCAATTGGAGTCAGTGACCTCATCATCCCCTCCCTCCTCATCACTGGAGCCAATCTGGCAGTATGCTGCAGCTGCTGGAACATGACTGCCAGATTGGTGTCCTTCTTGAGCATCCCCTATGTCTGCTCTCACGCTACTGCCTTCCTGTAGCTGGGTTTCATCATCAGACCCTTCGAAACGCTGGGCATCCTCCTGGAGCATGTACCCAACACTGTGCTCAAACAGTTCGGGGGACTCCTCAGGAGGAGGACATGGTGGGTCTAGGGAAGGAGTGACTGATGATGAGTCTGACATTGATACCAGGGAAGAGGACGCTTTGGCAGCTGCTTTGCCAGTACCCTGAGCCTGGGTGAGAGAGGATGAGGAGGAGGAGGAGGGCTTGGTCATCCACTCTACCAAGTCTTCGGCATGATGTGGCTCAACATGTCCAGCTGCCGAAAAGAAGGACAAGCGTGTCCCATGGCCATGTGCTGATGAGGATGCACCGCGTCCACGACCAGCACTGTTGCCCCCAGACACAGAGCCTGCTTGCCCTCTTTTATTGCCTCCTGACTGTCTGCCTCTCCTTGTTTGCCTTCCAGACATTCTAATAGATGGCCTGCAGGGAGATGGGAAAAAAGCAATAAGGGCTACCTTCAGGTGTCCTTCTCTGTCCCTTTACTTAAGGATTTCTAAATATGGTTGAGGATGATTGCTTTTGCACAGAATAGTACAACGACAATTTCCCTGACTGTCCAAAAAACAAGGATTTCAAAGATGGTTGATGAGGAATGCTTTAGCACACTATAGCACAAGGAGAATTCCCCTCACTTTCCTTCTTTGTCCCTAGAAACAAGGACTCGCACAGTGAAAGAAACTGACACTCTCCCTACCTAGAGTTTTCTGTCCCTAGAAAAAATGTTTTTTAAAAGCACACTATAGCACAAGGAGAATTCCCCTCACTTTCCTTCTTTGTCCCTAGAAACAAGGACTCGCACAGTGAAAGAAACTGACACTCTCCCTACCTAGAGTTTTCTGTCCCTAGAAAAAATGTTTTATTAAAGCACACTATAGCACAAGGAGAATTCCCCTCACTTTCCTTCTTTGTCCCTAGAAACAAGGACTCGCACAGTGAAAGAAACTGACACTCTCCCTACCTAGAGTTTTCTGTCCCTAGAAAAAATGTTTTTTTAAAGCACACTATAGCACAAGGAGAATTCCCCTCACTTTCCTTCTTTGTCCCCAGAAACAAGGATTCGCACAGTAAAACACACTGACACTCTCCCTACCTATCCTTCTCTTTCCCTAAACTAAAGCAATCCAGGTTAAGCAAGAAAGAAATAAATGTCACTGTCCCTGCCTATGCTTGTCTTTCCCTGCTCCGGAACACACTACACTAGGCCGCCGTGCTAGCGGCCTTTTATAGTGTGGGGCGTGTACTAAACACCCTCAGCAATAATTGGCCACAGGCATCCTGCCTGTGGCCAATCATTGCTCTCCTCGCTGCCGGCGCTGTGATTGGCCAAGCATGCGGGGTCACAGTGCATGCTTGGCCAATCACAGCGCCTGAATGACACTGCGATGGCGTAGTGCATTGTGGGCCGTTCGCGTCACTCGAATTTGGCGCGAACGGCCCAAATCGTTCGATCTTCGTCGAACGATCGAACAGCCGATGTTCGAGTCGAACGTATGTTCGACTCGAACACGAAGCTCATCCCTACTCCTCTTCAGCTCCAGGTCGATTCACCTGTCTAGAAGGTCTTTGAAGGAAGCGGAATCCTCCATTGGCAAAGTTATATTTTTTCCGAGTCTACCACTGGCATGGAGTTTGGTGACTGCGTTCCCGACTCTGGTAAGGGGTATATAGTTTATTGATTTTTTATTCTTTTATCAGTCTTTGACCATTCCTTCTGAATGACTTGACTAATCTCGCCCATCTGAGGAATGGGAAGTAGCTTGTAGACTCTTGGGGAGGCTATTCTGTGTCTTTCCAGGCGATTGCAGTTTTGACTGCCTGGATGAATGGCTTTACCAAGGAGAGACTGAAGCCAGAAGGTTCTGATTCCTCTGAAGAGTCCCCTGAAGAGTCTTCAGGTGGTGAATCTCTAGCTGGTCGGCCTGACGGCGGCAGAGGTGTACTGACTGCTGACGGACCAGGGAGATTAGGTTCTATATCCTGAACCTGGGATATCTGCTGAAGTGGTTGAGCGGGGACCAAAGCCAAAAGCTCAGAGAAGGAGTCCTTCATTGTTCGCTTGAGCAGATCTACAGCGTGCTGATTTTCTAGCTCGCGGTTGGACGCATAGTCCGTAAAACAGTCCTTACAGACCACTCTGTCTGGTAGCGGTGTAGCCCCACATGTCCAGCATTTCTCTTTCTATAGGTCCTAGGAGAGGGGGACCGATCATGTCCTCTGGATCTTGACCTCTCTGATCTACGACGTGAAGAATGGGACCTACGCCCTGATGAGCGGGACCCCTTAGAGTGGGTAGGGCTACGATGTAAGGAACTCACGCTAGACCAGTGAGCGCACTTTTTTTTTTATACTCACGTATAGTTGGTCACATACCTAATAGAAGTGTGAGGATCTTTGCTGCGAGATGAATGACTCATTGCGGAGTTGGGCAAAAGGATCAGCTCCGGAAATATAGTAAGAAAGGGAAAAGAATCAGGAGTTTTTGGCGTCACTTTTTTTTTTAAAGATAAACATTTTTATATCGTCATCTTTTTTTTTTTTTTTTAAACATAAAAATTTTGATCGGCAACATTTTTTTTTTTTTTTGGAGAAAATAAAAAGTACCTACCACAAAGCAGCATCAGAGAGACCTAGCAGGGCACAGCTGAGGAGACTCTGACAGCAATCCCTGAATCTGAACCTAAATAGGCTCAAGGTGCGTAGGCTAATCCCATAAACCACCATTTGGAATTGATTGAAAAAAAGGGCAAATCTAGCCTTCTTTCCAGAATCCAAGATGGCTGCCACTGAACCAAGCGACCGTGCATGCGCACGCGCAGAAGATCCAGCGTCGCCCAGTACAGGGAGCCGAGAAACTACGGCTCTGTATCACTCCCGAATCGCGCATTCGCAGACGGCGGCGAGGACGCCGTGCCGTGACACTCTCCTACCTGGCGGGACATACAGAGCACCTGTAGCCCCCCCCCGAACCCGGAAATAAGCACCACAATGTTGTTGCACAGAGAGGCACCTGCCCTATCCAGTTGCACAGTTTTAAAGGAACAAAAAAGTAAGACAATAATCATTTGAAGGCACCTAACAAGCAAAGGAAAGGGGAGGGGAAGAGAGGAAAAGAAAGGGGAAAAACACAAATGCCTGTAATAAAAAATGGAAACCACCAGCCTGGGAAGATGGAGCTGATCCTTTTGCGACTTCCACTGCATTCATCATGGATGTGATAGCAGACTGCGTTCCTGTGAGGAAACACTGCGAAATGACCCCAACAGATCCACAGAGGGGTTCCCAGTCTTATCAGCGCTGTGAGCGGCCCAAGAACAGGGACTGCGCACGGGAAAGGCTAAACCCGGCGGACGCTGCCGACTGCAGAGGTATGGATGTACTGCTACTCTTCACCAGCACAAGAAGGTATGAGGAAAAAAAGGAGAATGTTGGGGGAGGGACTATGCCTTTAATTTATGCTATTCACTAGTCCTGAAGGAGGAGTCGAGGCGGAGCTCTATCACAGGTAAAGTTACAGGTATGCTGCCATGGAGGCACCAGCAAAGTTGGTTATATGGTTTTAAATGGCAGTGTTTGTTCCAGTGCGTTCCAGTTCCCCCAAAAAAGTAGAACATGCTGCATTTTACCTGCACTGGAACGCATCAAAATGCATCATAAACGCACTGAAACGCACAGGAACACACCTAAATGCACCAAAAACTCACTGGAACACACTTGTCCTTCTCTTTGGTTAATAAAAAAGAGGGGTGAAAAAAAGCACTGGACTGCATCAAAAACGTAACAAAAATGCACTGTAACGCATCAAAAACGTACATGCAGAAAAGCGCCTGGAACGCATCCAGACTGCGTTTCTATGGTGTGAACTAGGGCCAGTTCACACCATAGAAACACAATCCGGATGTGTTCCAGGTGCTTTTCTGCATGTACGTTTTTGATGCGTTACAGTGCATTTTTGTTACATTTTTGATGCAGTCCAGTGCTTTTTTTTCACCCCTCTTTTTTATTAACCAAAGAGAAGGACAAGTGTGTTCCAGTGCATTTTTGATGCGTTTTTGATGCAGTCCAGTGTTTTTTTCCCCCTCTTTTCACTTAGGACAAGTGTGTTGCAGTGCGTCTTTGGTGCATTTTTGATGTGTTTTACTGCGGTCCAGTACAGTTCTGTACCTAAAAAATGCAGCATGACCATTTTTTTTTTTTCCTTTATGAAACGCACTGGAACAGACTGCAGTGGTGTGACCTATGCCATTGGCATTAATGTGATCAACTTTCTTTGCGTTTTTCATGCATCAAAAAAACGCACTGCACTGCATCCGGTGTGAACTGACCCTAAATATCATACCCGGGGGGGTGTCTATAGTATGCCTGTAAAGTAGCGCATGTTTTCCATGTTTATAACAGTTCGAGAGCAAAATGACATTTCTAAAGTAAAATAATAGTCATTTAAAAGTACTCGCAGCTGTAATGAATTGCTGGTTCCCGTCAATACAGATAAAAGTCATTGAAAGTCTTTGATAACACAAAAAAAAAAAAGCGTGGGGGTCCCCCAAATTCAATTACCAGGCCCTTCAGGTCTGGAATGGATATTAAGGGGAACTCTGCCGCAAATTAAAAAAAAATGCGTGCGGTTCCCCCAAATATCCATACCAGGCCCTTCAGATCTGGTATGGATTTTAAGGGGAACTCCACCCCAAATTTAAAAAAAAATGGTGTGGAGTACCCCCAAAAATCCACACCAGACCCTTATCCAAGCACGCAACCTGGCAGGCCACAGGAAAAGAGGGGGGGATGAGAGAGTGGCCCCTCCTCCCTCCTGAACCGTACCAGGCCACATGCCCTCAACATGGGGAGGATGTCCCCATGTTGATGGGGATAACGGCCTCATCCCCACAACCCTTGTCCGGTGGTTGTGGGGGTCTGCGGGCGGGGGGCTTATCGGAATCTGGAAGCCCCCTTTAACAAAGGGGACCCCCAGATCCCGCCCCCCCCCTGTGTGAAATGGTAATGGGGTACAAATGTACCCCTACCATTTCACAAAGAAAGTGACAAAAATGTAAAAAATGACAAGAGCCGGTTTTTGACAATTCCCCTTAAAATCCACACCAGATCTGAATGGCCTGGTATGGATATTTGGGGGAACAGCACGCCATTTTTTTTTTAAATGTGCGGCGGAGTTCCCCTTAATATCCATTCCAGACCTGAAGGGCCTGGTAATGAAATTTGGGGGGACCCCCACGCTTTTTTTTTATTTTATCAAAGACTTTCAATGACTTTAATCTATATTGCCGGGAGCCGACAATTCATTAATAGCCGCGGGTGCTTTTAAATGCCTTTTTTTTCCTTTAGAAATGTCATTTTGCTGGCGCACTGGGAAGTTCAGAGCTGCGCCTGTTCAACTTATGCAAATTAGTTTACGTGACTTGCATTTACTAAGATTTTGCCGGCGCAGTGTCTTGGCGCAAGAAAACAAGGAAAATTCCCGCGCTGAGCTCAAAAAAACCTCCCGCAGCTCGAATCGTACTTGCCGGCGCAGCGGGCTGGTTTTGAAAAAGTTACTTTCTCACTCTATTTTGGGCATATTAGATATTTGGGCAGGTGTCCCTACACTTCCTCACATTACCCCACAACACCCCCATTATATTCTCACTTCCAGCTTCTTTATATTTAGAGTTTAACATGCCGTGCGCCAGGTCCATAGTGGCGCACTGAGCGCCTCCTCCCGTCCGCCGACAACACTATAGTAAATGGCAAATAGGGCTGCGCTACAGGCGCTAATGTTTTGTAAATACCAAAACAGCCATTGCGCACGCAGATGCGCCGATACTCATGGCGCAAACGTTTTGTAAATAAGCCCCATTATGTCCAATTTGCTTTTTTTCCTCCCTTTTTTTGATTTGTTCCAATACACACACAGGGAATAAACATGTGTATAGCAAAACATGTGTTACTGCAATACTTTTCTGTGAGAAATACTTGATTTTCTGGAAAAATTTCTGGGGTGCCAACAATTTCGAGCATGACTGTATATCCTCTACACACTGTAACAGCAGCTAACTGACTCGCCTGCCTGCTCTAACTGAATATAAATGACACTGTCTATCTCTCTGAAACTGCCTCTTTCACAAACGCCAACACACTACACAAGGCCGACTTCCAGGCGGCCTTATATAGTGTGGGGCGTGTGCTAAACCCCCTGAGCCATAATTGGCCAAAGCCACGCTGGCTTTGGCCAATTACGGCTCTCCGTTTTTTCTGCGCTGTGTTTGGCCAAGCATGCGGGTCATAGTGCACGCTTGGCCAATCATCAGCCAGCAATGTACTGCGATGCCGCAGTGAAATATGGGACGTTTCGCGCAACACGAATTTAGCGCGAACGGACCATAAAGTTTGTTCTTCGTCGAACGATCGAACGGCCGATGTTCGAGTCGAACATATGTTCGAGTCGAACGTGTGTTCGACGCGAACACGAAGCTCATCCCTAATTGTAACAGCACGACCTCAGGTCCCTATGGCAACAGTATTAGTGTCACTGTAATAAATAGAAAACCCCTCAGACATGAGCGAAACAACAGATATGAATAAAAATAGTAAGAAAGATCTAAAGAGCGGTGGCCTCCAAGTGTGTGAATAAAAGAGAACGAGGTTGGAAGGAGTTGGGTCGGTGGGGGGGCTAGCATGCAGATGTCCTCTATTAGTTCGGGGGTCAGTATGTAGCCAGGTACAGTCTATTTTCTCTGCTGCAGGTGGTGCTCATCCGTAGCGAAGTTGTGGAAAGAGATGGCCAGCAGATAGGCATGCACAATATCAAAGGGAATTTTCCAATAAGTCTTATCTTGGATTGTCAAATACAACTATTGTTCGTATTGTATTAAAACACTGTTGATATAAAATAAAAATGTACGCTGTGACTATAGATTTCCTTTAAAGGGGTTGTAAACCCTGGTGTTTTTTCACCTTAATGCATTCTATGCATTAAGGTGAAAAAACTTCTGTCACTGACCAGCCCCCCCGTTTTACTCACCTGAGCCTGTTCGTTCCCACTCCGGAGACGCACTGTACCTCTCTGGCCGGTGTTCTCGGCTCTTGATTGGATAGATTGATAGCAGCGCAGCCATTGGCTCCCGCTGCTGTCAATCAAATCCAATCACACCGCTCCGGGGCCGAATCCGGCATTCTATGTCTATGGATGCAAATGCAGGACTCGGGAGTGCACCCGCACCTTAACCCCCAGGGAGAGCGATTTTCCTAGGGGGTTTAACGATGCAGGGAGGAGTCGCGAGCGCCTTTGGGGGACCCCAGAAGATGATGATCGGGGCCACTCTGTGGAAAACGAACTGCACAGTGAAGGTAAGTATGATATGTTTGTTATTTTAAAAAAAAACTAGGGTTTACGAGGGCTGAAATCTTTCTTGATCTACCTGACCTTGGCTTGGTATCAAGAGATCCCCAAATTTTCCACTTTTTATTAAGTGATTGAACAGTACAGATTGGCATATTCAAGGCTTTGGGTATCTTTTTATATCCTTTTCCATCTTTGTAAAGTTTCATTACCTTGTTACGCAGATCTTTTGACTGTGCTTTTCTACCTCCTCATGGCTCAGTGTCTAGCTTGCTTAGTGCATCCATGTGAGAGCTAACAAACTCATTGACTATTTATACACAGACACTAATTGTGATTTAAAAAGCCACAAATGTGGGAAATTAAGCTTTAACCACTTGACAACTGGGCACTAAATCCCCTTCGTGCCCGGACCAATTTTCAGCTTTCAGTGCTCTCACACTTTGAATGACAATTACTCAGTCATGTAATACTGTAACCTAATGATTTTTTTGTCCTTTTTTTCATACAAATAGAGCTTTCTTTTGGTGGTATTTGATCACCTCTGGGTTTTTTATTTTTTGCGCTATAAATGAAAAAACACGGAAAATTTTGAAAAAAAAAACGCTTTTTTTTAGTTTATGTGATAAAATTTTGCAAATTTTTAATTTTTCTTTATAAAATTTAGCCACAATTTATACTGCTACATATCTTTGGTAAAAATAACCCAAATTAGTGGATATTATTTGGTCTTTGTGAAAGTTATAGAGTCTACAAGCTGTGGTGCGGATCATAAACAATTGATCACACCTAATGTACTGGTGGCCTATCTCATTTCTTACGACCCGAACAAGCCAGCAAAGCACAAATACCCCCCAAATGACCCCTTTTTTTAAATTAGACATTCCAAGGTATTTAGTAAGATGCATGGTGAGGTTTTTGATGTTGTAATTTTTTCCCACAATTCTTTGCAAAATGAAGATTTTTTTTTATTTTTTTATTTTTTCCACAAAATTGTCATTATAATAGGTTATTTCTCTCACATGGCATGTGTATACCACAAATGACGCCCCAAAATACATTCTGCTACTCCTCCTGAGTATGGCAAAACCAAATGTGTGAGACTTTTATACAGCCTGCCCACATACAGAGGCCCAATATTGAAATAGCACCTTCAGGCATTCTAGGAGCATAAATTACACATCTCATTTCTCAACCACCTAATACACTTTTGAAGGCCCTGGAGCACCAGGACAATGGAAACGCCCACAAAGTGACCCCATTTTGGAAAGCTAACACCCCAACGTATAATGTATGAGGCATAATGGGTCTTTTGAACGGTTCATTTTTTTCCTGAAGTTTTTGGAAAATGCGGGAAAAAAATGAAAACGCAATTTTTTTACGCAAAGTTGTCCATTTATAAGATATTGCCAACACATAGCATGTACATAGCAAAAATGACACCTCAAAATACATTCTGCTACTCCTCCTGAGTATGGCGATACCAAATGTGTGAGACTTTTATACAGCCTGCCCACATACAGAGGCCCAATATTGAAATGGCACCTTCAGGCATTCTAGGAGCATAAATTACACTTCTCATTTCTCAACCACCTATTACACTTTTGAAGGCCCTGGAGCACCAGGACAATGGAAACGCCCACAAAGTGACCCCATTTTGGAAAGCTAACACCCCAACGTATAATCTATGAGGCATAATGAGTCTTTTGAACGGTTCATTTTTTTCCTGAAGTTTTTGGAAAATGCGGGAAAAAAATGAAAACGCAATTTTTTTACGCAAAGTTGTCCATTTATAAGATATTGCCAACACATAGCATGTACATAGCAAAAATGATACCCCAAAATACATTCTGCTACTCCTCCTGAGTATGGCGATACCAAATGTGTGAGACTTTTATACAGCCTGCCCACATAGAGAGGCCCAATATTGAAATGGCACCTTCAGGCATTCTAGGAGCATAAATTACACATCTCATTTCTCAACCACCTATTACACTTTTGAAGGCCCTGGAGCACCAGGACAATGGAAACGCCCACAAAGTGACCCCATTTTGGAAAGCTAACACCCCAACGTATAATCTATGAGGCATAATGAGTCTGTTGAATGGTTCATTTTTTTCCTGAAGTTTTTGGAAATTGCGGGAAAAAAATGAAAACGCAATTTTTTTACGCAAAGTTGTCCATTTATAAGATATTGCCAACACATAGCATGTACATAGCAAAAATGACACCTCAAAATACATTCTGCTACTCCTCCTGAGTATGGCGATACCAAATGTGTGAGACTTTTATACAGCCTGCCCACATACAGAGGCCCAATATTGAAATGGCACCTTCAGGCATTCTAGGAGCATAAATTACACTTCTCATTTCTCAACCACCTATTACACTTTTGAAGGCCCTGGAGCACCAGGACAATGGAAACGCCCACAAAGTGACCCCATTTTGGAAAGCTAACACCCCAACGTATAATCTATGAGGCATAATGAGTCTTTTGAACGGTTCATTTTTTTCCTGAAGTTTTTGGAAAATGCGGGAAAAAAATGAAAACGCAATTTTTTTACGCAAAGTTGTCCATTTATAAGATATTGCCAACACATAGCATGTACATAGCAAAAATGATACCCCAAAATACATTCTGCTACTCCTCCTGAGTATGGCGATACCAAATGTGTGAGACTTTTATACAGCCTGCCCACATAGAGAGGCCCAATATTGAAATGGCACCTTCAGGCATTCTAGGAGCATAAATTACACATCTCATTTCTCAACCACCTATTACACTTTTGAAGGCCCTGGAGCACCAGGACAATGGAAACGCCCACAAAGTGACCCCATTTTGGAAAGCTAACACCCCAACGTATAATCTATGAGGCATAATGAGTCTGTTGAATGGTTCATTTTTTTCCTGAAGTTTTTGGAAATTGCGGGAAAAAAATGAAAACGCAATTTTTTTACGCAAAGTTGTCCATTTATAAGATATTGCCAACACATAGCATGTACATAGCAAAAATGACACCTCAAAATACATTCTGCTACTCCTCCTGAGTATGGCGATACCAAATGTGTGAGACTTTTATACAGCCTGCCCACATACAGAGGCCCAATATTGAAATGGCACCTTCAGGCATTCTAGGAGCATAAATTACACATCTCATTTCTCAACCACCTATTACACTTTTGAAGGCCCTGGAGCACCAGGACAATGGAAACGCCCACAAAGTGACCCCATTTTGGAAAGCTAACACCCCAACGTATAATCTATGAGGCATAATGAGTCTGTTGAACGGTTCATTTTTTTCCTGAAGTTTTTGGAAATTGCGGGAAAAAAATGAAAACGCAATTGTTTTACGCAAAGTTGTCCATTTATAAGATATTGCCAACACATAGCATGTACATAGCAAAAATGACACCTCAAAATACATTCTGCTACTCCTCCTGAGTATGGCGATACCAAATGTGTGAGACTTTTATACCACATACAGAGGCCCAATATTGAAATGGCACCTTCAGGCATTCTAGGAGCATAAATTACACATCTCATTTCTCAACCACCTATTACACTTTTGAAGGCCCTGGAGCACCAGGACAATGGAAACGCCCACAAAGTGACCCCATTTTGGAAAGCTAACACCCCAACGTATAATCTATGAGGCATAATGAGTATTTTGAACGGTTCATTTTTTTCCTGAAGTTTTTGGAAATTGCGGAAAAAAAATGAAAACGCAATTTTTTTACGCAAAGTTGTCCATTTATAAGATATTGCCAACACATAGCATGTACATAGCAAAAATGACACCCCAAAATACATTCTGCTACTCCTCCTGAGTATGGCGATACCAAATGTGTGAGACTTTTATACAACCTGGCCACATACAGAGGCCCAACATGCAAGGTACACCATCAGGTGTTCTAGGGACACATAGCATGAACATACCAAGAATTACACCCCAAAATACATTCTGCTGAGCAAATGGTAAACAAAAGATTACCTGTGGTTTTAGTAGCGCAGTTTTCCACAGGAGGACAGCACTGGTCCAGGCAAGAGGCAGGGACTTGGTCAGCAAAAGCGGTGTGGTCAGTTCATCCGACAGGCAGAGGCATGATGGCATAGGTCCTACAGGCAGTTGGCAGAAGTAGGGCCTCGTTCAGGACTGAATGGGGACAGGGGTAGAGGCTTCTCCCACCCAAATCTCTTTGAAGCCTCCGAGTCTCCAGACCCTAATCTGGGAATGAGAAAAACAAAAACAATTGTTTTCTTCATCCAGAAAAACAATTCTGGAGCCCCTCACATATGTGAGACCCCTGTGTTATGAATCCCACTAGTCCACTGGCAGGGTACAAGATCAGTCCAAGAGGCAGGCAAAAAGCATGGTCAAACAGTCCAGGGTCAGTTCCAGATCAGGCAGAGGTATGTACAGAATCGGTAGGCAGAAGCGTGGTCAAATAACAGTCCAGGGTCAGTTCCAGATCAGGCAGAGGTATAAACAGAATCATTAGGCAGAAGCGTGGTCAAATAACAGTCCAGGGTCAGTTCCAGATCAGGCAGAGGTATAAACAGAATCGTTAGGCAGAAGCGTGCTCAAATAACAGTCCAGGGTCAGTTACAGAGAAAGCAGAGGCATAAGGGGTGTGAACATAAATGGCAGGAAGTGAACTAATAATTTATTTTGGTATGGTAATGGCGGAAGCAGTTGCCTATGCAGAGGCCTGGTTCTGAAGGACATTGGGCACAATGATAAATGGTGTCTCTTCTCTCTCCTCTTTTGGAGCACACCCGGCATTTTTTCTGGCGTTTTTGGCCTGTTGGTCTGGGAGGGATTTTATCTGGGAAGTGGCGCTCGGAGAGACGGCTAACGACATTGGATCTTATGTTTACTGGTGGGCTGTTCGGGTATAAAAGGGCAGTGGTGATTTCCTCCTGGAAGAAAAGGAAGGATTTGGGTCTTCTAGTGGATTTTCGATATATTACATATGAGTTGTACATGGCCAAATTGAACAAATAAATTGAAACTTTCTTATACCACTGGTATGATCTTCTTGTGGAAAGGTAGGGTTCGAGCATCTGGTCGTTGAAGTCGACACCCCCCATGAACTTATTGTAATCGTAGATGCATTTGGGTTTTTGGATCCGGCCATTCCTCCTGGTGACTTCAACAAATTCATTGTTGTGGATGGAACAAAGCAAGTACACGTCTCTTCTGTCCCTCCACTTCACAGCCAAAATCTCCTCATTACGCAAACTCGCCGTCTCCCCTCTTCTCAATTTTTTGGTGACCAGGCTTTGAGGAAAGCCCTTCCGGTTCGTCCGTACGGTGCCGCATGCTGGAGTCTTCATTCTGTGCAAATTTTGGAACAGGGGCAAACTGTTATAAAAATTGTCCACATACAAGTGGTATCCTTTCTCTAGGAGTGGGTTTATGAGTTCCCAAACTACTTTCCCACTGGTTCCAATGTAGATTGGGCAATTAGGGGGGTTCAGTTCGGAGTCCTTCCCTTCATATATGATGAAGCCATACACATACCCAGTTTCTCTGTCGCACAATTTATACAGCTTCACCCCATAGCGGACCCTTTTGCTGGGTATAAATTGTTTTATGCCCAGCCTGCCAGAAAATTTGATAAGGGACTCATCTATGCATATGTGTTTGTCTGGGGTAAACAACTGGGGGAAGGTTTCAGAAAAATAATTTAGTAGCGGCCGAATTTTATAAAGTTTATCAAAATTTGGGTCATTTCGGGGAGGGCACTGGGTATTATCATTGAAGTGTAGGAATCTCATAATCATTAGATATCTGGACCTGGGCATTACTGAGGAAAAGATGGGCATTCGATATATGGGGCGGGATGACCAATATGAACGTAATTGATTTTTTCCATTTAGTCCTATGCAGAATGTGAGGCCCAAAAAAATCCTAAACTCCTCCACTGTAAGGGCTTTCCACACGTAGGGACGGGCATAAGAGGACGTTGGGTTGCTGGTTATAAACTGTTGGGCATATAAGTTGCACTGGGCCACAATTGTTGCCAGCATGTCGTTAGTAAAAATTAAATTAAAAAAATCTATTGGGGAAAAGTTTTCTGTATCCACCTGGACTCCTGGCTGGGCAGTGAAAGGGGGAATGTTGGCTTCTCCTGAATTTGGAGGAAGCCCCAAAGGGTACTGAAGGGAATAGGGAAGGCTGGCATGGGACCTAACCCTTTGGGGCTGAGGTGACACCCCACTGGTACGTGGCCTTGCTTCTCGAGGTACTGCGGTGCTGGTGGATGGCACTGCGGTGCTGGTCGATGGCACTGTCTCCTCAGCAGAACGCCTTCGTCTGGCGGGCGGGCCCTCCTCCTCTTCTTCTTCTTCTTCTTCTTCCTCCTCCTCCTCTGCCGTCTCCTCCGTCACTGATCCACTGCTTATGACAGGCTCGTAGTCCACGTCAGACTCATCTGAATATGCGGAGGACTCCGAATCGGAGCGCTCCCCATTGTCCCGTCGGCCGCAAGAATTTCATACGCCTCCTCGGCTGAGAATACTCTTTTAGCCATTTGATGAGATGGCACTGACAGGTGGCACTGATGGCAGATGGCACTGGCAGGTGGCACTGGCAGTTGGGACTGGTGGCAGATGGGACTGGTGGCAGATGGGACTGGTGGCACAGATGGCACTGGCAGGTGGCACAGATGGCACTGGCAGGTGGCACTGGCAGGTGGCACAGATGGCACTGACTGGTGGCAGATGGGACTGGTGGCACAGATGGCAGGTGGCACAGATGGCACTGGCAGGTGGCACTGGCAGGTGGCACTGGCAGGTGGCACAGATGGCACTGACTGGTGTCACTGGTGGCAGATGGGACTGGTGGCAGATGGTGGTGGCAGATGGCGGTGGCAGATGGCGGTGGCAGATGGCACTGGCAGGTGGCAATGGCAGCAGATGGCACTGGCAGGTGGCACTGGCAGCAGATGGCACTGGCAGATGGCACTGGCAGATGGCCCTGGCAGATGGCACTGGCAGATGGCCCTGGCAGGTGGAAGATGGCCCTGGCAGGTGGCACTGGTAGCAGATGGCACTGGCAGGGACTGTGGGCACTGTTTTTTACTTGTGTGTGTGTGTATTTTATCACTCACTATTACAAGCTGCAGCACAGATCTCTCTCTCTCCTCACACGCGGTCTCTGTGTGAGGAGAGAAAGCCGGCAATGAGAGATGATCTCATATGTTTACATTTGAGATCATCTCTCATTGGATAGTGAGATCGAGTGCTGAATGGCCTCTGTGATTGGCCATTCAGCACGATCTGTGATTGGCTGTGTCCAAGGGACACGGCCAACACAGATTTTCCCCGATGCGCGCTCGCGGGGGCGCGCAGGGGGGGGAAGAGGAGGACGTCCATGGACGTCCAGTCAGCACTTCGGCGCCGCAATGCAGACGTCTTTTGAGCATTGCCCGGGCGCGAAGTGGTTAATTAACTTTTTAACCTGTGTGTGCCACCTTCTGTGTCTGTACTAAGGCCAAACATTCCAGGGTATGTACAGTAAACTTTTTATCAGGGCCATTTGGGTGATTTCTGTTTTAATGATTTAAAAAGGATCCAAAAAACTGTGGTCCACATTCAGAGGTGAGCGGCCTGTGTATCTGGTGGTGGAAATACACGAAAGTGGTTGCACTTGTGATCATTTACAAGCACTCTGTTTCACAGCTAGAGGATCCTTCTATCTTCCTGTTGGTGTTTCAGATAACATTCCTCTGGTTTCTGAACTATACATCCCATGGACTTTTTGTGTTACATATGATTTTAGCGCTGCACTGCTTTTTATACACATCTGGCCACAGATGACCTGACAGTTTGATCAGCCATGGACCCAGGTGACGTGCCTCTCCCCGCAGATGATCCTTTGCGGGGCATAGTCTGCAGACTTGAGAACCAGGAATCGAATCAGAATCAGGTGATGTGATTCCTCCAGGATCTGGATTCCCGCTTCGAGCAGCTCCAGGCCTCCTTGGGAACCCTGAATCCGCAACCTCAAGTACAACCAGCGGCTGCACCTATCGCACCAGTCGCAGCCACACACTCACTACAACTGCCAGCTCCGTTCCGTTTCCCTGGGGACTCCAAGGCCTGCAGGGGGTTTCTCAGCCAATGCACGATTCATTTTGAGCTTCAGCCTCAAAACTTCCTGTCTGATCGGGCTAAGGTAGCCTATATCATTTTTCTCCTCTCTGGTGAAGCTTTAGCCTGGGCTGCCCCCCTGTGGGAGAAGAATGATCCGGTGGTTTCCAGTCTGTCCGACTTCTTGAAGCTCTTTCGTAACATCTTCGAGGAGCTGGCTCGGGCTTCTTCAGCGGCTAGTGCTCTCTTACGTCTTCGCCAAGAATCTTGTTCAGTGGGACAATATGCTCTTCAGTTCCGTATCCACACATGAGGCCCTGGCCGCTACCTTTTTACATGGCCTCTCTGACCGAGTGAAAGACGAATTAGCGGGAAGAGCCATCCCCGTCGGTCTGGACGATGTAATTTCTTTGTGCAATCAGATCGACATTCGTTTTCAGGAGAGGTCCCTAGAAAAGGGACGCCATCACTTCTTGGGCCCTAGTCAGTCTGAGCTCCCCTCCCTTCGTCCCGTGGAGCATCTTCTGCCTGCTGAGGAACCTATGCAGCTGGGCCGGACCAGACTAACCCACGAAAGAACGTGCTAGGCGCAGAACTCTGGGCTTGTGTCTCTATTGTGGGGGCAAGGGTCATTTTCCTGACTCCTCCTCGCTTCGTCCAGGAAATGCTCGGGTCTAATACATTTGGAAGGTGGAGTATTGGACCCAGAAACATCACCTTCTCGTCTTCTCCTGCCGGTGTTCCTTCATGTAGGCACTTCTCCTCAATCAACCCTTGCATATCTGGATTCCGGGGCTGCCGGCAATTTTATGGATTGGAGAACTGCTTCTTCTATGAAGCTTACCCTTTTACCTCTTACTACGCCATTGGTAGTTTCTGCAATTGATGGCACTGTTCTCCCAGGGGGCCCTATTCGCTTCCAGACGCTACCTATTAGGATGTCGATAGGATATCCACTTCTGGTGGAGAATCCCTTTCTCATTCTACCCAAGGCCTCTACCCCCATTGTATTGGGCCTTCCTTGGCTACAGCTCCACTCTCCACATGTGGACTGGATCGCTGGGCAGATCCTGGCTTGGGGTCCCTCATGTTTCTCATCATGTCTTCTCAAGGTGGCCCCCAAGGAGAGACTTCCGGTTGCTACCACTTCTGTATCTTCTGATCTTCCCGCTGCACACAGCGATTACCGGGATGTGTTCTGTAAGAAATCAGCTGAGGTGCTTCCTCCCCACAGGTCTTTTGGCTGTGCTATTGACCTTGTCCCCGGAGCAACTCTGCCCAGGGGTCGTACCTACCCTCTGTCCATCCCAGAGACCCAGGCCATGTCTGAGTATGTCGCAGAGAATCTAGAGAGAGGTTTCATCTGGAAATCCTCTTCGCCTGCAGGGGCAGGGTTCTTTTTCGTTGCCAAAAAGGATGGTACCTTAAGACCCTGCATCGATTATCAAGGTTTAAACGCGGTTACTATCAAAAATCGATACCCCCTACCCTTAATTTCTGAGCTATTTGATAGGTTGAAGGGTGCCTCCATTTTCACCAAGATGGATCTCAGAGGCGCGTACAATCTCATTCGAATACGCGAGGGTGACGAATGGAAGACTGCATTTAACACTAGAGACGGGCATTACGAATACCTGGTTATGCCTTTTGGTTTGTGTAATGCCCCAGCCGTGTTTCAAAACTTTGTTAATGAAATCTTCAGGGATCTGCTGTACCAGTTTGTTGTCATCTATCTGGATGACATTCTAATCTTTTCGGAAAATCTGCTCGTCCACAGAAACCATGTCCACACTGTACTTCAGCGTCTTAGAGAGAATAATCTCTATGCCAAGCTGGAGAAATGTTCTGAGGTCCTGTTTCTAGGGTGCTTTGTCTCAAGTTTGGGTCTTCGTATGGATTCTGGGAAGGTCTTGGCTATTACCAACTGGCCTCTTCCTGCTAGCCTCAAGGTCACAGCGCTTTCTTGGCTTCACAAATTATTATTATAGGCAGTTCATAAGGAATTACTCTTCCATTGCCGTGCCTATTATCGCTTTGACCAAGAAGGGTGCGAATGCCAAAGACTGGCCTCCCGTAGCTGTCTCTGCGTTTCACGACCTGAAACAGGCCTTTGCTTCTGGACCGCTCTTGAAGAGACCAAATCCCGGGGATGCATTTTTTATTGAAGTGGACGCTTCCTCAATGGGGGTGGGAGCTGTGCTTCTTCAATTCTTTGAGAAGAGACATCAACCATGTGCGTTCTTCTCCAAAAAAAATTCTCAGGCAGAGAGGAATTATGCCATCGGTGCTCGGGAACTTCTCGCAATTAAATTGGCGTTAGAGGAGTGGCGTCATCTCTTGGAAGGTTCCCCTCACTCCATAACGATCATTTCTGATCACAAGAATTTACAGTATCTACAGAATGCTAAACGTCTGAATCCCAGACAGGCCAGGTGGAGTCTCTTCTTTTCCCGTTTTAATTTCACGATTACATACAAACCTGGTTCCTGCAACGGTCGGGCTGATGCGCTCTCTAGGTCATTTGACACTTTGGACCAGGAGTCCACCCCTGAACCTGAGCCGATCATTCCAACCTCATGCATTGTTGCCCATTCTACCACCCTGAAGTCAAAAATTCCTCCTGGTAAGACCTTTGTCCCCACTGAGCTAAGAGCTAAGATCCTTCATTGGGGACATGATTCCAAGGTGGCAGGTCATTCTGGATTCCTCCGGTCCTTCTTACTCATCAGTCGTCACTACTGGTGGCCTAATCTCCGCTCAGATGTCAAAGACTACGTTAAGGCTTGTCATGTCTGTGCTCAGTCTAAATCCTCCACACAAGCTCCTGCTGGTCTCCTCATGCCCTTGCCCATTCCTAAGGAGCCCTGGGCTCACATTGCCATGGATTTTATCACCGATCTCCCACTGTTTGAGAATAATACGATCATTTGGGTGGTAATCGATCGGTTCTCCAAGATGGCTCATTTTCTTCCTCTTCCTGGCCTTCCTTCTGCTCTTGCCTTGGTTCCCATTTTTAATCGAGAAATTTTCCGCCTCCATGGGGTTCCTTCTCATATTGTTTCCGACAGGGGTGTTCAATTTACGTCTCGTTTTTGGAGAGCCTTTTGCAAATCCCTCAATATTGTCTTGGATTTTTCCTCTTCTTACAATCCTCAATCCAATGGACAGACTGAGAGGGTTAATCAGGAGTTAGAGGTCTTTCTTCGCACCTTAGTGTCTGCTCATCATGACGATTGGTCCTCTCTACTCCCGTGGGCAGAATTCTCTCATAACAATCATGTAAATACCAGTTCACAGAAGACACCCTTTTTCACAGTTTATGGAAAACACCCTCAACTTCCTCTTCCCATGACCTGTTCTCCAGATATTTCTGCTTTGGCTTCGGTTCAGGAGTCTCTCAATTCTGTTTGGGGTGACGTTCATGATTCCCTCCGGGCAGCTGCTGAAAAATTCAAAGGCTTTGCTGACTGCCACAGGCATAAACCGCCTCCTCTTCAGCCAGGGGACAAAGTCTGGCTCTCCACCAGGAACATCAAGCTCCGAGTTCCTTCTCTGAAGTTTGCTCCACGATTCATTGGTCTGTACACTATAACTACTAAACTGAATCCGGTTTGTTTCAAACTCCAGATTCCTAAAAGCCTTAAAATCGCTAACTCCTTCCATGTTGCCCTTCTGAAGCCTTTAGTCCTCAATAAGTTCTCTCGTCCTCTCCCTACCGTGGTGCCTGTCTCTGAGGATAATCAGGAGTACGAGGTCAGTCAAATTCTGGACTCCCGACTCTGTAGAGGCGTTCTTCAGTACCTCGTTCACTGGAAAGGGTTTGGTCCTGAGGAGAGGTCTTGGATCACTGCATCTGAGGTCTTTGCACCTCGTTTGTTAAAGAAGTTTCAACTGAAGTTTCCCTCTAAACCCGGGCCCAGGCGGGGAAGGGGGAGGCCTCATAAGAGGGAGGGTACTGTCATGGATATGCAGTAATGTTTGTCTGCCATCTTACCTTCATCCTCTTGTGTTCACCCTAGAGGCCAGACTCTCTCACCTGGCTGCTTTTATAATCTCTCCTGCCAGCAATGGTGTGCATCTGTCATCTGGCCACAGGTGACCTGACAATGTCCCTCTTTCCTCCTTATTTGTCCCTCATTTTGGTCTGACTCTATATATTCGTATACTGTATGAAATACACTTTTTATCTTTTAAAAAGTGTTTCCCAGTGCTAAACTTTTCATCTAATTTCTAAATCGTTGCATTTGTAATTTTCAAAAGCCAGTATAAAGGAAAAGTAGTGGTTAAAAAAAAGCTCTTGTTGGTTTAACTAATCCTCTTTTTTGGTTTTTAAAATTCTTCTTTAACCACTTGCCAACCAGCCGCCGCAGATATTCTGCGGCAGGGCGGCTCTAGTGCATGAATCGCTGTACCAGTACGGCACTTTTTGTAAAAACTATAGCAGGCGTGCCGGCCACCCGCGATCGCTCCACAGAGAGCCAGAACTGGGATCTGCCAGTGGAAACAAAGCAGATCTCCATTATGACAGGGGAGTAGAGAGAGATTGTCTGTTTCTAGTGATCAGGAACAGCAATCTCTCTGTACTCCCAGTCAGTCCACTCCCCCTACAGTTAGAAACACCTCCCTAGGGAACCCTTAACACCTTGATCGTCCCCAAGTGTTAACCCCTTCCCTGCCATTGTCATTTATACAGTAATCAGTGGATATTTTTAGCTCTGATCACTGTAATAATGTCACTGGTCCCCAAAAAGTTTTAAAAGTGTCCGATCTGTCTGCCGCAATGTTGCAGCCCCGCTAAAAATAGCTGATTACTGCCATTACTAGTAAAAAAAAATAATAATAATAAAAATGCCATATTAAAAATATGCACAGGGGTTACCTAAAGCAACAAGTAATTTAACCAGTAGCCAAATAGTTGGGGTTAATTGGCTAGTTTTATTGATATCAAAATTATATACAAAATCAGAGTGCTGTCAAACAATAAAAAGGTGCCACTTGGTACCATATACATTTAATGACTAACAGGACATATTAGGACAAACATGTAACATAAAGACACCGGTCCGGACGCAGCAGTTCAGCCTGAGGAATTGTGCACCCTACTGGTAATTACCCAAATTATTTCCCTGATGCGGGATAATTTCGTTTAGTGTGTGCGTATGGCACTAGTACCGTCAAATGGGTGCTATTGTCCACAGGCTGAACCTGAAAGGAGGAATGGGTCAGAAGGAGGGGGGAGGGGGGAAGGAGGACTAGGAATCACAGCATGTGCACTATTGGTTAGTTGGTTAGTTGGTTATTGCCACCTGCATCCTAAATAAGGTGAGTTCGATTAAACAACACAACCAATGTTGGGCAATAATACCCCCCCGATGAGTTCAGAAGGATGGGTGAGCTTGCCTGTAGATTAGTTGTTCAAGGTATATTGTGTTATTAGTGCAGTTACCTTACCGGTAAATTGGTTTGCAAGAACTGTTTATCAGTGCATGTCTATATTTCGGCACGGTAGGCTTTAGTGGGAACATGGAACTCCTGTTATTGTTATTATATATCAATTTTCCATTCTGATATTTGCAAGTCTATTGCATGTAACACAGGATACTCACATTCCTTTGTAGTTACTTATTCACAGCGGTGGAGTCGTGAAATGAGAATTTTTGGCCTTACCGGGCTATCAGAGCTGTGATTTCCACTTCCGGGTGTAGGCTCAAGTTGTCACCGCTATTGTGCTGGATGAAGATAAATCATCATGTATCCAGTTCCCAAGTAGGTTTACCTACGGTAATTGGTATATGGCAAGGTGTCCTCACACTGGGGGAAGCTGTTGGTCGCCGTCATCCAGTCTTTTGTGGGACTCAGTGGCCATTCCTTGTTATCGGGATGTCCGTTCCCCCCGGCCTCCTCGTTCGGACGCCACTCAGCGTCACGTGACCGGTGTCGACTAGTGAAGTCAACGCGTTTCGCCGTACATGATGGCGTAGCTTCGTCTTTGGACGAATACATATTGGCCTAAGTTGATGAATAAATTATTTTTTTCATATATTTTTTGGAGATATGTGTTTGTATTAAAAAAAAAGTGTATGGGGGATGTTAAGGGACTGTGAGTTCCTGCCTGTAATGGGCCGCTACTGAACTGACAAGGAGTCTGTCAAGTTACCCAATGTCAGGAAGATCCTGCCAGCAACAGGCAATCCAGACCTGATGGTGCGCGATCGCGGGTGCCAATGCGTTTGCGCGCATGGGGACGCACGCGCCTATTAGTGCCAGGCGGGCTATTTAAACCTGACTGACACATGTGAACTTTGCTGTCTTTGCTGCTCTACAGAGTTTTGTGTGTTCCTTGCTTATCTGAAGTCTGTTCCTGTGTTTACCTGGCTTGCCTGTGACCACCCCTGCTATCCGCCTGCACCTGACCCCCGGCCTGTCTGACTACTCTTCTGCCTGCTCCTCTGGTCCTTCTGCTGTCCGCCTGATAACCAACCCGGCTTGCCTGACCTTCCTAAGTTCCTATCCAGCTTGTTCCTGGTTCCAGTCTGTTGTTCCAGTTCCAGCCTGCTGTGCCTGTCTGCTGATCCAGCTTGTTCCTGGTTCCAGTCCGCTGTTCCAGTTCCAGCCTGCTGTGCCTGTCTGCTGATCCAGCTTGTTCCTGATTCCAGTCCACTGTTCCAGTTCCAGCCTGCTGTGCCTGTCTACTGATCCAGCTTGTTCCTGGTTCCAGTCCGCTGTTCCAGTTTCAGCCTGCTGCGCCTGTCTGCTGATCCAGCTTCTTCCAGGTTCCAACCTGCTGTTCTTGTTCCTGTCTGCTGCACTCTCCTACTTATCCAGCCTGCTCCGGGTACCATACTGCAGTTCCAGTTCCTGTCCTCTACCTCTTGCAAGGAATCTCTTGAACTTCTGGACTGACCTCCTGCTGTTGATCCTGCCAGGCACTCGTACCACTCCTCACTCCTGTGCCTCCTGTTTACCCTATCAGGGGCCTCGAGTTGGAGGCGTAAGAGTGGCCTTCCTCTGCAATTCGGACTCACCTACTAGGTACGTAACACCCCCCCTCCCCCCAGGAGTGAGCCAGCAGAGGCTAAGCTGAGAAAAGCAAAGTATGTGCAGGAGGAAGGTTGAAGAGGAAGTTGTACATACCTGTATAACCCCCTATCCACATCCAAGTTGCTAACCCCCCCTAATAAACAATAAAAAAAAGCTACGGACTGTTCCCTGACTGTGAAGATTCAGTGTGCCTGGCTGTGCAGGAGTGGGGGATCCCTGTTCATTTGCAGCTCCTACGTGGGGTGCACTACACATAATTGCCTGAGTCTTGCACATTTAGTGAGGAAATTACGTAGGTGTAGGTAGCAAAGTCTTCTTCCTTGACGTAGGGTGTTCAAAGTTAAAAGTTCCCTGAGGGGTTTTGTCCCTGAGGAACCTATTGCAGGGGATGTGAGTGGGTTCTTCCAGCACAGGAAGTGTGTACAATGCATTTTTGGAATTCTGGGTTTCCCAGGATTGGTGTGAGTGGGCCAATATATGAGGAGAAGTTACAGTTTTTAATTGTGGAGTCCCACACATGTAGTACGGTGGCTACCAAAGGTGGGAGAAGCTGTAGGGGTGGGCGAAAGGCTGGTTAAATCCATGCCAAAGATGGCGGTGTAGAACCCTACATAAAACTGCCCTCGGTAGTATAGTTCCAAGTGAGGTAGCCCCACACCACCCTCTGTTTTACACTTCACTAGCATATAATATCAAACTTGGGCCAGGGTACAAGGCCAGAGATTTTTAAGCTGATAATACAGAGTGCAAGAACTGTCTAGGAACTACTATTGGTAAACTTTGGAAAACATATAGGAAGCAAGGCAGGACATCTATCTTACAGAGGAACATCTTGCCCAGCCAGGGTTGCTTTAGAGATGACCAACTCAGAAGCCTGTGCTGGGTAGATGCCAATAAAGGTAAATAGTTTAGCTTGTACAGTATATTTTATTTAGTTGTGCAGGCATCTGAACCCTCAAATGTTTAATTTAGGATTCATTAGAAGATGATGAGACATTTAAGCATTGACCTTAACCACTTGCCGACCGCCTCCTGTAGATATACGTCGGGAGAATGGCACAGACAGACACATCAATGTACCTGTACGTCTCCTTTAAGTGCCTGTCAGTGTGGTCGCGGGGCGGGCCGCCGGCAGCGCGCTTGCGACCCTGCCGCCATCCCCGTGAGTCAGACCGCAGGTCCCGTGGACTCGATCGCCGTGGGGTACCCCGCGATCGTCTCACGGAGGTATAGAGCGGGGAGATGCTTGTGTAAACAAGCATCTCCCTGCTCTACCTAGTGACAATGACACGGATCTCGGCTCCGTGTACTCGGAGCGGAGATCTGTGTCATGTGACACAGAGCCCAACCCCCCCTCAGTTAGAAACACAATGCAGGGAACACTTAACCCCTACAGCGCCACCTAGTGGTTAACCCCTTCACTGCCAGTGTCATTTTCACAGTAACCACTGCATTTTTATAGCACTGATCGCTGTGAAAATGACAATGGTCCCAAAAATGTGTCAAAAGTGTCCAATGTGTCTGCCATAATGTCGCAGTCACGAAAAAAATCACTGATCGCCGCCATTACTAGTAAAAAAAAAAATTTGATAAAAATGCCATAAAACTATCCCCTATTTTGTAAACGCTATAACTTTTCCGCAAACCAATCAATAAACGCTGATTGTGATTTATTTTACCAAAAATATGTAGAAGAATTTGTATCGGCCTAAACTGAGGAAAAAAATATTTTTTTTAATATATTTTTGGGGGATATTTATTATAGCAAAAAGTAAAAAATATTGCATTTTTTTCAAAATTGTCGCTCTAATTTTGTTTATAGCGCAAAAAATAAAAACCGCAGAGGTGATCAAATACCACCAAAAGAAAGCTCTATTTGTGGGAAAAAAAGGACGTCAATTTTGTTTGGGAGCCACGTCGCACAACCGCGCAATTGTCAGTTAAATCGACCCAGTGCCGAATCACAAAATGGGGCCTGGTCTTTAACCAGCCAAAATGGTCTGGGGCTTAAGTGGTTAAAGTTGCTAAAGGAGAAGTATGGCCAAACTTTTTTTGGCTATACTTCCCCTGAGGGTCACAGGAGCGCAGTTAGTTCTGCACACCTGGGGCCTGTTTTCAGCCAACAGCGGGCTAAAGTCAGCTGTCAGTTGACGTCACAGAGCCTTATCCAGGCTTGGGAAAGATCCTGACCTTACTGTTGGGATCCGCCCAGATGCCTGGGGTGGCAGCTGGCTCAGCATTTCAGTGAGCCACCGAGAGCCTGAGCTAATCGCCATCTCCACAGCCCAGCTCTCCAGTGACCGCTGGAGGGGCAGACTTACCTTAAAATAAAGTCCGCCAGCATCACGCTGTCATCGCTGACAGGGCTTCCATCTTCACCCAGTCTTCCTTCCGGGTTTGCGGATTCTGCTCTTTCTTGGTTCTCCTCCTATCTACAGTATCTCAGCGCACTTTCAGTGTCACATACAACACCATCTCCTCCGCTCCTCTTCCTCTATCTGTTTGGGTACCCCAAGGCTCTTGGGCCCCTCCTATTCTTTCTTTATACCCATCACTGGGCCAGTTGATAACCTTGTCCCCGATCCGTTCCCCATGACTTTAACTTTAAGATCAACGGCACAACTATTGGTCCTTCCACACATGCCAAGGTGCTGGATGTAATCCTAGACTCAGACATCTCCTACAGCCCCCACATCCAATCACTGGCTACATCTTGCCGCCTTAACCTCCGCAAAGTTTCCAGATTTTGCCCCTTCCTGACTAACGACACCACAAAACAACTTTTTCACTGCTTGGTTATTTCCCACCTTGACTACTGCAACTCCTCACTGGCCTACCTTTACACAGGCTATCCCCTCTTCAGTCTATTTCTGAATGCTGCTGCTAGACTAATACACCTTACTAACCGATCCATGACTGCTGCTCTTCTCTGCCAATCCCTTCACTGGCTTCCCCTACCCCACCGTATAAAATTTTAAATACTAACCACAACATACAAAGCCATCCACCACATCCCTCCCAGCTACATCACCAACCTGATGTGGACATGTTTGTTTTATCACATTGGTGTTTGTATTGGTCCAGCAGCGCACCAACACCTTTGCTGCCATTGTGCTACGCTGGGTGTTTGGTGTGCTCCTGTACCTTTTAAGGAGGGGTGGCTCCCCTTCAGTCCACCTGTCCTCATCTAACCATCAGAATGCATGTGCCTACACTCACAGTTAGTGTAGGACCACAGACTCCAGGGGGCCTTGGCGTGGCTCTGTGGTTCACACATGCGTTTGCAAATGCGTGCGGACAAACCCCTGTTTTTAACGCATACTGTTAGACAGGTTAATTGGTTGTCAGCTAGCTGGTCGGTAAGTATGCTTGTTTTTTTCCTGGGCATTCCCCAGGACTTTGTTCTCATCTGTAGATATCACCCGAATCGTCCTCTCTGCTCCTCCCAAGTCCTCCTGCTCTCTAGCTTGCTTGTTACCTCCTCCCATACTCGCCTCCAGTACTTCGCCAGAGCCTCCATCATCCTCTGGAACTCCAGTATGTTTGGTCAGCCCCTACCCTGTCAGGATTTAGGCTTTCCCTGAAAACTCACTTATTCAGAGAAGCCTACCCCACCTCCCTAAGAACTGTACACGACGAGTCACCTTCATCAGATCATACCCCACAGCTATTACCTTTTGTACCACCTCCCCCTCCGTTTAAATTGTAAGCTCCATGAGCAGGGCCCTCCTATTCCTTCTGTATTGAATTTGTACTGTCCCCTCTCTGCATTGTAAAGCGCTACGTAAACTGTTAAGCCCTGTACACACGATCGGATAACCTATGGATTTTCGTCCGATGGATTTGTCCATCGGAAATCCGATGAAACTGTTTTTCATCAGTCTTGGCCACTAGGGATGAGCTTCGTGTTCGAGTCGAACATACGTTCGACTCGAACATCGGCTGTTCGATCGTTCGACGAAGATCGAACGATTTGGGCCGTTCGCGCCAAATTCGAGTGACGCGAACGGCCCACAATGCACTACGCCATCGCAGTGTCATCCAGGCGCTGTGATTGGCCAAGCATGCACTGTGACCCCGCATGCTTGGCCAATCACAGCGCCGGCAGCGAGGAGAGCAATGATTGGCCACAGGCAGGATGCCTGTGGCCAATTATTGCTGAGGGGGTTTAGTACACGCCCCACACTATAAAAGGCCGCCAGCGCGGCGACCTTGTGTAGCGGAACACAAGCAGGGAAAGAGAAGCATAGGCAGGGACAGTGTCATTATTTTTCCTTTACTAATCCTGGATTCCTTGTGTTTAGGGACAAATAAGGATAGGTAGGGAGAGTGTCAGTGACAGTGTGCTATTCTGTGCTAATCCTTGTTTGTAGGGACAGAGAGGTACAGTGAGGGAAAGTGTCAGTGTGCTATTCTGTTCTAAACCAATCTTGCTGAACCATATTTTCAATCCTTGAGTTTAGGGACAGAGAAGGACACTCGTGGAAAGGAGGTACAGAGTAGGACAGTGAGGGAAAGTGTCAGTGTGCTATTCTGTTCTAAACCAATTTTGCTGTTCCATATTTTCAATCCTTGAGTTTAGGGACAGAGAAGGACACTCGTGGCAATTTTCAGTGTGCTATTCTGTGCTAAATCTTGTTTGTAGGGAGGGACAGAGTAGGACAGTGAGGGAAAGTGTCAGTGTGCTATTCTGTTCTAAACCAATTTTGCTGTTCCATATTTTCAATCCTTGAGTTTAGGGACAGAGAAGGACACTCGTGGAAATTATCAGTGTGCTATTCTGTGCTAAATCTTGTTTGTAGGGAGGGACAGAGTAGGACAGTGAGGGAAAGTGTCAGTGTGCTATTCTGTTCTAAACCAATTTTGCTGTTCCATATTTTCAATCCTTGAGTTTAGGGACAGAGAAGGACACTCGTGGCAATTTTCAGTGTGCTATTCTGTGCTAAATCTTGTTTGTAGGGAGGGACAGAGTAGGACAGTGAGGGAAAGTGTTAGTGTGCTATTCTGTTCTAAACCAATTTTGCTGTTCCATATTTTCAATCCTTGAGTTTAGGGACAGAGAAGGACACTCGTGGCAATTATCAGTGTGCTATTCTGTGCTAAATCTTGTTTGTAGGGAGGGACAGAGTAGGACAGTGAGGGAAAGTGTCAGTGTGCTATTCTGTTCTAAACCAATTTTGCTGTTCCATATTTTCAATCCTTGAGTTTAGGGACAGAGAAGGACACTCGTGGAAATTATCAGTGTGCTATTCTGTGCTAAATCTTGTTTGTAGGGAGGGACAGAGTAGGACAGTGAGGGAAAGTGTCAGTGTGCTATTCTGTTCTAAACCAATTTTGCTGTTCCATATTTTCAATCCTTGAGTTTAGGGACAGAGAAGGACACTCGTGGCAATTATCAGTGTGCTATTCTGTGCTAAATCTTGTTTGTAGGGAGGGACAGAGTAGGACAGTGAGGGAAAGTGTCAGTGTGCTATTCTGTTCTAAACCAATTTTGCTGTTCCATATTTTCAATCCTTGAGTTTAGGGACAGAGAAGGACACTCGTGGCAATTATCAGTGTGCTATTCTGTGCTAAATCTTGTTTGTAGGGAGGGACAGAGTAGGACAGTGAGGGAAAGTGTCCTATTCTGTTCTAAACCAATTTTGCTGAACCATATTTTCAATCCTTGAGTTTAGGGACAGAGAGGTACAGTGAGTGAAACTGACAGTGTGCTATTCTGTTCTAAACCAATTTTGCTGTTCCATATTTTCAATCCTTGAGTTTAGGGACAGAGAAGGACACTCGTGGAAAGGAGGGACAGAGTAGGACAGTGAGGGAAAGTGTCAGTGTGCTATTCTGTTATAAACCAATTTTGCTGTTCCATATTTTCAATCCTTGAGTTTAGGGACAGAGAAGGACACTCGTGGCAATTTTCAGTGTGCTATTCTGTGCTAAATCTTGTTTGTAGGGAGGGACAGAGTAGGACAGTGAGGGAAAGTGTCAGTGTTTTATTCTGTTCTAAACCAATTTTGCTGTTCCATATTTTCAATCCTTGAGTTTAGGGACAGAGAAGGACACTCGTGGCAATTTTCAGTGTGCTATTCTGTGCTAAATCTTGTTTGTAGGGAGGGACAGAGTAGGACAGTGAGGGAAAGTGTCAGTGTGCTATTCTGTTCTAAACCAATTTTGCTGTTCCATATTTCAAATCCTTGAGTTTAGGGACAGAGAAGGATAGGCAGGGGACAGTGTCAGTGTCATTGTTGCTACGCCTCCTGCACAGTATACACCTGAAGGTAGCCCTTATTGCTATTTTTCCCATCTCCCTGCAGGCCATCCATTAAAATGTCTGGAAGGCAAACAAGGAGAGGCAGACAGTCAGGAGGCAAAAAAAGAGGGCAAGCAGGCTCTGTGTCTGGGGGCAACAGTGCTGGTCGTGGACGCGGTGCATTGTCATCAGCACATGGCCATGGGACACGCTTGTCCTTCTTTTCGGCAGCTGGACATGTTGAGCCACATCATGCCAAAGAATTGGTAGAGTGGATGACCAAGCCCACCTCATCCTCCTCATCCTCTCTCACCCAGGCTCAGGGTACTGGCAAAGCAGCTGCCAAAGCGTCCTCTTCTCTGGTATCATTATCTTCATTAGTCAATCCTTCCCTAGACCCACCATGTCCTCCTCCTGAGGAGTCCCCCGAACTGTTTGAGCACAGTGTTGGGTACATGCTCCAGGAGGATGCCCAGCGTTTCGAAGGATCTGATGATGATACCCAGCTACAGGAAGGCAGCAGCGTGAGAGCAGAGAGAGGGGATGCTCAAGAAGGACACCAATCTGGCAGTCATGCTCCAGCAGCTGCAGCATACTGCCAGATTGGCTCCAGTGATGAGGAGGGAGGGGATGATGAGGTCACTGACTCCAATTGGGTGCCTAATAGGAGAGAGGAGGAGGAGGAGGAGGATGAGGAGGAGGCACATCTCCAACGAGGCAGGATGCCCTTGAGTGGCCAGCGTATGGGCAGCACACCGACGGAATCACACCGCAGAGCTCCGCCTGTGCAGGGCGCTGCCTCTGCCCGTCATTCAAAAAGTTCTTTGGTGTGGGCCTTTTTTGAGGCGAGTGCATCAGATCGCACAGCTGCTGTTTGCAACATATGTCTCAAGCGTATATCGCGTGGCCAAAACATCAGCCGCTTGGGCACCACATGCTTGATCAGACATATGTTGACCTGCCATGCAGCTCGTTGGCAAGCCTACCTTAAAGACCCACACCAAAGAACAAAGCTGACCTCTTCTTGCACTGCATCAGCTGGGATCTCCAACCCCACTATAACTTCACTCCTCTCTGAAACCTGCTCTGAGAGGAATGAAGGTGTAGAATTAGGTGTGTCACAGGCAAGTACTTGCGGGCACTCTGCTAGCAGTACACCAACGTCCGATTCTAGCAGGCAAATTTCCCTGCCCCAGCTGCTGGACCGTCGAAAGAAGTTCACTCCCAGCCATCCACATGCCCAGCGGTTGAATGCTAGCTTGGCTAAATTGCTAGCGCTTCAACTGCTGCCTTTTCAGTTGGTAGACTCGGCCCCCTTCCGTGAGTTTGTGCAATGTGCGGTTCCTCAGTGGCAGGTTCCCAGACGCCACTTTTTTGCACGGAAGGCGATTCCGGCTCTCTACAGGCATGTGGAAGGCAATGTCTTGGCCTCCCTGGACAGGGCGGTCAGCGGTAAGGTGCATATTACCGCTGACTCATGGTCCAGCAGGCATGGACAGGGACGTTACCTTTCTTTCACGGCCCATTGGGTCACTCTTTTGGCAGCTGGGAAGGATGCAGGACAAGGTGCAGTAGTATTGGAGGTTGTCCCACCGCCACGCCTCCAAAATGCTACTACTGGTTGTGACACACCTCTCTCCTCCACCCCCTCCTCTTCTTCTTCCTCCATGGCCTCTTCCTGTGGTTTGTCTTCGGAACCAGCGGTGCTCCGTAGGCGTTCAAGGGGCTACGCAAGTACGCAGGCAAAAAGATGCCATGCCGTGCTTGCGCTGGTGTGTTTGGGGGACAGGAGCCACACTGGGGCAGAGGTCCTGTCTGCTCTGCAGGGGCAGGCCGAGAGGTGGTTGATGCCACGCCAGCTTAAGCCAGGAATGGTGGTTTGCGACAATGGCACCAACCTCCTCTCCGCCCTCCGACAGGGACAACTGACCCATGTGCCCTGTATGGCTCACGTCCTTAACCTGGTGGTGCAGCGGTTCTTGGGCAGGTACCCGGGCTTACAGGATGTCCTGAGGCAGGCCAGGAAAGTCTGTGTGCATTTCCGCAGATCTTATAATGCCAGTGCTCGCCTGGCTGAGCTGCAAAAGGAGTTGAACCTGCCCAAGAACCGCCTTATATGTGACATGCCCACCAGGTGGAACTCAACGTTGGCCATGCTGCAGCGGCTGCACACGCAGCAGAGGGCCATCAATGAGTACCTGTGCGACTACGGCACCAGGACAGGGTCAGGGGAGCTCGGGTTTTTTTCACCACGCCAGTGGGGCATGATCAGGGATGCATGCACTGTCCTGGCACCATTTGAGGAGGCCACGAGGATGGTGAGCAGTGACAGTGCATGCATCAGTGACACTGTACCTCTTGTCCACCTGTTGGAGCACACGCTGCGTGGAATAATGGACAGGGCACTTGAGGCAGAACAGAGGCAGGAAGAGGAGGACTTCCTTGCCTCTCAAGGCCCCCTTTACCCAGACAGTGTTCCTTCTGTCCCACCCATCGCACAGGAAGAGGAGGAGGAGGAGGAGGATTGTGTCAGCATGGAGGTGGAGGCTGGCACTCAGCATCATCAGCAGCAGTCTTTTAGGGATGATTTACAGTCCCAAGAAACCAGTGGCCTTGTACGTGGCTGGGAGGAGGTGGCTGTGGATCATGTCATCCTTAGTGACCCAGAGGACTCCGGACTGAATGCCTCAGCTAACCTACGCTGCATGGCCTCCCTGATCCTGCAAAGTCTGCGGAAGGATCCTCGTATTCTTCGGATCAAGGAGAGGGACCATTACTGGCTGGCCACTCTCCTTGATCCACGGTACAAGGGTAAGGTTGCGGACCTTATCGTACCGTCGCAGAGGGAGCAGAGGATGAGACAACTCTGGGAGGCCTTGCAGAAAGGTCTGTGCAACGCGTTCCCAGAGACTGGGAGGTTACAAACTCCTGGTCCTGGACAACGAGTTGCTGAGGCTTCGGGCAGTCAAAGAAGGAGCGGTGGGGAAGGTGGCCATCTGACCGATGCGTTCAGACAATTCTTTAGTCCGCAGCCCCAAAGTATGATCGGTTCCAGCAACCATCGTTAGCGTCTGATATACATGGTGCAGGAATACCTAGGGGCAAGGTCAGACTTGGACACCTTCCCCACCGAAAATCCTCTGGCTTACTGGGTCTTGAGGATGGATCACTGGCCAGAGCTTGCACAGTATGCAATTGAGCTACTGGCCTGTCCTGCATCCAGCGTTCTTTCAGAACGCACATTCAGTGCTGCTGGAGTATTTGTCACGGATCACAGGGTGTGCCTGTCCACCGACTCGGTTGATCGACTGACTTTCATCAAGATGAACCAGTCTTGGATCACCACCAGCTACCACACACCAGATGCTGATATAATAGACTAATTGATTTTAAAGTGTCACATCCCTTCAAGACTGATGCTGATGCTGAGTGCCTGTGCTGTTATGTTGACTGGCTATCCTCCTCCTCCTCCTCAATGATACGATTAATGATGATAGCTTGGAAGATCATTTTGGTTTATGGGTGACGCCACCAGTGGCTAAGGCCCAATTTTTCAGCCCCTGTTTAACAGGGGCGTGTAATTAAAATTTTTGATGCAATACTTTGCAACAGGCCTCATTGCTGTGCTCCAAGCACAGTATCTGTGAGGGGTTGCAGTGTTGTGCCACCAGTGCCTAAGGCCCAATTTTTCAGCCCCTGTTCAACAGGGGCATGCAATTATAATTATTGATCTAATAATTCACAGCAGGGCCCATTGCTGCGCCCACCAAGAGTAACTGTCAGGCCTTACAGTGTTGTGGCACCAGCACCACCATCACCACCACCATCACCACCACCACCACCACCAAAGGCCCAATTTTTCAGCCCCTGTTCAACAGGGGCATGCAATTATAATTATTGATCTAATAATTCACAGCAGGGCCCATTGCTGCGCCCACCAAGAGTAACTGTCAGGCCTTACAGTGTTGTGGCACCAGCACCACCATCACCACCACCACCACCACCAAAGGCCCAATTTTTCAGCCCCTGTTCAACAGGGGCATGCAATTATAATTATTGATCTAATAATTCACAGCAGGGCCCATTGCTGCGCCCACCAAGAGTAACTGTCAGGCCTTACAGTGTTGTGGCACCAGCACCACCATCACCACCACCACCACCACCACCACCAAAGGCCCAATTTTTCAGCCCCTATTCAACAGGGGCATGCAATTATAATTATTGATCTAATAATTCACAGCAGGGCCCATTGCTGCGCCCACCAAGAGTAACTGTCAGGCCTTACAGTGTTGTGGCACCAGCACCACCATCAAAGTCCCAATTTTTACTACCACTGATCAACAATTATATGTTATTACAATTCCTGATATAATAGTTGACAGCAGGGCGTTCCAGCACCCACCAAGAATAACTGTGAGTGCTTTCAGTGTTGTGCCAACACCAACACCTAAGGGGCCAATTTCTGCAGAGTATATACGGCAGGTCCCTACTTTCAAACATCCAACTTACAAACTACTACTACTTGCAAACGGAAGAAGACAACAGGAAGTGAGAGGAAATCTACCCCTTGGAAGGAAAATTCTCTCCTGTAAGAATTAATATGGGAGAAAGGTGTCTCCTCTCTACTGATGCTTTATCACCAATCCTTGTTTCAATAAAAACACCACATTTCAAAAACAGTTGTCATTGGGACGCAAAGTGAGGTGAAATGTTCTGAACAGGGGCACAGACAGCAAAAAAAATGTGACAGGGGTGATAACCGTTCCCTATGTTTTACAAAAAGCAAAAAAAAAGGAATTTGGCATGGAGCTCCACTTAAAGAATGCAGCTGTTCAAAATTACAAACAGATTCTACATAAGAACAAACCTACAGTCCCTGTCTTGTATGCACCGCCTGTATACGGCTGTTCAGAGTATATAGGTCCTTTTTTATTTTGTGTGCGGGGTTCCCCTTTATATCCATACAAGACCCAAAGGGGCTGGTAATGGGCTGGGGTAGGGGGGGGGGGGTCATGGGGTAGCTATGCCATTTTTCCTAAAGATTTTCATCCATATTACCGGGACCAGACATTGCATTAAAGCTGCAAGCAGTTTTAAATGGCTTTTTTTCCTTTAGAAATGTTATTTTGTGCAGGGACAGTTCTAAACACGGGAAACACGTGGCACTTCACAGGCATACTTTAGACACCCCCCAGGTACAATATTTAAAGGAATATTTGACTTTTTTTTTTTCACTTTATGCATCATTAAAATGACTGCTCCCGGAAAACGTCCGTTTTTAAAACTTCTTTTTGCATTGATACATGTCCCCTGGTGCAGAACCCGGGTTCCCAAACTCTGTTTTGGACAATAACATGGATAATAGTCGTTATAATTAGCACTTTAGAATCCAAACGTTCGCATCCATTGTATTTAATAGGGTTCTAATGTTCGTGCGAACTTTCGGTCCGTTCGCGGGTTCTGGTGCGAACCGAACCCGGGGGTGTTCGGCTCATCACTATTGGCCACACACCATCAGTCTAAAAACCAACGGCAAGAAAACGACGGCACGTTCAAAACGTACGACGCGCTATAAAAGGGCCGAACAAATCTAATGGCGCCACCACTTGGGCTGCTTTTGCTGATTTCGTGTTACCGCGTGTTAGTAAAAGTTTGGTGAGAGCCGATTCGCGCTTTTCAGTCTCCGTGCTTTGCAGATCGTTTCCTGTTGTTCAGTTTGTGCTTGTGGGTTTGTATTTGTGATTCAGTGCGTACAGTCAGGTCGTTACTGCCTTGCAGTGCCGACTTGGCCGTTCGTTTACTTTTTTTCAGATCGTTTTTTTCAGGCCTTGCTGTTCCACGGTGCGTTCTGTTTGAGTGCGTTCTGACCAGCCGACCGGTTTAAAACCATGTTTGAAGTGCGTTCTCGTTCTCGAAGCTCGTGCTGGCTTTGGGCTTGGTGTTGCAGTTAACACTGTAACCCGAGTTCAGTCTGTGAACAGGGTGAGGAGGAGTTCATGACTAAGAATTGGTTGCTCCAGCGGGACCAATTCTCTCATATGCCTCTGCTGCGGGAAATCCATGAGAATAACCCTGATGATTTCAGGAATTATCTCAGGATGACGGACCCCGTATTTCACCGTCTGTTGGATTTGCTGTCCCCCTATATCACGAGGCAGGACACTGTGATGCGCCAGGCCATCACTGCCGAGCAGAGGCTCATTGCCACGTTGAGATACCTGGCGACTGGGAGAAGCTTGCAGGACCTCAAGTTCTCAACAGGCATCTCCCCCCAGGCTCTCGGGATCATTATCCCTGAGACGTGTTCGGCCATCATTCAGGTCCTGCAGAAGGACTATATGAAGGTAATTATGCTCCTTTAACCTCACATTATCTTTTTTTATTCTCTTTTTTTTTTTTTTTTTTTCCTCCTAACACAAATATGCCTGTTTGTAATATCCTGGTAATGTCCCCATTTTCCACATGCCTTTTTTTACCTGTAAATCCCTTTTTGGGCCCTACATGCCTAATTCCCTTCACTAACCTCTCCAGCATGCTATCGTGGGCGCAAACCCAGCTAGCCTTCTATTTTCCTTTTCATTGTTGGGGGGTCATTGCCCTCGTAGTTTGACAACCCTCCCTCCCCCCCCCTAAAGATGTTAAAAAATTAGTAGTTCTCAATCAAGCTCAGCAGAGTGGTAGAGCCTTTTTTGGGATCCCCCACAATCACCTTAGGCCCCCCCCTTAGATTATTTTAGAATGTCCACTCAGCGGGGGTGAGGCATCTGCTAAGTGGGCCTTTGTTTATTGGTCGGAAAAACTCCCTTAAATAATAATGTTACTCAACAATGTTTTTTTGTGTGTAATCTGCTTGCACTGTAACCATAAACCGTACTAATGTCTTCTTTTTGTTTGACTCCACAGTTCCCTAGCACACCACAGGAATGGCTGACTGTGGCCTCCCAATTTGCCCAGCGGTGGGATTTCCCCAACTGTGGATGGGCAATTGATGGGAAGCACGTCCACATAGTGCCACCACCCCGTTTGGGGTCATACTATTTCAACTATAAAGGTTTTAATAGCATAGTGTTAATGGCGGTGGTGTCGGCACGGTACGAGTTCCTGTATGTGGACGTGGGGAAGAACGACCGGATGTCCGATGGCGGATCATTTGCGGAGACGGAGTTCGCTCACCGTCTGCAGGCTGGGGGTCTTGCACTGCCTCCAGATGCAGAGAACGTTGAAGGGCTCCCGTTCGTTTTCATTGCGGATGAGGCTTTTGGACTAGGACCACACCTGATGCGGCCGTTTCCCCAACGCACCCTCACCCCGGAGAGGAGGGTTTTTAATTACCGGCTGGCCAGAGCCTGGAGAGTTGTGGAGAATGCCTTCGGGATAATGGCCAGCCGGTTCCGCCTGTTCCAGACAGCGATACATTTGGCGGATTATAAACTGAACCACATCGTCTACTGCTGCTGCATATTGCACAATTTTCTACGCCAATTTGCAACCAATTATGTATCATCGTTTGGGCCTGAGGCCGGTCCATCTGAACTGATTAATCTGACCGGCCTCAGCACTGCCCGTACTGGCTTGGCCCCCCAAAGTGCCCGTGAAGTACGCCAGAAATACGTAGAGTACTTCACGGGTAGGGGGGCCATCGCAATGCCAGACCACATCTGACCAAGTATTTAACCTTTTAAAAATAAAAAAAAACATGGAATTCCTACAAACTTGTGTTGTCATTTTTGTATTTTGGGTTTATGTGTCCCCCAGGTTCTAGTAGTGCCAAGTGTAATTGTCCTTAGTAAATAGCCTCAAAACTCAGAGCGAAAAACACGGTTTTTGCATCTTCAGAACTGCTCTTGAGCATAGAAAGAACAAGGCACACCTTTTTTAGACTTCCCAAATGTTTTTATTGTTTGCACCGCATTTTTTTTGGGTTTTTAGAAATACTAGCCTTTTTTTTTTATGTGCGGCTTTTTTTGCAGAAACATGCATGGGTCGTAAGCCATTTTTTTTAGTCTGAAAAAGTAATAAAATAACACTGTGAAAAATACCAACTGGAGATGGGGTGATGGTACCCCTGATCCATCCCAAATGTTAACAAACACACTTTCTTTTGGGGCTCAAATGGGTATCTTCAACAAGATCCCATGGCTAGGGTAAACATGTGCTATCTGCCATCATGGGGGATCAATGGTCGTGCTTTGGGGATGTAAACCCTTCCTCTCACCTACTTGAGGAGGGAGGAAGAGGTTGCACCTCCAAAACAGGGACATAGATATCCTGTGACGGCAGATAGCACATGTTGAGTCTTCAGTGTGTGCATCTTCACATTTGGGATGTTGGAAATCCCTGAGATAATTTCAGACGCATAACAAAAAACACTATTCTCCCCAAAATATCTATCATGTTTTTATATTTTTGCTCAATCACAATCATTCTCTTTCTCATAATATCCATTTCGCTACTGCATTCCATGATTTCCTGAATGATTATTTTGGCGCTGGCACTCGAGAATGGCGGATTTGGACTTCCTGACACACCCCCACGTTCAGTCCCTAAAACAAAAAAAAAGGTTTTACACTAGGCAGTCCTACATCTGTATTTACCTTGAAGTTGTGGTGACAGACACTGACCTGTTGTGCTGATAAGCTCCACCTTTCCTTCCTCCACCTCCCCTTCCTCCACCTCCGCTTCCTCCACCTCCGCTTCCTGAACCAGCTGATCTTGGTCTGCTTTGGGAGCTTCGGGGAGTTTCTGTGGTGTTGGGTTACTCGTCTCCTGAGCATGGTGTCCTCCCAGTCTCCTCTCCCCTATGGGAGCAACATGTTATTTTTGAGGACATTCACAAATACACTTGGATAACCACCAAGGTATCCACTGGACCACCTGTGTGTGACACCGTTAATAAATTTGGTCATGTGGCCCAGAGTATAGTATCTTGATCAAGAACAAAAAAGAGTACACAACTGCTGGAGTGTCATCTCCTTTACCCAGAATACAGTTTATTCTTTCAGTCACATTCTAAATTTCCTTACAACACATCATCTAGCCAACAATGTGTAGATAAACATTGTTGAAGTAAAATGAGGCATGCCCACGTGTAGTTTACGTGGATATGTGCCAAACATGTTTGGGGGAAGAGCAGCAAGTTATTGGTCAAAACATTGGGCAAATAAGTGGACTCTCCACTTAACCTAAAAGATGAGATTTCAAAATGTGAACCCAGTCAAGCCAAGCACATGTTGCAAAACATGGAAGAATACATATTACAATGTGAAAGAACACAGTAAAATATACTTACTTTTTTCAATGCTTTTTATAAGCTTCTTATACTGCTCCGGCTCCCTGATCTTGAGGTCTGACCACCTTTTACGGAGTTGTTCCTTGGATCTCCTGACCCCATATTTTTTATAAAGACTCTTCGCCACTTTATCCATAATTTGTGACTTCCGGAGATTAGGGGTGTCGTATGGGCCATTCTTGCCGTCGTAATTCTTCCTCCGCAGAATGTCCACCATCTCCGCCATCTCAGAAAAAGACATATTAGTCGCCTTGTATCTTTTTTTACAGGATCGGGACGTTTCCGCCTCCGTGCTTTCCTCGTCGGTAATTTCTAATAATGAAGCCACCTGTGTCTGCGACATGTCGCCGTCTCACACTGTGCGCCGATCGTTAAGGGGCGGGGAAATGCAGAAAAAGTCCGTCATGGGCGGGCGACGAGGGCGGAGTTACACGCATGCGCAGGGTATAAAAAGGGGAAAGAAGTTATTAGGGATGCGCGGAGTAAGGACGACCGGAAGTGAACCCACGAAGTGAACTAAGGTAAGAAGGGAACTCGGGCCTGCAGTGGCATATTAATGGGTCATGATTGTAAAGGGCAATATTGTGATAAGTTGAGGAGAATCAATTCTGATCCTTTTTTTTTTTGTACTTGCTGATCCTAATAGATGCATAAACTAAGAGAGCCGGAGGTGATGCTTGTTTTTATTGAAAAGTATAAGGAACAGCGCAACCTTTGGGAGCTCAAACACCCTGCGTATCACAAAAGTGTTGTACGACGGGCAACTATTACCAAATTAGCTGAGGATATGAAGCCATGGATCCCAGATGCAGACTACACTATGATCAATAATAAAATCAACAACCTGTGCAATTCTTATAAAAAAAAATTCAAGGAAGTGCGCCAGTCCAAGAGATCAGGAGCAGCAGCCGACGATGTAGTAAAGCCCAAGCTGTGGTACTACAGACATCTTCAATTTCTGGATGACCAGATCGAGGCCAGGGAATCTATTTCCAGCCTTCCCTCAACCCTTCCTTCCACCCTTCCCTCCAGCGTTCCTTCCACCCTTCCCTCCACCCCTGCAGAGGCGGAGGAGGAGCCTCCCGAGCTAGAAGAGCCAGATCTTCACATCTTCAGCCCGGTATAGTATTTTTGATGCTAATTATTGTCCACTAAGTAATATGGAGTTGAACTGTTTGGCTTAGCCATAAATGATCCCACCCCCCCCCTCCAAAATAAACCAGTAATGAGATCAAAATTGTGTGTGATTGATTCCTCAAATAATAGAAATTTACATTTTATTTTATAAACAGGATGAGGCAAGCCAGGAGGAAGAGGGTCAGGAGTGTGACAGGCAGGAGGAGGCAGGGCCCAGTGGGACTCAGCAGGTCCCCAGGCCTAGTGGCAGCACCGTCTCCCAAGTGGCTCCCCTCCACGTCAGACCGCCAAAACAACGGCGGATGACACAAGTGGAGGAGGAGTCACTAAAGATGATTCAGGAGGCTGCTGCCATTATGAGGGCCCCCCTCAACCCTACGGAGGGGTTTAGCACCTATCTGGCGGATAAGCTGCTCAGAATGGAGGCGGGACAACGGGCCCTCTGTGAGCATCTCATCTATATGGCCGTACACATGGGGGCGAGGGGGCTGCTGACTGAGGCCACCCATATCTCACATCAGCCCAATCCCTCTCCTCCTTCTCCTCCTCCTCCTGCCACATCACCACCCACAGTGGCCCAGCCTGCAAGGGTGCATGGACGGGGCCGTGGAGAGAACACTGCAGAGAGGAGTGGAAGGAAGGCTACAAGGAAGAGCAGGAGGTGATTCCCTGGCCTCGAGCTGCTCATCCAGAAATTGAAGGTTGATGGAGTACCACAGCTTGGGATGATGTATGTCTTTGGCTGCTGCTCCTGATTTCATGCTGTTGTTGATTTTATTATTGATCATAGTCAGGTCTGCATTTGGGAATAGAATCTAATGACTTTATATTCTCTGCTAATTTGGGAATAGTTGCCCTTCGGTTTTTGATTTGTTTTTTTCCAAAATAAAGGGAAATTTGATTTCAGCCAACCTACATGCCTGATGTGTTTTTTTGAGAAGTAGCAATAAGATTGCATAAATACAATGTGTAATTAAGAACAAGGGACACCAACCTCCATGATTTTTCAAAAATTAAATATTATGTTGTTCTGAGAAATTGACACACCAAAAAATGCACAACAAATTTTAAGAGTCAAAAAACATAAAGGTGTAATTTGGGAGGCCGGCCTTGAAGAATTTTAATAATTATTCCTAAGATCACAAGAAAGAAGAAAGACATACATTTGTCAGAACTCAGGAGAAAGTTCTGCTGCCAAAATGACATTTTAAAGACCGTTCGAAAGCAAAAAAACATGCGCTGCATTAAACGAAGCAATAACTTGCAGAATGACGAATGTGCTCTCTCCATTAGGAACGCTAGTTTTACAAGAACGAGCGCTCCCGTCTCCTAATTCAGTCTGAGCATGCGTGGGTTTTTAAACCGATGGACTTGCCCAAAATTTTAAAACAAGTTCTATTTTTTCCATCCGATGGAAAAAAGACCGATGGGTACCATACACGATCGGTTGGTCTGATGAAAACCATCCATCGGACGGTTTTCATCAGTTAAACCGATCGTGTGTATGGGGCTTAAGAGTTCTATAAATCCTGTATAATAATATCAATATATTCTATTCTTCCAGATGATCAATGCTTTAAATGTTTACGTGCGAGGGAATTTTTTTTTGATCTTTAATTTAAATAGTGGAGCCCCACATGGTCCTAATCAACCACTTGCCGACCACCTGCCGCAGTTATACTGCGGCAAGGTGGCTCTGCTACACAAATTGCTGTACCGGTACTAGCTTCCGTGGGCGCGTGCATGCCGATTGGCCAGCGGGGGGAGACAATCAGCGAGTCCGGCGGACTCGATGTCTGCCAGCTGCCCACGATCGTTCTCCGCAGAGACAGAATGGGGATCTGCCAAAGTAAACAAGGCAGATCTCTGTTCTGACAGCTGATTACACTGAGATATTGTCTTTCTGCTATGCAGGAAGATGGATCTCTGTGTTCTCCCAGGCAGCCTATCCCCCATACAATTAATAAACACACCCAGAGAACACAGTTAACCCCTTGATCGCCCCTGATGTTAACCCCCGTCCCTGCCAGTGTCATTAGTACAATGTCAGTGCATATTTTTAGCACTGATCACTATAATAATGTCACTGGTTGCCAAAAAAGTGTAAAAAATGTCAGTTAGGTGTCCGATCTGTCTGCCACAATGTCGCAGTCCCACTAAAAATCACTGATCGCCGCAATTACTAGTAAAAAATAAATAAATAATAAAAATGACATAAATCTATCCCCTATTTTGTAGATGCTATAACTTTTGCGCAAACCAATCGATATACGCTTATTGGAGGATTTTTTCACCAAAAATGTGTAGCAGAATAAATATTGGGCTAAATTTGATGAAGAAATTTGATTTTTTTCATTTTTTTTTTATTGGGCATGCATTATAGCAGAAAATAAAAAATATTGTTTTTTTTCAAAATTAACTGTCTTTTTTTTTGTTTATAGCGCAAAAAATAAAAACCGCAGAGGTGATCAAATACCACCAAAAGAAAGCTCTATTTGTGGGGGGAAAAAAGAACATACATTTTATTTGGGTTTAATTGTTTTTTTTGCTTTATGTGCCGCTTTCTGTCCCATGTGTTATGTCAGTGTCTGGAAGCAGGAGAAAACTTGCTTGTGTCTAACAACAGTCACTGCCAGTTGTCACTGAGCTTTTTGACAGCTCTGTGTTTACATTCATTTCCATGATATTGCTATCAGCCATGGCTCATTCTCTGCACTAGCCTCCTACGAGGCTCTCCTTGTATCCATCATGTTTCTTGTCTTGTAAAAAGCCTAGGCTTATGACATCATGCACAGCTCTCTCTCTCGCTCTTGTGAGAGTTCGCCAGGAAGGGAGGGGGGATGAGTCATAAGAGGGCCAATGAGAGCTGCAGGGCTGGAGGTGTGCCTCTGTGTAAATCCAGGAAGTGAACAGGCAGCAGCTTCAGCTGCCCACAGTTAAAATGATTGCAGCCAGACTCAGTGGAGGGAGATTTCTACAGAATATTTGGCAAGTACAGAATCACAGTATATATAAAATAATATGCAAAGTGGTTGCAAGGAAGCTTCAGAATGGCAAAGATGTTTTTATTACAAATTATGTGAGCAGACTGCAGTTCCTCTTTAAGGTGGACAGTATCTTACCCTCCGCTCTGATGATGGGGCACAGCCTTGAAACATATAAGTGTAGTGCAGGTGCTTGCTCACCAACTTTACAGTCGTGGTCCTCCTTAACTGCGGCAACTTGGAGCACATTTGTAGATTATATTACTCAGACTCTCCCAATGTTCACAGCAGAGTTTGATTTGTTTCCTCTCCTACTGCCAACCATTGTGTGAGAACATTTAAGCATTAATCATGTGTGACTTGTATTCCTTTGGCAGGTTTTTCTTTCTGATATGCCCCAAGCAAGTGTAGCGGCCTCCTCACTCCCCTCTCTTGTTCTTGCTCGTCTGTCTCTTGTCTAGGGGTATCTCAGAGGGGAGAGAGCGGGGACATGACGCCAGGCCTCCACCACATGTATCAGTGCGGTATAGGCAACGTTCTTAATTTACCTTCGGGTCAGTGTTGTGCACCTGGATCCTCCCTCCGAGAGTCACCTTGAGCCATGTCCGTCAGAAATGAGCCCCACACCATTAAAGTCCAACACTCCTTTATTCTCATGCGAATGAACACAAACAGTTGAACTCCCTTGAAGAACAGCACAGGAAAGGAGGTGTGGATGCGAATAGGCCCAGACACAATCGTTCTCCACTTTCCTTCCTGAAAGTGGGTTGCGGTCCCCGCACGAGGGGGGATTCCCTTCCAGGCGGTCTCCGACGAGAGGCTCACCTGTCACCGGCAATATGCTGCACCGGGTCTTCAAGTGAGGAGCCCCCCCCCCGGTCCATTGCGCCTTCTGGATTCGGGTACCCAGTCCCTGGGTTCCCTAGGATCTCCTTCCCTCGCGGAACTCAGTGTTGGGCACTGAGCTCCGGACCTCCATTCAAGTACCTCACCCCAGGCTAAAGGTGCCTGGGATGGAACACGATCTCCGGTGGTCCTCTAGGCCTAGGCCACCCAGAGGACCGGCACAAACCACCGTCCGCAGGCTAAAGGTGCCTGGGACTACGAACCCTGTGACAAAGATGGCCGCCCCTTTTATACCCTCTCCCAGCAAGCACGGCGGGCTCCCCGCCCCACCATACCGCTGCCGAGGGAGGACAAAAAGGGGTACGGCACACAGCAATGGTTCAACCCCCAGCCCGTGGCGACAGCGCCACCTGCTGGGCCGCAGGGAATCACACATCACTGGTGTCACCGCCAGATTCAAATTTACACCCGGGAAAGTACATACCCGCTACACAAGCCACTTTGTAATGCAGTTTTTTTCTGTACTACCCAGTGCACTCTTTTTCTTCTTCTATTTTTTTGCAAGTATATTCTGGCCTTTGGGGATATGTGCAGAATTTGCATAGAGTTTCAGAGTTGCTTAGTACCAGTGAAGTGTGGTGTGTTTAAAATATTATATAGTTTGCTGACAAGAAGCCTGGTAATAGGGAGTGTAAAGATTTAACATGAAGGATAGGCTGACAGCATGAGCTTGAG